>CM038793.1:153283630-153645470 GCA_021764765.1 Vicia sativa | reverse complement strand
CCTTTCCAACTAACATTTGGTCATGATCGGTCTTACCCGTAGAAATTCATCTACAGTCAGTTCAATTCAAGACAAAATGAAATCCCATCTTCATTATATTGGGAAATGATGATGGTGAGTTAGTTGAGTTGGACGAAGTTAGGTTGCATGCATTAGAAATCTGATGAGGCAAAAGGAAAAGTGGCCAGGGCATATAACAAAAGGTGAAAAGTAAAACATTTAGTGCTAATGACTTAGTGTGGAAAGTTATATTGCCCATGGACAAGAAAAATAAAGCATTAGGTAAATGGTGCCTCTTGGGAAGGACCTTTTCGAATAGTAAAGACATTTTCAAAAATGCATATGAAATCGAAGAGTTGGCAGATGACAAACGAATCCTAAAGGTTAATGGGAAGTATTTAAAGAAATATAAACCACGCCGCAAGAGATTGAATAATAACGCGTAATCATAAAGATATAACTAGATGCCAAAATGGTGAAATTAATTGCCAAATGGCATTGTTCGAATGTTACAAACAAACATTCAATTGAAATACAAGATTTATTAAATAAACAAGTTTCGAAGTGGGTATTGTTCAATCGATGAAGATATTCTAAAATACCAAGCTTGTCTTTGAGTAACAGCTCTTCCAAGATAGCAACTTCGCCCTTAGTCGCTCCAACCTTCCGTCTCTGCAGCCCTTTATTCAAGAGCTCTTCGAATCGATTACGAAAGTATTGACTCCTTATAATTTGTTGTTCTGGGCCTCCTTAATTTATCTTTGAAGTTCTGAATCTGCTTTCTCAGGAGAAGAATGGATTGAGCTCGAAGATCATAATCAACTTTAGCTTGCTTGATATGCATGGCATGCTCTTCAACTTCTTCAGTAAGCTTCGAGGCATGTTCATAAGCAGCGTCCATTGCGGTTCGCTTCTCTTGGACTTTATTGGCAGATTCGTTTGGAGGCATCCGATTCGTTATCAATCAAAGATTGAAGTTCGAACAGGATGGTACTAACCTCTAGGGAACAGGTGGTGAGGTCAACTTGATTCAGAAGTCCTTTCATAATAAAGCAGGCTGTACTGTCTTTCTTTAATACTTCGAAGAGATCCACGTCAAGGATTGTCTTCTAATCTTATGAAGAAGTATAACCCTATCATCGAGAGGCATCGAATCGGTGGTCGAACCAACTTTTACCTTAGAAGTGTCCTCCGATGCCATGACTTAGCCTTCATGTACCCAATAGGGTCGTTTCGTTTCAAGAGGGCTAACTCCTCTTCAGCTGTCTGACCTTGGGAAGACCCAGGAAGTTCCATGCGTGGAGTAACATCCATTTCGATCTCCATTGGTTCATTGGCGGGACACCATCACCTTCATTAAGTTCCTCACCATCATCTTCATCATCCCAACAAGATCCACTATTTCAATGTCCTCATCTTCATTATTAGGAGCATCAGACTGTTCCTTCACTGAACCATCTTGAGCCTCTTCTCCTCCTTCGTCCTCGGATCCTTCGTCGGCGGAATCTTGCTCTTGAGAGCATTGGCTTGTTCCTCTTACCGAGTACCTTTTCCACTCTTGAGGATTTCGAGAGGGACTTTTGTTGAGAGTTTCAGGCACCTCCTCAAAACAGTTGTTGATTGTTTCCTTTGAGGCGGCCTTGGGGAGGCGAAGTGCGCTGGTCATCTTGACCCCAGTTGGAACCGCCATATTCGAGGAGCCTTTGTTGCCGCAGTTGATAGAATCATGAGAAAGAATGGATCGGAGCAAGATGTTTGTGGGGAGGGGTCAAAGTTGGAAATGGAGTTGAATCATCCTACACAAATAGAGAAAGATTAGAAACTAACAACTAAGGTGCGATAGTTATCTTTGTTAAAAATTGAATTCAATTCACCTTTGGATTATCTGAGGAAATATATCATGTGTCCAACAATTACGTTGGAGGTCGAAGGTGGATTTTGGATTTTTGTGAGGGCGACATCCACGGAATCGAGTCGAGCGTTAGTGTCTTTTGGAATGTCTTTCTTTTGCTTCTTTTTAAAGACGTTGTGTTTCACAGCCTTGAGAGTCTTCCTGGTACAAGGTTTTCTCTTCTTTGGGTGGTTGGTGGAGTTTACTGATGAAATGGTACAAAACATAGTTGGACTTCAATCATAAACTTAAGCCTATTTGAAATACCGAGAATAAAGCGTACCTTTGGGGTCGGAGCGGTTGTTGGGATTGGCGCGATTGTTGGAGTCTGAAGTTATTGAGTCAGGAGCAATGGGTGTTTGTTGTTGTTGTTGTTGTTGTTGTTGTTGTTGTTGCGGAGTAATTGTTGGAGTTGCTTTGGGCACATTGTCATCAACTTCAATAGTTGTTTGGGAACTACTTCCTTCCTTGGTCTTGATGCAACATCTTTATTCTGATGGTGAAAAGTGAAACATAAGACAAAATGTTAAAATAAAGAAAGTAAGACTTATTTGGGATTCCCAAGCATTCGCGCCTTCATTCGAAAGAATCGACATGGCGAAAGGTCATAGGGAAGGTGCCAGAAATTATGAAGCCAATGTCGAGCCCATGTCACGATCTCGGATGGCTTTAGTTTCCTTTGAGTTGTATTTGAACATCTCTTTGCAAGTTAACCACCAAGGGTATGGAAACCAAAGCGAGCCAGTTAAGATAGGTAGTTTGGGAAACTTAGGTGGATGTATTTGAGTGCCAACCTATACCTATCCTCGGGTGTAGCCTGAAGGAAGTCCGAACAGAGACTTTTTCTTTAAATTTTCCTTCAAGGTTTGGGCTTCGATATCTGTGGACTCAAGCGTGTGGATCATAGTTGTTTCGAAGTAAGTTGAAAAGCTTTAATTTCTTGAGCGTGAGTGAACATACCTTTCTTTTGTGTACCTGCACATGAACGTAGTAGTCAGTTTATTTTGGATGGTGAGAGTATCAAACATTGAAGATTGGTAAATTTAATCCACCAATCCAAAAAACCTGGATGAAAAATAAGTTGGTTCGAAAGGAATTAATTGATTGAGCAAATTCTTGATATTGTTCTTGTTGTAATTTGGCTTCTACGTTGAAAGTTCATTCAGGAGTAATGGAGCTCTAGTCCGAAAGAGGTTCGGGATTAGGTGCATAGACCGAATTGTCTTGAAACGAAATTTGGTTGGTAGGCAACGGAAGGATTTGATTCTTGGTTGGGTGATTACGGAGGAGATTAATCTTGGGAGCAAGAGGCTTTCCGAGGATGTCTTGGACTTCTTTAGTCTTGGCAGCCTCTAGGGACATGGTGAACCATGATGGTCCATGGTTCTCGAAGCAAAAGGCGCATAGTCTCTTCGAACTTATGCTTCTTGGAAAAGAGCATAATGTATTGTGAAAATAGAATGGGAAATCGGCCTTGTCATCACTCAGTCGGTCTTCTTAACCTTGTGCCTTCAACATTTCAATATGCTATTTACGGATCTTGCTCAACAATAGTATCTGATGAAAGTGAAGATTCGAACATGGCATTAAGCCATAACTGAAGCAACCGAAAGGACCAGCTAGCAAGATATTCTTAGGGTGTGCGATTTTAAGCTCAAAATAGTGACCTCAAACTTTCATAAGGTCAACTAGTAGAGCTCACTTAAATTAATCCTCCTATTTTCATGAAAATCCCTTGCTAGAGGGATAAACCTGCAGCTACATGGCGACCCTCTGCAGAAAACATATCTTGATAACCGAGGGGTGAGAAAGGCAATATGTTCGACATCGAAACACTATAACCTTGATTGTGATAATAGGCGATAAACTTGGAGAAGCTAGCCAACTTGATATCGAAGTCATTATCTTGGAATGTTCCTCAATTAGGAATATATGTTCTCCTCTTGGTGATAGGCGGTGATAAGCTATATCAAAAAGGTAGGTGTGATCATCCCTCAGGAAGGTGAAAGGTATTATAAGTACTATCCCAAAATGCAGGGGATGCAAATAGTAAAGGGTGGTGTAGGTGAAACTGGTTTCGATAATTTGAGGAGATTGTAAATACCTAGTTCTTCCCACTGATGGGATTTCTTAGCCTCTACTTTAGCAAACCAGTTTTGGTAAGCTACATCAGCAGTAGGGCCAGATCGAAATGGCTTAAAATTACTTTTAATATAGTCCAAAATAAAAGGATCCTTTGGGGGAACCACAGGGGTTTCTACGTCTTTCGAAGCTGAGGGTTTATTCACATTATCAGTTTCTAACCTAGGGGTTTCCATTTTGTTGAACAAAGGTTTAAAATCATAGCAAACAGGGAATATGGTTCTAGTATCCTTCAGAATCGAAAAAACTGTGAGAGGGCCCATTAGGGAAAACCTCTTTCCAGAGGCATTGGTTGGGATTAATACCTGGGAAGCGTACAAGAGTTCTTGTTCTTTGGAGATGCCTTGAGGAATAAGCACGGATTGACCTTGGTGAATATCAACCTTGCTTTCCAGGATCGTTCCAGCATTCTTGGTCTTCTTCTTGGAAATCTTTTTCATCTGAGATGTTGTTGAAGACATTGTTGGAAGTTGTTAAGGTTTTAGGGTTTTTCAGCAAAGAGAGAAGAAGAAAAAGTTCAGAGTGTGTAAAAAGAGTAAAAAGACTAAGTTTGTTTAGTTTTATAGTAAGGAAGTTGAAACACTCATCAACTAAGGCCAAGGTACGTGGAGAACGTGGGTTGGATACGGAGTGAGGTGGCGTAAGGTAAGCATTGGAAATAAGCATGATTAAAGATAATTATTGTCTTTAATAACCGCACCATACCGTGGCAACTGTTTTGAAGCGGTTCGGAAACCCAAGAGCCGTCGTGACTGACGTAATGGAAATCATACACAGTGTCATAATTACTTAGAGTCACATCAAAATCTTGTGGATATATTTAAAATAAGTATTTCTCAGAAAGAGATTCAAAATACATATTTTAAAGGGGCATTTTGTTGGCTGAAGATTTTGATATCTATGATTCGAATAGGAATCATTGAGCTCAAAGCGAAACAATATAAGTATTCATTGGAACAAAGGGAATGTCATGATTTGGAATGAAGGAATTGGCTCTTCGAATAAATATACTGAAACTTGGAGCTTCGAGTAGCAATCATGATGATACATGTAGAAGGAGCTTCAAAGTGGTAGTAGCGTGGTGTTTAAGCGAGTTCAAAGCGAAAATGATTCAGATATTTGAAATTCAAACGTGAGAGGGATAAAAGGAAGTTCGAATATGCGCGCTGGAAACGGTTCGAAGACGTGGAAACTAGATAAGCATAGTATTCTGCATGTCTGAAACGTGGCAAGATCTCATAAGTCAGACCATTATGGTCGAAATAGTATAAATAAAAGTCTTAGTGTTAGGATTTCGGGTGTCATATCTATTGTACTAAATTCAGTAAACATTCAAAATACCACATGGCTAGGGAAACGAATGCTCGAATGATGTACGTATGATTGCACCAAAACTTTTATCATTCAATAATGCATTTTTATCTTTCCAGTTTATCTTTATCCTGTATCAATGTCTTTTAAATTCTTTACATTCAAAGTCATTTAACTTTCCTTGCATTTAAACGTTTTTCTTTCATTTCGAAATCCTTTACTTTTCTGAAACTTTTACATTCATGCTCTTACTTTCCAGAAAGCTTTTACATACTTGTTTTTACATTCTTGTCTTTTTACATTTGAAAGTCATTTAAGCATTCCTGCATTTATGCATTTACTAATTCAAGTCTTCACGCTTCTACTTGTTCAAATTAGTTTTATATTGCTTTACTTGATTACGTTATTAGTTTCTTTAACATCATAATCGAAATACACTTAAAACATATATAAACATTCAAAAACAAAAACCTTGAACATGAACCATCATTTTAAGTTTATGCAAAGCGACCAATACCCCTTAGGATCAATCTAGTCGATCCTGCAAGTTACCAAAGGGATTAAACAACAATCATAACGCTTGTTTGATAGTTTGGAGGACTAGCGGTTGTTTCACGAAATCACTTGTGAACACCGGGCTAGCAATACACCTTAATGATAGTAGTGTCTTGTGGTATATGATCATTCTTGAGGAACTTCACTAAGGCGTTGGCATGAGCCTCGGAGCACAAAAGCGAGCAAGCATGGAGATCTTGGGCGGGTCTGTCCCAACTGTTCCACAACATTGTAGTCACTCTTCTTGATAATCTTGAATTTCCTCCATTTCTTGTTTGGAGGAGTCTTGATAACTTCCTTTGGTATACTGGCGGCGAGAATGAGTCTTGGTTCTTTCCTCTAGCTTGGGAATGGATTGGATAAATTTGGAATGCGACTGGTCATAGCGTCTTTTGGAGGAGAGATATCTGAGAGAATACCCTTCGGTTACGGTCACCTTACTTGATCCGGTGATGTTGTCAATGTGGGAATGGTAGCTTCAGTAAGATCTTCAATGGTCGAGGGTCTTGCTTGACGCCATGATAGTAAACATCAGCTCCATAATTCCAAGGAATAGCCTTGTCGGAGGAATATGGAACTGGTGATGGAGAAGTAATGATGAGAGGTGCCACTCTAGGCACAGGATCAGCAGAGGAAATCCTTATAGTGTTAACATCAGCATAGTCTTCTGGGAAATCGTCACCCCATTCGGTTGCTTTAACATCTTCAATAGGAATCTTGTAGCTCTCAGGAACAGTGTACTTTACCATGTAATCAAACTTTCCACTTGGCTGCCCCAAGGTATCCCATGCAGACGGTACAACTTCATTCACATCTTTGATCTTCAGTTTCTTAGACATGTCTTCACACAGACTCTCCATAGGTGGTTTCAGGAATAGTATTTCACGGTTGTCCATCATGCACTGGACGCGTCTTCTCGTAAGCACACCATCGGGTGCGAGATGGGCTATGACAGTTTTCTAGGCATCCTAGATTGACACACGACACAGCAGATTCTTCTTAACGGTCATCAGGAGGAATGGTCAAGTCATCTATCGAAGACGTAAGTATTTTCTAACTGCATTGGAACTTTTGTCATGGTTAGGCATAGGCGCGTTGATCACATTGGTCTCAAGCGGAGGATCAAACTCAATCCTTAGCCAATCATATCTTGAATCTTGTTCTTTAGAGGCCAGCGGTTTGTCGATCGTGCCCTGGGCTATTGGAGTGGTAAGCACACTTAGCATTAGGATTGTATCTCGGAGAGGAGGTATTGAAACTCTGAGGAGGATCCTTCAAAGTAATCAGCTCTGCTTTCAACATGTGTTGCAAGGCTTGTGACAACGGCATGTTGATCTTAGTAAAGCTGCATCTTCGTGGGCGTTAAGGTTACACTCGTTGTCTCGCTGAGGTTGTGCTGATGTAGGATTGGAGATCACAACTGCCCCCTGTCATACCCCAAAATTTGCCCTCCATCTACTCAAAAGATTTCATGCATCCATACTCAAGGATTCCTCAAGAGTTGATCAGACAAACTCTCTCCT
Organism: Vicia sativa; assembly: GCA_021764765.1. NCBI lineage: Eukaryota > Viridiplantae > Streptophyta > Magnoliopsida > Fabales > Fabaceae > Vicia > Vicia sativa. The sequence goes on along the minus strand of CM038793.1, from coordinate 153,638,048 downwards.
AGACAATCGACCCAAACTAGGGTTTGTTATCTCTCAAGTCAAGATGGATTTCCAACATCTCCAATGGCCTTCATGCCTCCTCATATGCTTCAAAGATTCTCCATGTCAAGTTTCAAGCTTCACAAGTCAAGTTTCCTCAGACAATTGCTCAAATGGTTGAAAATCGGGTGTATTGGACAAAAAGTCAACTGTGGTCAGCATGCAGTCAAAACTTCTGATTTTTGGTCAACATCCTCATTTTGAAGTTACATTCATCATTTGATCAAGGTTGATCATGATTCATCAAGAAACTCAAGATTTGCTCAAAGTCAAACTTTCTAAATTAGGGTTTCTAGATGAAAAGTCAAGCTGAACTTTGTTGATCATAACTTTCTCATACTTTCTCGAAATTTTTCCACCACCTCTTGTTTTGAAGGAAATTCAATTCTCTACAACTTCATGTCTCACAAGAATGTCCAAAAATGCTTCATTTGAGAGGTATAGCTCAAAACATACAAGGTCATTTTCAAAGTCAACAAAAGTCAACTTTTTGTTTTGAAGATATATTGAGCATAGTAACTCAATTGAGATGAGACCAAATACATTGGTTAGAGGACTCTTAGAGATTTCCAAAAGTCCAAGAACACTCAAAAATGTGGAAAATTGAGCAAGTTACACCATCCACAAGTTGGGCAATTTTGGAAGAATGCACAAAGAGAGATACTTCAAAAATCAAATCTTTTGCAAATGGGCCTACTTTTCTTCATCCTAACTTGTTCCTCAGCAATTAGGGTGTCAAGCCCAAAGCCACGAATTTTGATTTATTTTCTATTTAATTTGTAATTTATTCATTTAAATGCAAATTAAATCTTAAAATAAATTATAAAATTGAAATTAATGGCAAGAATTGATTTTATTCTTTCCTTAAGGTCCAATTAACTCACAAATGCCAGCAAATTCGAAATTGGAGCAAGAAAGGCAAGATTGGATTGAAATTGATCAAGCTTTGAAGATTTGATTTTCATGGAAATATCAAATTTGATTTCCATTGAATATTGATTGATTCTTTCCAAATTCAATCCCAAATCCATCCAGTATAAATACATGATGCATACCTATCAAGAAAGAACGAAAAAATTGCTCCAAGAACCCTAACCTAATTCAAGAAATCCGTGACCTTCAAGCAATCCGCAGCCCTGGTTCCAGTGGATTTTAATCGATTTTGAGCATCCCATCGTGTTCCTTGGATTGTTTAGAGTCAATCCAGACCTTTACAAGTTGCAAAACCATCAGAATCAAGGAATTCGTTTCGTTTGTTCTTCCTTTTCCAAAATCGATTTCTAATTCTCATGCATTTTTAACATGTTTCGTGGTTTGTTTTGTGTTTAGATGGAAGTTTGCAAACTTTCTGCATAGTTTGATTGAGTTTTCATGGCCAGAATCGATGTTTGCCATAGCTAGGGTTTCCTTGCACGAATTGGGAACTCACAGAATACGTAAAATTGGAACATGAGACCACCACCATTGTGTTTAGAATCCAATTTGCAATCGATTCATGTACTCACAACAAATTTATATTATGTGTATGAGATTTTGGAAATTGCAGGGGTTATAGCGTCGCACTGAGGCCAACGCTATGTTTTCAAAAATTCAAAAGGTTGAAGATGAAGATCTTGGCGCGGAAACGAGGCAATCGGAGGGTGACGCGTGCTTGTATTCCACTTACTTCGTTTTCAAACATCAGATGCAACGTGGCTCAGTTGGTTAAGGCGTTCACTATTGTGGGATGCTCTCCCATGTCCCCAGTTCGATCCCTATGGGCACCAGTTTGCATTCTTTTTTCAAAACTCTATTTTCATATTTTTCACATTATTTCAATATTTTCATTCATTTTAATTAACTTTCATGATTTTTATTTTGCATTAAAAAATTACCAAAAACATTTTTTCTTTTTACATTATTTTCATAAAAATGTTTATTTAATTTAATAAATTAAAAAATATAATTTTTACATGCATATTTATTTTATTTTTATTTTTGCATTTAAATCATTATAAATTGCATTTTAATTATTAAATCTTTTCTAAAAAATACCAAAAAATTATTTTAATATATTTATATTATTTCCAGCATGTAATAATTTTCCCATATTAAAATTTGCATTTTTCTAACATTTTTTCTCTTGTTCGATTCATATTGCATTTTCCGATTTCTTCTTTTTTGTACAGGTTGCTCCGATTCGGACGTTTTTTCTTTTATCGTTTTATTTTTCCAATAATGTAATTGCTCATGGGTTGTAATAGTTTAAATTAGGTTTTTATTTTCCGCAAGTTTAAATTATGTATCTGCCCCAAAGCCATGTAATAGCGTAGGTTTATTTTCCGCACCTTTACATTCCGCATTTGCTTTCCGCTTATCAATTGCTAGTAATTAGGCATGGCAAGATAATAATTGGACATAGCTCACTAATCTTCAAGATAAAATATCTGAATTTGACACACTTTTCTCACATGCACCCCTTGGGGTAATTCTCTCGTTGCCTTCTGAATTCAAATGGTCATGTCCCTCGGTAGAGGTATTCTAACACCGTTGCCTTCAAAAACAAATCATCATAGTCCCTTCGATACAAGATCATAAGACCCACGATGTCCTCGAATACATGATCTTGACCCTCGATTGTCGCCTCTGAAAAATGATGATAGTCCACCCGAATGTGCTAGGATACTTCCTACAAGTTGTCTTCTATGACCATCCGATGTCCTTCAGAATGTCGCTTACATCCAACGAATGGAGCTACCTACTAACTAATGGTATGGCTGGCGCTATTCTAAAGGAGCGTAAATCAACGACCAAATCTGAGTGGGTAATAAGTCTTTTGGTTGCTTGCTCTATCAAATGCTTTCCACACCACACACTTTTCAAAGTTCAAATTCTTTTCAAAACAAAACATTTCCGAACACTTTGTATACACTCCTACATGAGTCATTACAAGGTCAAAGCGAAATGCCTTTTTTCAAAACATTTTGTCAAACACAGCGAGAAAGCAATTAAAAAAAGTGATCTAGAGCAACTAGAGCCGTAGATAACTACGGATGGAAAGGTGCTAATACCTTCCCTTTTCATAACCATTCTCCCGAACTCAAGAATCTAACGAAGGTCTTTTCTGTTACTTTTACCTTCCCTTAATTGGATAAAAATAAAAGTCGGTGGCGACTCTTGCTATCCGCATTTGGATACAAAATCCTACAAATCGGTTCACCGTATTGAACTGGCGAAACTCTGAGGGATTACACCTAAAAGAGAGAATTGCCTTAGGGATTTCTAGATAACCTTTAATGCTTTCTGTTTGAATTGTATGCTTTATCTTTAAGGGTTGCTTGGGTATTATATTGTTGGGGGATCCTACACCCGGATCCGGGTTTCCTTTTAGGTAAGTAGCATTAGATCATCGCGACCGTTAGACGTATAACTACGCGGTCAACATGATGGCTACGTTAGCGTGACACTTTGGTTGTCGATACTCTTCATTCCCAAGTTGAAGATAGTATTTGGCTTCTGCGTGGTGTCATCAAGCGCTAACTAAACTTTTAGAACCTTAATTGACCCATCTTGGCCATTAGAAGGTAGTGAGATGGCGGCTTTGTGTGACCCGAGGTTGGTTGATACTCGATACTACGCTCATTGAGATTAGACTTTTGGGACATTTCGATCGACCACTTGGCGTCGTATTGAAATAAGCGCCTACGAAGAATCTATGATATGAGATTCCTAGAACCGGTTACTATTAGGGCAGGATGAACCAACTCAAACTTTTGGTGGGGTAATCACCTATACCTCATTAAGAAACATAGGCTCATTGTGTGAATTGTTTGTGTGTGCTAAAACATGACATCATGACATCATTCGCATTGCATATCATTTCTAACTATTTCAAGGACCTAAGGTTTATCTTTGCTCTGTTTTGTAGGGATTATGGCTTCTAGAAGACTATCCGAATCAACTTCATGGGTATCCTTCTCAACTCAAAATTGGTTTAGAAATTCCGACCATGCTCAGTTCATCAAAAGACAGGTTTATCTGATTTGGTTATCTCGGTTTTGAAGAAGATATGATGCATGTCTATTCGATTTTTGATCGAAACACCATTGCTTCACATATCCAGATTATCGGTTGGTTCCTACCTTGGAAGAGTTCTCTAAGCTACTTGGGGTACCTATTCTCGACCAAATACCATTCACCGGTTTGGAAAAGGTTCCTTTCGAAGACATTGCATCGACCTTACATCTTAAGCGCTGGACATTGAAGCCAATTGGGAAACTAGAAGTGGAGTTAAGGGTTTACTTTCCAAGTTCCTAATTAAAAAGCCGAGAATTCCTCAAAGTTATGAGTTTCCATGCATTTGAAAACATTGTGGCCTTGCTAATTTATGGTTTGGTTCTATTCCCTAATTCGGATCAATTCATAGATGTCAATGCCATCAAGTTCCTTACCACCAATCCAGTGCCTACTTTACTTGGAGACATCCTACATTCTCTCACTTCATTACTACTAAGAGACAAGGAACTCTCATGTGTTGTGTGCGTTACTTTCAAGGTGGTTTATTCGCACCTTCCTCCATCAGTTTGAAGAACGAACAAAGGTTGAGATGGTCTCAAGGTTGATGTCACTCTCTCATTCCGACATCCGTTGGAATCTTTTCTCTCAAAAGGACTTCACCTTCGCCAGGCGTTGTGGAGAATTCCTAATGTACCACTACTTATGGGGAGGTATTACCCAACACTTCCTTAGCTCTACGTCGGTTTGGTTTTGCTCGAAGAGATGGTCCACATGATATGCTTCTCCAAGATGTTGTGTTCGATTACAATCCGATCTCAGAATTACCGCGAAGGTTCATACATGCTTGGGCATGGTAAAGAAGAGCGATACCAAGACTTTGGGGCACCCGAACTCCATTCCTTGAGAACCTTACCTCGGATGGGTGCGAGCTCGATCAAAACCTCATGATGCCATTCACGCTGTTTACCCGTAATTATGGGACACTGTTGCTATAGGTGGCGTACCCTATCTTTATTCTCCATCACGACATGCCCTCTGATTTTGAAGACTTGAAGAGATCACAGATTCAGCTCAAGGAAGAGGGATACCTTTGAAGCTCAGTTCTATGCAAGCGAGAAGAAAGTGCTAGAGTTGACAAAGCTACTTCATGAGGAAACATCAATGCCTACATGAAGCACCAGGAAGCGCCCATGGGAGACCTAGAGCTTTAGGATGTTTTCTTTTATTGATTTTGAACTATCTCTTGCTTAAAAGAAAAATAATAATAAAAGAGTACTAATAAATGTTTGTTCATTGCTTGTCTAACAAATTTAAATCTCTAAGGTCCTTGAAAACATTGCATTGCATTCGCATAAACATTGCATATCATAGCATAACATTGCATCACGGTACATTGGAGATTGGTTTTCTCATTTCGCTATTTATTTTAGCGAAATGGCTCTTGAGCAATTTATCAGATCTTCAAGCTCAGAATGCTCAGTTTCGGATGTTCACCGGCTTGGTCCAAGGCCAAGAAGATTTGAAGAAGCTCATCAACAAGAAGAAGAAGGTTGTTGGTCTCCAACATGGGTAGCGCTACAAAGGTGGTCCTAAGGTGGTCAGCCGTATTGAGCTCTCTGAAGGAAGTGTCCATCTTGAGGAAAGTAACAAGGGTGATGGTGAAAGATCGGCTGAGCTTGAAGAACTATGATGATGGTACTCTAATGAAGAGATGACAAGTACAAGCAACTTGAAGATCGTCTGCGAATCTTTGTGGAAAACACGAAGATGTCCGGGCTGAATTTTGATGATCACGAGTCTAGTTCCTGGTGTTGTGATTCGCCCAGGTTCAAAGTTCCCACTTTTGCTAAGTATGATGGTGTCTTGCCCAAAGCTGCATTTGAAGTCCTATGTCGGAAGATCAATCCCACCGATGACGGGAAAGTTGTGGATGCACTATTTTCAAGAGTTTGTCGGGAACTCAATTGGGTGGTATTATCGATTAGAGAATGACCGTATCCATACTTGGAGTGACTTGGTGATGCTTTCTGAGACAATATGAATACAATCTTTGAATTGACACCCACTCGCATGCAATTACAGAGCATGTCTATGGGTCGTGATGAGAAGTTCAAGGGTATCCTCGGAGTGGAGAGATTTAGCGGTGAGTTCAACCACCCTTTTCCAATAGGGAGTTGGTTGATATGTTCATGGGGACAACGCGGACCCATTCTTCAATCATCGATTGGAAACTCTTGGTTTGGATTCATCGGTGATGATATTGACAGAAAGCGCATTGAATTTGGTATCAAGAGTGGGAAGATCCACGTAGAGTCATCTTCAAATCTTTGCGAAGAGATCTTTGGTGCTAAGAAAAGCCAATCTGTGTATGGTCGGAAAAGCCGAACCAAGTCCGACCGTGCTCAATGCAGCAGAGCGGGTTGTGATCTCAATCCTACATCGGCACAACCTCGGCGAGACAACAGCGTGCCGAGCGCCACGAAGGCAGTTCACGAAGATCAACATGCCATTGTCGCCAAGCCTTGCAACACATGTTGGCGGGCCGATTACCTTGAGGATCCTCCTCGAATGTCAACACTTCCTCTCAGAAATACAATCCTAATGCTAAGTGTGCTTACCATTCCAACACGAGGGCATGACACGACAATTGTTGGGCTTTGAAGAACAAGATTCGGGATATGATTGAAGCTAAGCGAGTTGAGTTTGATCCTCTGTTGAGACTCCGAATATGATCAATGCGCCTATGCCTAACCATGACAAGAGTTCCAATGCCGTTGGTGACGATACTTATATTTTCAACATAGATGACTTGACCATCCCTCTAATGACTGTTAAGATGAACTTGCTACAAGCCGGTGTCAATCCGGATGTCAGAGAATTGTCGTTGGTGCCCATCACACTGATGGTTGTGCTTGGTTGAGAAGGCGTGTTCGGTGTTTGATGGATAACCGTGAGATACTATTTACGAAACCACGTAGGAAGGCGTGTGAAGAAATGTCTAAGTTGAAGATTGACCATGCGAATGGCATGATTACCATCTGTATGTGATACCTTAGGGCAGCCAAGTGGAAAGTATGATTATATGGTGAAGTACTTTGTTCACAAGCTACAAGATCCCTATTGAAGATGTTAAAGGCGACGGATGGGGTGACGATTTCCCAGAAGACTATCTTGATGTTAACACTATAAGGATTTCCTCTGTGATCCACTGCCTAGAGTGGCGCCTCATCATCACTTCTCAAGACCAGTTCCATATTCCTCGACAAGGCTATCCCTTGGAACTATGGGTGGGTTTACTATCATGGAGTCAAGCAAGGCCCTCGACCATTGAAGATCTTATTTGGAGCTTATTCACGACATCGACAACATCACCGGATCCGATGGGTGACCCGAACGGAAGGTATTCTCTCCAAATCTCTCCTCCAAAGACCTTTGCGACTCAGCTCGCATTCCGGCTACTCAATCAATATCGGCTAGAGGAAAGAACGGTGACTCATCCTGCTTTCGGCGGAAGTACCAAGAGTTCTTTGAACCCTCAAACAAGAAATGGAGAAATTAGAAGATTATCAAGAAGAGTGATTATAATGTTGTGGAGCAGTTAGGACAGACTCAGTCAAGATCTCCATGCTCGCTTTGCTCTTGTACTCGAGGCTCATGCTAATGCCTTGGTGAAGTTTTTGAAGAATGCTCATGTACCGCAAAGACACTACCACCGATCAGTTCGAAGTTTATATTGCTAGCTGGCTGCCAACAACGGCCTGAAGCTTGCGATCTTGATTTGACTCTATGGAAAGAAACACAACAAAGCCTTGCATTTTATTGTGAATGCAAGGGTACTACCTGTCTCATGTTTTGGTTGACACGGTTCGCTCTGAATATCCTACCAAGAGGCCTTTTGATCGGCTCGATGTCGAAGGTTGGTTACGAGACCTAGTGACATTATCGTGAGGGCTTTTGATGGTTCTAAGCGCACGAGCGACTCACTACACTGTTAAGTCGGTTCCGGACTTTTGACTCTACTTTCTTTGTCATGGACATCGTCCGCTTACTCTTGTCTACTGGACGCCCTTGGATACATGGGGCAGTACGTACCTCTACCTTACCAAGCTGAAATACCCGGTGAAAGAGGTTGTCACGGTATGTGGTGAAGAAGAGTATATGTCGGGTCATCTACGGTCATTCCGCTATCTCGAGATGGAGGGTGAATTCTTGAGACTCCTGTCAAGCTTTTGAAACAATTCAGTCATACTGTTAACTCCTGTCGCTCTGAAGTTACACAAGCTCCGCGGGGATGAAGCGTTGAAGGATGCTCAAGCTCTTGTTGAACAAGGAGGTAGTGCTATTTGGGACAGCTCTGATCTTCCCTTCCGTCGACAAGGCGGTTTAGGCTTCACCATCAAGTCGGAAGATGATCGCATGTGACGTGCCGACCAACTTCTTTCCGCATCACGGTGGAATCCATGCTATAGAAGGCGAAGACAACAACTGACATCAATGCGATCTTTAACGCCGATCATGGGCTCAACAATTGGAAGGCGACGTCATACCAATCTCCTTTAGCAGGAGTAATTGCTCTTGTTTTGTTTTTACTTTTCGTATTTCTTTATGTTTTGAACAATAAACTTTGATTAGTGCCTTGCCAGGGCATCATGGCTCGTTCTGAAGGTTATTATCATCGTTTGCGTATTTTCATTCAATAAATTCGTTGGACTTTTGCATTCAATTGTTTGTTCTCTTTCTTTACTTTATCACCCTTCCAAAAGCTATGTGTTTCTTACACACACCACGTGATACAACTGAGAATCACTCGAATCTCGTTAATAACAGCTATGCTAGTGCAAAATATGACTTGATAATCCGTCTACCAAGCCGAAGGCGAAAGTGAGGAAGATTGTGAAGTGCGGAGAACTTGCGGGCCCTTTCTGACAAGAAGAGCGAGTTATCTGACCACGAAGAAACAAGTTGAGGTTGTGAATTTGGGTCTGTGAAGAGCAGAAAGAGATCAAGATAGAGGCGGGTCTTGAGAATAGTGTTAAAGAAAGATTGGTTCGGATGCTACGAGACAATGTTGAGGTTTTGCTTGGTCATACGAAGACATACTGGTTTAGACATTGATATTGTGGTGCACGATTGCCGACAAAAGAAAGGTTTTCTCCGTGAAAATAGAAGGTTCGTCGTATGCGTCCACGAGATGTCGAGAGAAAATCAAAGCCGAGTTAAAGCGAGTTCAATGCGGTTTCTTAGGCGTTACTTCTATCCACGGTGGGTTGCTAATGTGGTGCCCGTTACCCTAAGAAGGATGGCAAAATACGAATGTGTGGATTATAGAGATCTAAACAAAGCAAGTCCGAAAGATGATTTCCCACTTCCTCGTATTGATGTTACGGTGACAACACCGCTCAGCATAAGTTTTCTCCTTCATGGATGGTTTCTCGGTTACAATCAGTTAAAATGGCTCCGAAGACATGGAAGACTACTTTTGTTACACAATGGGGCACTACGCTACAAGGTTATGCCGTTCGGACTAAAAAGCGAGGCGCCACTTATCGCGTGCTATGGTGACATTATTTCATGACATGATTCATCACGAGATAGAGGTCTCGTCGGCGACATGATAGCTCGGTCCGAGGGAAGAACATCTTGATCATTTGGAAACTATTTGTGATTGAAGAAGTGCAGTGAGACTTAATCTAACAAGTGCACCTTTGAGTCGAGATCCGAGAAAACTCCTAGGGTTTGTAGTCGGTGGAAGAGGTATTGAGGTTGACCCGCCAAGGTTAAAGCTATTCAAGAGATGCGGTACCTTGAGAAGGAAGTCGAGGTTTCTTGGGCCGATTGAACTACATTGCCAGATTCATTGCACACCTAGCTGCTTGTGAGCCAATCTTCAAGTTACTTAAGAAAGATCAAGTGGTAGAATGGAGCGGCGATTGCGGATCGCTTTTGACAAAATCAAGGTACCTACAAAATCCTCCTATCACGATGCCACCTGAAGGAAGACCTCTTATCATGTACCAGTGTTAGAGAACTCAATGGGGTGTGTGTTGGGGCAACATGGCGAGTGCAGTCGAAAAGAGCATGCAATATACCTTAGCAAAAAGTTTACCGGCTGTGAAACAAGATACTCACAGCTCGAGAAAACTTGCAACGCTTTAACGATGCGCTCGCCAACTAAGGCGATATATGTTGACTCACACTACCTTGTTGATTTCAAGATAATGGCTCCAATCTCAACAATAAAATGATCACGAACTCTTGCAGATTCAAGATCAAGCATCACAATTCTTCTCCATATCGGCCTAAGATGAATGGCGCGTGGAAGCCGCCAACAAGAACATTAAGAAGATCATCTGAAGATGTTGTGACTTACAAAGATTGGCATGAAATGTTACCATTTGCTCTTCATGGTTATCGCACTTGACCTGACGTCAGCAGGGAACCTTCTCTCTTGTCTACGGTATGGAAGCCGTCTTACCCATCGAGGTTCGGATACCCTCAACGAGTCCTCCGGAGGCGAGTTAGCGAAGGCGATTGGGTCCAGACTCGCCTTGACCGGATTAATTTGATTGATGAAAACGACTCGCATCCATCGCCATGGACAGATTATCGAAGCGAATGATCGGGCGTTTAACAAAGGTCAAACACGAGTCTACCAAGTCGGTGATCTAGTAGTCAAGCGCATCATTCTTCCACAAGGTGATCGAGGGGCAAATGGACTCCCACCTATGAGGGACCGTTTGTAGTCAAGGCAGGTATTTCGGGAGCTATGATACTAGCACCATGGATGGTGAAGACTTCCCACACCCATAGCGAGACATAGTCAAAAAATACTACGCATGAAATAGACCCGCTAGGTCGACGAACCTAGGCAAAAATAAGGGCATCCTGACGAACCAAAAGGGTTCGGGCAAAAATTAAGGATATATACAAAACATGTACACCCGGCAAGTCGAAAACACAGAAAGGGGCTTGGGCAAAAAGGTATCCGTTAGGCGAAAACCGAAAGGCGGTCTGAGGCAAAGTTAGGGATTTAGGCGTACGACTATGTCTCTTCCAGATCACCTGCTTCCAGACTACCATCAGCATTCAAGATTCAAATGGCGAAGATCAATCTACTCACTTTCTACTGACAGCAAGGAGATGAGATAGTCGAAATATATGAGTACTAGCATAGTTGGAACTTACGAGATCGTTCATAGCTTTTACCTTTCTTGTGTACAAAACTACTTGGCCATACCACCTTTCAAATAAATACAAATTCTTTCTCTTTACAATTTCTGTTGTTGTTATTTGCAATAAGTCTAACGTTTGCTTTGAATGACTATACGCATTTGACAATAAGAATCTAATCACAAACATACGAAAAGTGAACATGCAAAGGTACTTACTACAGGTTCCAGGAATTGGGACGACGACGAAAGTCACCAAAGCATTCCCCCACAGAGCATGATCCCCCGCAAAAGTGTCAATCACCACAAACCTCCCCAGCGGAGTATATTTAATCCTGGCGGTGATTCCACTCAACCGAGCAATGTTACATCAGTCTCCCAGCAGTAACACTTCATCCCCAGCGGATATGTCTCAATCCTCCCCCTTCTCCCCGGCAGCAGTATCCAGACACAAGACTTGGTCAGATAGTGCATCGGAGGAAACATACACCTTTTATTCCCCAACCAGAGATTACAACGGACTCCTGACTCTTCTAGCCCGGTCTATCAAAGTTTCTCTTGTTTTCTCCAAAGCAGTGTGATCGCCAGCGCCAAGCAGGTCGAGATTAAGCCCGAGCCCGGCGGAAAACTATCTGAAAGACCGCCTTCACAAATAGGTCCAGGATTAAGCCCCGAGCCGACGGGAAAACTATCTGAAAGACCACCTCCGACAACAGGTCCAGGATTAAGCCCCGAATCGACGGGAAAACTATCCGAAAGACCACCTCTGGTTATCCTCCGATAACAGGCAATGGATCAACACCCGATGCACAACAGGGAAGCTATCCACATTTTTGCCAACTACAATCTCCCTCAGAGTAATCAACACGAAGATTTATTCTGATTCCTTATTATCAACAGCAACTACAGAGTCTAGCGTACGACTCAGTTGCCTTGGATGGCATCTTAAGCCCATCTCCGACTACTTGTCAACATTTCTTCACTTTCAGAATGCTGCATATATGGTTAAAAATCAATACAGACCAATAACTTCATTCAAAGTGAACACGGAGTCTAACATGCGACTCACCCCCCAGCATCGACCTTTCCAGATGGCATCTTAAGCCCATCTCTGTCAGCTCTCCTATTAACAACCTCGAGTCTAGCGTACGACTCGTTCCCCAGCGAAGTCTCCAACTTCTCCAAATGGCATCTGTAAGCCCATTTCCGCATCATCCACCAACAGCGAGTGCAAATTTTCAGGTGTACTCGAGTGTTCAATCATCTTCTACCTTCAGGTCGCGAAAGACAAGCATGTCAATCTAACCTTCCAGTACAAGAAGATTGAGCAGGGGCATTTGTCATACCCAAAATTTGCCCTCCATCTACTCAAGATTTCATGCATCCATACTCAGGGTTCCTCAAGAGTTGATCAGACAAACTCTCTCCTAGACAATCGACCCAAACTAGGGTTTGTTATCTCTCAAGTCAAGATGGATTTCCAACATCTCCAATGGCCTTCATGCCTCCTCATATGCTTCAAAGATTCTCCATGTCAAGTTTCAAGCTTCACAAGTCAAGTTTCCTCAGACAATTGCTCAGATGGTTGAAAATCAGATTATATTAGACAAAAAGTCAATGTGGTCAACATGCAGTCAAAACTTGATTTTGGTCAACATCCTCATTTTGAAGTTACATTCATCATTTGATCAAGGGTTGATCATGATTCATCAAGAAAACTCAAGATTTGCTCAAAGTCAAACTTTCTAAATTAGGGTTTCTAGATGAAAAGTCAACTGAACTTTGTTGATCATAACTTTCTCATACTTTCTCGAAATTTTTCCACCACCTCTTGTTTTGAAGGAAATTCAATTCTCTACAACTTCATGTCTCACAAGAATGTCCAAAATGCTTCATTTGAGAGGTATAGCTCAAAACATTACAGAGTCATTTTCAAAGTCAACAAAAGTCAACTTTTGTTTTGAAGATATATTGAGCATGGTAACTCCAATTGAGATGAGACCAAAGACATTGGTTAGAGGACTCTTAGATATTTCAAAAAGTCCAAGAAAACTCAAAATGTGGAAAATTGAGCAAGTTACACCATCCACAAGTTGGGCAATTTTGGAAGAATGCACAAAGAGATACTTCAAAAATCAAATCTTTTGCAAATGGGCCTACTTTTCTTCATCCTAAATTGTTCCTCAAGCAATTAGGAGTGTCAAGCCAAATCCACGAATTTTTGATTTATTTTTCTATTTAATTTGTAATTTATTCATTTAAATGCAAATTAAATCTTAAAATAAATTATAAAATTGAATTAATAGCAAAGATTGATTTTATTCTTTCCTTAAGGTCAATTAACTCACAAATGCCGACAAATTCGAAATTGGAGCAAGAAAGGCAAGATTGGATTGAAATTGATCAAGCTTTGAAGATTTGATTTTCATGGAAATATCAAATTTGATTTCCATTGAATATTGATTGATTCTTTCCAAATTCAATCCCAAATCCATCCAGTATAAATACATGATGCATACCTATCAAGAAAGAACGAAAAAATTGCTCCAAGAACCCTAACCTAATTCAAGAAATCCGTGACCTTCAAGCAATCCGCAGCCCTGGTTCCAGTGGATTTTAATCGATTTTGAGCATCCCATTGTGTTCCTTGGATTGTTTAGAGTCAATCCAGACCTTTACAAGTTGCAAAACCATCAAGAATCAAGGAATTCCAGTTTCGGTTTGTTCTTCCTTTTCCAAAATCGATTTCTAATTCTCATGCATTTTTAACATGTTTCGTGGTTTGTTTTGTGTTTAGATGGAAGTTTGCAAACTTTCTGCATAGTTTGATTGAGTTTTCATGGCCAGAATCGATGTTTGCCATAGCTAGGGTTTCCTTGCACGAATTGGGAACTCACAGAATACGTAAAATTGGAACATGAGACCACCACCATTGTGTTTAGAATCCAATTTGCAATCGATTCATGTACTCACAACAAATTTATATTATGTGTATGAGATTTTGGAAATTGCAGGGGTTATAGCGTCGCACTGAGGCCAACGCTATGTTTTCAAAAATTCAAAAGGTTGAAGATGAAGATCTTGGCGCGGAAACGAGGCAATCGGAGGGTGACGCGTGCTTGTATTCCACTTACTTCGTTTTCAAACATCAGATGCAACGTGGCTCAGTTGGTTAAGGCGTTCACTATTGTGGGATGCTCTCCCATGTCCCCAGTTCGATCCCTATGGGCACCAGTTTGCATTCTTTTTTCAAAACTCTATTTTCATATTTTTCACATTATTTCAATATTTTCATTCATTTTAATTAACTTTCATGATTTTTATTTTGCATTAAAAAATTACCAAAAACATTTTTTCTTTTTACATTATTTTCATAAAAATGTTTATTTAATTTAATAAATTAAAAAATATAATTTTTACATGCATATTTATTTTATTTTTATTTTTGCATTTAAATCATTATAAATTGCATTTTAATTATTAAATCTTTTCTAAAAAATACCAAAAAATTATTTTAATATATTTATATTATTTCCAGCATGTAATAATTTTCCCATATTAAAATTTGCATTTTTCTAACATTTTTTCTCTTGTTCGATTCATATTGCATTTTCCGATTTCTTCTTTTTTGTACAGGTTGCTCCGATTCGGACGTTTTTTCTTTTATCGTTTTATTTTTCCAATAATGTAATTGCTCATGGGTTGTAATAGTTTAAATTAGGTTTTTATTTTCCGCAGGTTAAATTATGTATCTGCCCCAAAGCCATGTAATAGCGTAGGTTTATTTTCCGCACCTTTACATTCCGCATTTTACTTTCCGCACCCTTATCAATTGCTAGTAATTAGGCGTGTATGGCAAGATAATAATTGGACATAGCTCACACTAATCTTCAAGATAAAATATCTGAATTTGACACACTTTTCTCACACATGCACCCCTTGGGGTAATTCTCTCGTTGCCTTTACAATTGGTCATGTCCCTCGAGCGTAGAGGTATTCTAGCACCGTTGCCTTCAAAAACAAATCATCATAGTCCCTTGATACAAAGATCATAAGACCCACGATGTCGCCTCCGAATACATGATCTTGACCCTCGATTGTCGCCTCGAAAATGATGATAGTCCTTGAATGCTAGGATACTTCCTACAAGTTGTCTTCTATGACCATCCGATGTCCCTTCGAATGTCCCGCTTACATCCAACGAATGGAGCTACCTACTAACTAATGGTATGGCTAGCGCTATTCTAAAGGAACGTAGAAGTACGAAAACGACCAAATCCTGAGTGGGTAATAAGTCTTTTAGTTGCTTGCTCTATCAAATGCTTTCCACACCACACACTTTTTTTCAAAGTTCAAATTCTTTTCAAAACAAAAACATTTCCGAACACTTTGTATACACTCCTACATGAGTCATTACAAGGTCAAAGCGAAATGCCTTTTTTTTCAAAACATTTTTGTCAAACACACAGAAAGCAATTTAAAAAAAAAGTGATCTAGAGCAACTAAGAGCCCGTAGATAACTACGGATGGAAAGGGGTGCTAATACCTTCCCTTTTCATAACCATTCTCCCGAACTCAGAATCTAACGAAGGTCTTTTTTACTTTTACCTTCCCTTAATTGGATAAAAATAAAAGTCGGTGGCGACTCTTGCTATCCGCACATTTGGATACAAAAATCCTACAAAGTCAGTTCACCGTATTACACCCCCACAGATTGAGCGCGGTCGGTCTTGGCTCGGCTTCTCTGACCATACACAACATTAGCTTCTTTCTTACCACCAAAAGATCTCTTCGCAGCATTTGAAGATGTCTCTACATGAATCTTCCCGCT
Organism: Vicia sativa; assembly: GCA_021764765.1. Taxonomy (NCBI): domain Eukaryota; kingdom Viridiplantae; phylum Streptophyta; class Magnoliopsida; order Fabales; family Fabaceae; genus Vicia; species Vicia sativa. The sequence goes on along the minus strand of CM038793.1, from coordinate 153,622,013 downwards.
CCTGATACCAGCTTTAATACGCTCTCCTGTCAATATCAGCTCGGTGAATCCGGCTGAAGAGTTTCCAATCAGATGATTAAAGAATGGACCTGTCAGTGTTCCCATAAACATATCAACCAACTCCTATTATTGGACAAGGGTGGTGAACTACGCTAGATCTCTCATTTCGAGCATACTCTTTGAACTTAGCATCACGACCCATAGACATGCTCTGTGGTTGCATGCGGTGGGTGTCAACTCGCATTATACTCGTCTTGTCGTGAAAGTGTCGCTAAGTCACTCCAATGCGGATACTGTCATTCTCTAGCGATAGTACCATTCCAATTGAGTTAGGAAAAACTCTTGGAAATAATGCATCCACAACTTCATCATCGGTGTGGGGTTGATCTTCTGAACATAGGAATTCAAATGCAGCTTTGGACAAGAAATGCCATCATATTTGGCAAAAGTAGGAACTTTGAACTTGGGAGGAATCACCACACCAGGGACGAGACTCAGATCATAAAAATTCAACCCGGACATCTTCAGGTTTTCCACAACATTCAGACGGTCCTCAAGTTGCTTGTACTTGTCATCTTCATCAGAGTACTGGTCATTATCATAGTGATCCTCTCTCTCTTTCTCAGGCCCACGCTGGCTGCCTTCGCCATCACCCTTGACACTCCCCTCAGTCTTGACACTTCCTTCTGAGAGCTCTATCCGGCTGACCACTTTAGGACTACCTTTGTAACGTCTACCCATGTTGAGAACACCAACAACCTTCTTCTTTCTGTTGATGAGCTTCTTCAGATCTTCTTGGCCTTGGACCAAGCTAGTGAACATCTGCTGGCCCAGGCATTCGAGCACAGAGATCTTTGACAGACTGTTCAAGAGCCATTTCTGCTAAAATAAATAGCGAGAGAATGAGAAAACCAATCTTCAATGTACTTGTGATGCAATGTTATGCTATGCTATGATATGTAATGTTTATGCGAATGCAATGCAATGTTTTCAAGGACCTTAGAGATTTAAATTTGTTAAACAAGCACGAACAAACATTTATTAGTTTTCTTTTTATTCTTTTTCTTTTTAAGTACAAAAGATAGTTCAAAGCAATAAAAGAAAAGCATAAAAATCCTAAAGCTCTAAGTCTCCCATGGGCGCTTCCTCTTGGTGCCGAGGTAGGCGTTGATGTTTCGCTCCTCGTGAAGTAGTTTTGTCAACTCTAGCACTTTCTTCTCGCTTGTGTAACACTGAGCTTCGAATGTATCCCTTTCTTCTTTAAGCTGAATCCAGGATCTCTTCAAGTCTTCAAAATTAGTAGGCATGTCAGGATGGTGAACAGTATAGGGTTCGTCACCTATAGCAACAGGTTCCATAATTCTTTAAAGCAGCGTGAATGGCATCATGAGGTTTTGAGCTCGAGCTCGCACCCATTTGAGGTAAGGTTCCCAAGGAATGGAGTTTTGGTGTCCCAAAGTCTTGGTATCAGTCTTCTTTACCATGCCCCAAGCGTGTATGAACCTTCGTTGGTAATTCTGGAGATCGTGGTTGTAGTCGAACACAATATCTTGGAGAAGCATATCATGTGGACCATCTCTTCGAGAAAAACCAAACGGCGTAGAGCTAAAGAAGGGTTATAAGTAATACCTCCCTTATACCAAGGGTACATTGAGAAATTCTCCACAACTCGATGAATGTGAAGTCTTTTTGAGAGAAAAGATTCCAACAGATATCTGAATGAGAGAGTGACATTAGCCTTTGAGACCATCTCAACCTTTGTTCATTCTTCAAAACTGATGGAGGAAGGTGCGAAATAAACCACCTGGAAAGTAACGGTATACAACACATGAGAGTTCCTTGTCTTTTGATAGTACGAGTGTGGAGAGAATGTAGAATATCTCCAAAAAAAGTAGGCACTGGATTGCGGGTAAGAAACAACTTAATGGCGTTGACATCTATGAATTGACTCGAGTTAGGAAATAGAACCAAACCATAGGTTAGCAAGGCCACAATGTCTTCGAATGCATGGAAACTCATAACTTTGAGGAATCCTCGGGCTTTCTTAATCAAGAACTTAGCAAGTAAACCCTTAACTCCGCTTCTGGTTTCCCAATAGGCTTCAATGTCTGAGCGGTTAAGATGTAATGCTGATGCAATGTCTTCATACCTAGGAACCTTTTCTAGACCGGTGAATGGCATTTGGTCAAGAATGGGTACCCCAAGTAGCTTAGAGAACTCTTCCAAAGTAGGAACTAACTGATAATCCGAGAATGTAAAGCAATGGTGTTTCGGATCAAAGAACTGGAATAGGACATGCATCATATCTTCTTCAAAACCAGAGGTAACAAGTCAAGTAGATAACCATGTCTTTTGATGGTGAGCATGGTGGGAATCTCGAAACCAATTACTGTGTGAGAGAAGGTATACCCATGAAGTTGATTCGGATAGTCTTTCTAGAAGCCATAATCCCAACAAAACAGAGCAAAGATAAATCCCTCGGTCCTTGAAATAGTTAGAAATGATATGCAATGCGATGATTTCATGATGTCATGTTTAGCATACACAAACAATTCACACAATGAGCCTAGGTTTAAGGCTTGCATGAGGTATAGGTGATTACCCCACCAAAAGTTTGAGTTGGTTCATCCTGCCCTATAATAGTAACCGGGTTCTAGGAATCTCATATCATTGATCTTTCTCGTAGGCGTTTATTTCAATACGACTACCAAGTGGTCGACCGAAAAATCCCAAAAGTCTGATCTCAATGAGCGTAGCATCGAGTATCAACCAACTTTAGTCTGCACCAAAGCCGGCCATCTCACTACCTTCTAATGGCCAAGATGGGTCAATTAAGGTTCTAAAAGTTTAGTTAGTGCTGATGACACCACGCAGAAGCCAAATACTATCCTCAACTTGGGAATGAAGAGTATCAGGACATCCAAAGTGTCACACTAACATAGCCATCATGTTGACCGTTTCGATATACGTCTAACGGTCGCGATGATTTATTGTTACTTACCTAAAAGGAAACCCGGAGCCGGGTGTAGGATCCCCCACAAGTATAATACCCAAGCAACCCTTAAAGTAAAGCATACAAGTCAAACAGAAAGCAGTAAAAGTGATTTATAAATCCCTAAGGCATTATCTCTTTAGGGTGTCTCCCCGGTAGAGTCGCCAGTTCTGTAACACGGTGAACTGACTTTGAGATTTTTGTGTCGAAAATGTGCGGATAGCAAGAGTCGCCACCGACTTTTCTTTTATCTAATTAAGGGAAGGTAAAAAGTACAGAAAAAGACCTTCGTTAGATTCTGAGTAAGGGAGAAGGTTATGAAAAGGGAAGGTATTAGCACCCCTTTCCATCCGTAGTTATCTACAGGCTCTTAGTTGCTCTTAGATCATTTTCAAAATGTGCTTTCTGTGTGTTTGACGAAAATGTTTTGAAAAAGGCATTTCGCTTTGACTTTGTAATGATTCATGTAGGAATGTATACAAAGTGTTTGGAAATGTTTTGTTTTGAAAAGAGTTTGAACTTTGACAAAAAGTGTGAGGTGTGAAAAGTATTTTGATAGAGCAAGCAACTAAAAGTCTTATTACCTACTCAGAATTGGTGTTTTTCGTGTTATTTTACGTTCCTTTAGAATAGCGCTATCCGTACCATTAGTTGGTAGGTAACTCCATTCGTTGGATGTAAGCGGGACATTCGAAGGGACATCGTATGGTCAAAGAAGGCAACTTGTAGGAAGTATCCTAGCACATTCGAAGGGACTATCATCATTTTTCGTAGGCGACAATCGAGGGTCAAGATCATGTGTTCGTAGGCGACATCGTGGGTCTATGATCTTTGTATCGAAGGGACTATGATGATTTGTTTTAAAAACCCTCAACTCACACTTTCATGGTCTTATCTCGGATTACACGTCTAAAGCCCTATACCTGCTTTCGCTAGCCTATAAGTGTTTAGAACATACTTTTTGGAAACTTAATTAATTCTAATTTGTTTTAAAGCGCTTTCACTGTATTTAAATCAAATGCCTAACTTTAGCTATCCGGTGAAAATCTCACACTTTCGTGGTCTCGATCCTAACCTATTTACTTTTCTTACTTTCGTAACAAAAAGGTTTTATTTTTAAGCATAAAAAGTTATAACCAGAGTTAAGTTGATTAAGGTTTTAGCCTAAGTTTGATCAGATGCCTATTGTCTCTAACTATTCCATACCGACACTAAAGGTTTAGCTAGCCATGGAAATCGAAATAAATGAACAGGAAACAGAACTAAATAAACACAAAGCAGACATTATAAATAATAAATGAAACTTAAATTAATTAAATGAAAGGTACTGTATTACAAATGCAAAAATAAAGAACCTGAAAATAAAGCCAATACTTTAATCCTTCTTCCACAGATCGGAAACTTGGACTTGGTATCGGAAATACAAATGAATTCTGAAGCTTGAATCAAAAAAATCCTAAACTAGAATAATAATTTCCTGATGTTGGAAATTATTATTTGGGCAGTGAAATTAAACAAAGGAAATTAACAATTGCAGAGGAAAATATAAACTGAAATAATAACGGGTTCGATTTCGGCAGAGCTTCCGCACAAGTAAAATCTCAAATGCTCTGTGTTTCTAACATTGAAGGTTGAGGTATTTATAGAAGAATGGAAACTGGAAGTTGGGATAAATTGGACCCGTAGCTTCACTTGAATTTCTCCAAAAATATAGGGACATGGATGAACGTGGCTTTCCTTGAGGTTGAGAGAAATCAGGAGTTTAAAAACTCCTTCTGTTAAGCTTCCCCACGTCCTGCACGTTTTGAAAACTGATATAATGCGCATTACGGTCGTTACAGATGTGTTACGAGCAGATTCCATGCTTTCTCGTGTTACGGTCGTGGCAGATGTGTTACGGTCGTCACGCGCTTCATGGATGTCTTATGGTCGTGGCAGATGGCTGACGACCGCCACAGCTACAAAATCTGCAATTTCTTTGACAGATTCATCTTTTCCTTCTGTTCTTTGATGCTATCTTGCATGTTTCATGTTTTCTTCTGTTTTGAGCTAAGTTATGTAATACCTGCAAAAAGTCATGACAAACTCGAAATATTCGGGAGTTAATCGGGTCAAAATAGTACAAAACGGGTTAATTTCATGGCAAATAAACGATACGATTTCGTGTTATCAGCAACGAGAGAGAATTACCCTAAGGGGTGCGTGTGTGAAGAGAGTGTGTCAAATTCAGGTATTTTATCTTGAAAATTATGAGTGATCTATGTCCAATTTTATCTTGCCATACACGCCTAATTACTAGCAGTTTATAAGGTGCGGAAATTAAATTGCGGAAAGTAAAGTGCGGAAAGATAAATCCTACGCTATTACATGGCTTTGGGGCAGATACATAATTGAGAGTGCGGAAAATAAAAGTCCTAATTAACTATTACATCCCATAGGCAATTACATAATTGAAAAGAAAAGCGATTAAAATTGTCTGAAACGATATAACCTGTGAACAGATGAAAAATCGGGAAACGGAAAAAAATTGCATAAGAGGAAAATATTAGTAAAAATAAGAATTTTTGAATGAGAAAAAGTTTTTATGCAAATAATGATATTAGTATGATAAAAAATTTTTTTGGGAATTTTTGGAGTTAATTTGATAATTTAAAAACAATTAAAAGCTATTTTAATGATTAATTAGCAATTAAATTAAATATACATGCAAAAATAATAATTTTAATTTTATAAATTAAATAAACATTTTTCTGATGAGTATGCAAAAAATAAATATTTTTGGTGTTTTTTAAATGCATGATAAAAATATTAGAAGATAAATTAAAATATATGGAAAATATTAAAAGAAAATAGAAAATAGAAAAAAGTTGCAAACTTGTAAAAAATCACTTTGCCATGGCTGGGATTCGAACTCAGGTCCCCAGGGTGGTATGCGCGCAGCCTTACCAACTGAGCTAGCATGTACACGTGTTATAAAAATGAAGCGAATGGCTTTTAGACGAATGTCAACCCCTGATTGCCTGAATCACGCGCCAACCATCGTCTTCTTCGTTTTGAATTTTTGAAAAGATAGCGTCGGCCTTGGTTCGATGCTATAGCCCCTGCAATTTCTAAAATCAAACACAAGCAATATAAATGAGATTCAAAGGCATGGTTCGATTGGAAACATCGTTCTGAACACGATGGTGGTGGTCGTTTTGTCCAATATAACCGATTTAAGGAAGCCCCAATTTGGTTCAGAAAACCCTAGCAATGGTAATTCGTGTTTTAGGCCATGGAAACGCAATCAAACTACCCAGAAAGTTTCCAAGCTTCGTTCTAAACACAAAACAAACAACAGAACATGTTAAAAATGCATGAGAATTGAAAATCGATTTTGGAAAAGGAAGAACAAACCGAAATCGGGATTGCTCGATTCTTGATGGTTTTGAGTGTTGTAAAGGTCTGGATCGATTCTAAAGACCTCAAGGAATGCAATGGGATGCTTGGAATCAACTGAATCGAGCTAGAACTGTGGCTGCAAGTAGCTTGTGAAGCACATATTTTTTGACTTTAGGTTAGGGTTCTTGAGGCAATTTTTCTGTTCTCTCTTGTGTGATATGCTTTGTATATTTATAATGGATGAATATTGAGCTGATTTGAGGAACAAATAATCATCAATCAATGCAAAGATAATTTGATTTTGCACAAAATCAAATCTTATCTTTTTTGATCAATTTTCATCAATTCCTTGCCAAATCCAAACCAATTTCGAAATTGACAGCCTTTTGTGAGTTTCTTGGACCTCAAAGATGAGAGAAAAAATCAATTTGCATTTAATTTTGATTTTATACCTTATTTTTTAATTTAATTTGTATTTAAATGAATAAAATCCAAATTAAATAGAAAAATAAAGTTAAAATTCGTGGCATTGGGCTTGGATGTTCCAAATTGTCTAAGGAACAAGTTTGAATGAAGAAAAACTAGGCCCATTTGCAAAATTTTGGATTTTTACAAGTATCTCTCTTTGTGCACTTCTTCAAAAATGCCCAACTTGTGCAAGGTGTATTTTGCTCAATTTTCCACATTTTTTAGTGTTCTTGGACTTTTTAGAAAGCTCTAGGTGTCCTCTAACCAACCTCTTTGGTTTTATCTCAATTGGAGTTTCCATTCTCAATAAATCTTCAAAACAAAAAGTTGACTTTTTGTTGACTTTGAAAAGGACCTGTAATGTTTTGATCCATACCTTCCAAATGAAGCATTTTTTGAACATTCTTGTGAGACATGAAGTTGTAGAGAATTGAATTTCCATCAAAATGAGAGGTTGTGGAAAAATTTTTGAGAAAGTATGAAGAAGTTATGCTCAGTCAAAGTTTGGTTGACTTTTCACTAGAAAATCTTAATTTGGAAAGTTTGACTTTTGAGCAAATCTTGAGTTTTCTTGATGAATCATGATCAACCCTTGATCAAATGATGAATGTAACTTCAAAATGAGGATGTTGACCAAAAATCATGAAGTTTGACTGTATGTTGACCACAGTTGACTTTTTGTCCAATACAACTGATTTTCAACCATCTGAGCAACTGTTCTGAGGAAACTTGACTTGTGAGGCTTGAAACTTGACATGGAGAATCTTTGAAGCATATGATGAGGAATGAAGACCATTGGAGATGTTGGAAGTCCATCTGGATTTGAGAATTGCTAAACCCTAGTTTGGGTTGATTGTCTAGGAGGGGGTTTGTCTGATCAACCCTTGAGGAATCCTTGAGTATGGATGTATGAAATGCCTTGAGAAGTAGGAGGACAAATTTTGGGGTATGACAAACGTCAAGGGCAAAAAATATACATGAGCAAGAGTAGATATACATAAATAACCCAACAAAAGAGATTACAAAGAGAAGATAAGAAGAGGAAGCAAACATTTCTTGGTTTTTCAACACCAATCGACGAGGGATTCGACTCCGGATCATCCAAATGCAAGCTCCAATGTTGTTTTCTAAGCAAATCTATCAAAAAAATGATGTTGATGGTGTTGGGAATCAAAAATACCCAACCCATAACCTAAAAATTTGTTTTTAGCCCCTTTTAAAGAATTTTGATATCGCAGGGCGCGCTAAACGCAGTATTCGCGCTAAGCGCGGTCTGTGATGTTCCGAAAAAAAATCAGCATCTTGTTTTTACCATATCTTGAGAACCGTAACTCGGAATTGCGCCCGGTTTGAAGCGTTGGAAAGCTTATTAAATTTGCTATCTAACCATGACAAAATATCAATCAATTTGATGATTTTTATTCTTTGATTTTGAGCTTTATTCGTTGATGAGTTGCTCAAATCGCGCGTTTGAAGTCGTGTCTTTGACACTTTACTACTCAATGCTCCAATTATGAATGAATACCTATAAAAGAGATGAAAAACTATCAAATGATACGATATTTACACAAAACTCAATTATTCTATTATGTACACATTTATACAAAAAACGGGGGATTTATTCGAAGAATATCAACAAAAGAACCGATAAGTGCCACTAAACATATATACAAAATAACTTAATTTTGGCACTTATCAAATACACATCACACACTTGTTTATATAACTGTTCAGTTATAACAACTAGCCTAACAACTAGGTTCCCCTTAGCCTCCTCTTGGGCTTTGTACAAGATAACTCATTTATTGAGTTAGCCTCCTCTTAGGCTTCATATAAGAAAACTCATTTACTGAGTTTAGCCTCCGCTTAGGCTTCATATAAGACAACACTCCCCTGCTGAGTCAGCCTCCTCTTGGGCTTCGTTCAAAAGAACTCCTCGTTGAGTTTAGCCTTCTCTTGGGCATCAAACAAGAAAAGACACGGAAATCTCTTATGCCTCTATTGGGCTTCCAATACAAAGAATCACCCGCGCTAGGATAGAACCCTGAGAGGATGATTTCCCGGTGAAATCACTCTTGAAATCCTAAGAGGATGGTTTCCCGGTGAAACCACTCTTAAAGCCAAAGCCAGCCACACCCTATAGCTTCCTCTTGAGCTTCATACAAGGACCCTCGATGACCCTCGGAATTCCTTCTCTTGGGCTTACAATACAAGGACCCTCGATGACCCTCGGAATGCCTTCTCTTGGACCCCCTAATCCATAATCAATTTCTCCTCGAGATTTAGACATTTATCATCTCTATGGAAGAAGTATCTCATCTATCATATCACATACAATCAAATACTTTTCAAACACTTTTTCAAACAAAAAACATCTTTTAACTGTAAGTGGTAACGCTTGTACACTCAAGCAAAACACCCAATGCTTATAATTAAAGATTCAATCATCTTTTTCAGACATCTTTCTTAACTCGTAAGTGGTAACGTTTGTACACTCAAGCAAAACACCTATAACTTACGATGAAAGATTCAATCAATCAACCCTTCCAAAATGTATGTGATGAAATAGATTAGATATATTTTTCATTAAGATGACATTTGTCTTTGTCTCTTAATAACTCTTGTTGCTTCCACTAACATAAGTTGGAACTACGATTGCTCTGACTTTCTCAACCTCCCTTTGAGAATACGTAGGCACAAGGTCTCATCCTTGGCGATCATACTTCTTTCTCCCTCAAACCAAACAAAACCATAGATCCCTTAGATCCGAGCTACAAATGCTCTGATTCCCATTAAGGGATATGTATGCAGAAGATCCCAATGATCTTTGTGAGCACAATAATAATAAAACCTAGGATCTCACATAATCTACCCTTCTTAAACTCCAAAGGAGAAACTTTCCCAAAGATAGAAATAGCAAATTAAAACACACAAACATATCAAACTATTCATATATAAAGCTATAGATAACTATATATATTTAGGGTGCCACATCTATTCCCTTTATATAACAAACCCCCTTGCCCGGAATCTCCCTAATACGTTGCGTCTAGTTCGCGCTAGTTGCAATGCATATCATATCAATTGAGGGTATTGCAACTTTCCCCTTTTTCATATCATTTTTCTTGTGTTGGAAGTAATAAAGCTTGATGCTCGCGGCATCTTTATAAACAAATCAAAAGAGTAAATCGTTTTGAGCCAGAGAATTCGAATTCAGATTGGATTCCCTCGCGCGTCACTTTTTAACGCGAACAGAAAAAATGGCGACTCTACTGGGGAGTACGCCAAACTTTTATTTTCAAAAAAATTGTGACTCTGCTCAAGAGCACCAAGCTTTTTTTGTTTTCAAAAGAAAAAAAAAGGGTTAAGCTTTCATATGTGCATATGTTTGTTTTTCTTTATTGTGTGTTTTCGCGATTTCATCTGATGGAAAGAAATCTAACCGGTTTAGAAACATTTTAAGATCTAGGTGGGGGTATAGTCCTATTAACTTGTGGGAAGTTTGATTACTTACTAAGTTAATTTGAGATCCCTCTCTCAGTGGAGGTTGTCTTGGGAGTATTTGTGTTTAGCAAGTATTTGCGAAGACATTTTGCTTTCGAGAGAACTAACGAAGCTGAGTGACTGTAGAACACATAACCCATCCTTGCCATTTAGGATGTAGTGCAGAAGCTATTCAGGTGTTAGCTTGGAGTAGTTGTCATGCGAGACTATGATCAGGCGAGTTTTTCTTGAAAAATATTATTGGACTTCGAGTATTCTACAAATCCGATAATATTTCAAAGAGAAGCTTTGAACCTGTATTATCAGTAGAACCTGTTTCACAGATGAATAAGCCCATAGAACTTACCCATGTTTGGTTCTTATCGTTGGCCTCATGCTCATGACTTCAAACGCTTGAACGTGTGTATAACCATTAACCATGTTTGTATCTCTGTGGAATTCATGCATTCATTCAAAAACTTCATTTCTCTTCCCATTTCCAAAGAATTTAGAGATTTTTCTTTGTAAATATTTTAGGTTAGAGTGATGGACGTCAGAGGAAGATTTACCAAGAAATACAGTTTTAGAATTCTGATGTAGGAAAGTTAAAGAGTTAGCATCCTTGGTAGAAGATCCCTCGGATTTCGGAAAACGCTATGGAACTCTTTTAACTGTCCTGAACACTAACGTTGATGAAGGACTTCTCAAAACTTTCGTTCAGTTTTATGATCCAGTCTATCGTTGTTTCACTTTCCCTGATTACCAATTGATGCCTACTTTGGAAGAGTACCCACACATCCTAGGTATCTCAGTATCAGACAAGGTGCCTTTCAATGGTTTGGAAGCCAATACTAATCCACTAGTCATTGCAGCAATGACTCAGTTAAGGAAATCTGAGATAGACAAAAACCTGACTACCAAAGGAAAACTCTTAGGACTAACTTCAAAGTTCCTAATGGAGAAGGATTTTAAATTATCTGAAGCTGGTAGCATGGTATCCTTTGAGGCTGTTTTAGCTTTACTCATCTATGGATTGATGTTGTTTCCCAACGTCCCAAGTTTCGTTGATATCAATGCCATAAGGATCTTTCTGATTGGAAATCCCGTTCCCACTTTGCTTGGTCAATCGTATTTCTCCATTCATCATAGGAATCGTCAAGGAGATGGAACTATCGTGTGTTGTGTACCTCTGTTATTCAAATGGATTGTCTCACACTTGCCTAAGTCTCCTATCTTCCACGAAAACAAAAACAGTTGGCATTGGTCTCGAAGACTCATGTCTCTTACAAACGACGATATCCATTGGTATACCTTGGAAAACAGTGAGATGGAAATCATTGAAAGTTGTGGAGAATTTGCCAACGTACCTCTCATTGGTACGAAAGGAGAAATCAACTACAACCCATTCTTGGCAAGACGTTAACTCGGGTACGCAAACTCTAGTAAACCCCTTGGTTTTACAGTAGAAAGCTAATTTTATCATGAGGGGGAAGATTCCCAAGGTTTGAAAGCCAGAATGATAAGAGCTTGGCATCACATCCGAAGGAAAGAAAAGGGTAATGCAAAGAATTGTGTAGCCATGGAAATCTACACTTCTTGGTTGAAGAAAAGAGCGAAGGAATTCCGAATGCCTTATGCTTATGAAGAACCCATGTTCCCAGTGGTATCTAAATCAACCACCATTCCCGTTGAGACTATGGGAGAATACCAAGAAGATTTGGCTAAGATGAGGCTAGAGAAAGAAGCTTTGGAAGACAAGTTTCTTAAGACTGACTTTGAAAATGAGAAGCTTAAGAAGCAGGTCAAAGATCATGAAAAAATGCTCTACTTCCAAGATGAATGACTCATGGAGAAATATGAGAAGATTCGTCGGAAAGATAACGCGATCAAAAGATACATCAAAGAAAGAAAAAGACAGCTTGAAGAAATGACAACTAGCAATCCTGCTCCTGACGATTGGAAGAAAGTCATCAACAAGCTGAAAGCCGAGAAAGCTGAACTGAAAGCTTACTATGGGAAAGAAATCCTGAAGTTGAAGCTGCATCAAGCATTTGGTTCTTCATCAGATGAAGACGCTTAATTAGTTTAACTTTATTTTATCATTTATCATTGTAAGAGCTATGCTCCAAAAAAAATTGTTGTAATCTTCTTTTAATATTAATAAAATAAGGGTTTTCCATCCAAATGTTTACTAGAAATTTCTCTTTTAGCGTAAATTCTTTGGAAATTCTTTTCTCTTTGCATTCATAATCATGCATCATACTTTGCATCTCGAGTTTGTTGTTTAGAGTCTTATCTTTTGGAATTTTTTCCAGAGAGAAAGATCGTCAGTATCGCGTCTTAGAGTTTCGACTACGTTCACGATCAACTCATGGATATAATACTCGTGCAAATAGGAAAAAAGCAATGGAAGATTTTGAGCAAGAAAATGTTGAGCTTCGTGCACGGTGACAACACTTCGGGAAGAGGTGGAGAGACTCACTTCTTTGGTAAGTTCGTTGGCAGCTACACAAAATCAGCAAACAACATTAAACAGTCAAAATCAAGGGACGATTTCAGAGATCACTACTACTCCAGTTTCAATTGTTGCAGTCAGTAATCCTCCCTTCAGTATGCCAGAAGGTTATCCACGGGGCATGCCTTTCAATTTCGACATTGGATTTCGTCAACACACTTCTGAAATACAGGTAACCACGATTGAGGTTCCTACCTTACAGAACTCGGCATTTACTCCGTAGCACGGAGTAACTTTTCCGCAAGTCACTATGAAGGTTTCTCAACAGATCATGACAAACTCAGCTTCTGTAGTTCACGCTACTGCAGACGAAGAAGTCTATCATAACCCAGGAGACAACACGAATCCTCGTGGCCAAATGGAAAATCTCCAGGAACAATTCCATAAGATGCAACTTGAGATCAAAACAATCCGTGGAAAGGAATTTTTTGGGAAGAACGCCCACGATCTATGCCTAGTTCCTCGCGTAAGGATACCCACTAAGTGCAAAGTCCCCGACTTTGAAAAATAGAGAAATTCACCGTGAGTCATCTTACAATGTACGCTAGGAAGATGTCTACGTATAATGACAATCACCAATTGCTCATTCACTATTTCCAAGACAGTCTCACCGGTGCCGCACTAAAGTGGTACATGGGATTAGATAGTGCAAATATCCAGACATTCAATGACCTAGGTGAAGCCTTTGTCCAACAGTACAAGTTCAATTTGGACATGGCTCCAGATCGAGATCAACTCCGTTCTATGTCTCAAAAGGAAAAAGAGACTTTCGAAGAATACGTTCAACGTTGGAGGGAAATTGCTGCCCAAGTTAATCCACCATTAGAAGAAAAACAAATGACCAAGGTTTTCCTGAACACTCTTGGCCCATTCTACTCTGACGCATGGTGCTTGGCGCTCCGGATTTCACGAAATGGTAAGCATGGGGATGCGACTAGAAGAAGAGTCGAGCAGGACGCTTAACCAAAAAATGGGGTCTTCAAGCGGAACCAAGAGAGTCGGAACTGGTTTCCCGAAGAAGAAAGAACATGACGTTGGAATGGTATCCCGAGGGAAACCAAGGAAAAATGTCAGTCACTGACAACAGGTAGCCACGATAGCACTAGTTGTTAATACAAATTCAAACATGGGAATTACCCCGCAATTTCAGCAAAATCAACAACCTCGACAACAGGCTCAAGAATTCAACAACAATCAAAACCGTACTCCTCGAATCTTGCAGTTTGATCCAATTCCGATGACATACACGGAATTATATCCTCCCTTGATAGAAAGAAATCTTGTGCAAACAAGATTACCACCTGCAATACCAGACAAGTTACCTTGGTGGTACAAAGCAGATGTGTCTTGCCCTTTTCATCAAGGGGCACCAGGTCACGATCTCGAACACTGCATATCACTAAAGGCCGAAGTTCAAAGATTAGTGAGGGCTAATCTTCTCTCCTTCAGGAATGCAAATCCAAATGTGCAAGCAAATCCACTTCCTAATCATAGTGGACATACCGTGAATTTGATACTAAGAAATACAGATCGGTATCTTATCACCGACATAAATATGATAAGAGAAAGCTTAGTATAGCTCCACGCTACATTTAGCACAATGGGCGCCTTTGCTAAACATGACTACACAGCCTGCAGAATATGCTTCACGGATTTTCGAGGATGTCCAACTGTGAGAGCAGACCTTCAACGGTTAATAGACATTGGCGACATTCATATCTTCAGAAACAGGAACGATTATGACGTGAATATGGTAGGGTATTATCCGCATGAGCTTTTAGTCTCAGATATCAACTCGGAAATTCCCGAAGTAAACGTTATTATCCCCTACTTCAATGTGCCCAAGTGTGTAGAAGTTGAGTATAACAGTCCAAGAGTTCCAGATTCTCCTTTGGTAATCTGTTTACCTGGTCCCGTTCCTTACAACTCTAACAAAGCAATTCCCTATCAATACAACACAACTATGATAGAAGATGGGAAGGAGAAACCCATACCAACTCTTTTAGGCGTAGTTAACATCGCTGAAATCGGACGAGTGACTCGGAGTGGACGTGTGTACACCCCGTTGCCACCAAAGCAACCCATTGCTCCCGCTGTTGGACAAAATCCTGTTGATACACCTCCTGAGAATCCTATGGGAATCCCTGTTGGTAATCCAGACATAAACGTTAGTCCGTCTGATGGAACCAATGTCAATTCAGACTTCGACGAGATTCTAAAGCTGATTAAGAAGAGTGAGTACAGAGTTGTAGATCAACTAATGCATACTCCCTCCAAAATCTCAATACTCTCTTTACTTCTGAATTCCGAAGCCCATCGAGAAGCCTTGATGAAATTTCTAGATCAAGCTTACGTAGATCATGACGTGACTACAGATCAATTTGGTGGAATTGTAGGCAACATAACAACTTGCAACAATTTAAGCTTTAGTGATGAAGAACTTCCAGAGGAGGGAAGAGATCACAACCTTGCTCTACATATCTCTATGAATTGCCAATCAGACTCTCTGTCTAACGTGCTAGTGGACACTGGCTCATCCTTGAATGTAATACCAAAAACGACTCTTGCTCATTTATCTTACAAAGGAGCGCCAATGAAAGCCAATGATATAGTAGTCAAATCCTTCGATGGATCAAGGAAATCCGTTATTGGGGAAGTTGACCTTCCAATGACGATTGGTCCACATACTTTTCAAATTACCTTCAAGGTCATGGACGTGCCAGCTGCTTACAGTTGTTTGCTAGGATGACCTTGGATACACGAAGCAGGAGCAGTGACATCCACGCTCCACCAAAAACTGAAATTCACGACAAATGGGAAGCTAGTAACCATTATCGGTGAACAAGCTTTACTAGTAAGCCATTTGTCCACTTTTTCTTTCATCACTGCTGACGATGTTGAAGGGACAAAGTTCCAAGGACTCTCGTTAGAAGGTGAATCTGCAAAGAAAAACAGATCGCCTATCTCCTCTTACAAAGAAGCAGCGCAGATAGTGAAAGACAGTAATGCCGCAGGTTGGGGACAAGTAATAAATCCTGTCAACAACGAAACAAAAATAGGGCTCGGATTTGCTCCAGTATTTCCAAATGCCAATCAAAAGGATGAAACTCTTCGTCCAATCAAAGAAGTATTCCACATCAGAGGTTTCTTAAACCCTGTTCTTCAAGAGGTTAATGTTCTTATCAAAGAAGGTAATGAAGACAACCTCTCTGAGTGGAGCACTTATCTTAATGACTCTGAATATGTGTCTCATGAAGAATCGCATGCGCCATTCTATCCTCCTACAGACGAATTCAAAGGCATGTTCCTACAAAAGAATGAGAATGAAATTCCACATATCCCATCTGAAGTTTGGGATACCTTGGGAGAACCAAGTGGAAAGTTTGACTTCATGGTAAGATACACTGCACCTGAAGGCTCAAAAATCAGAATTAAAGACATCCAGCCAACTGGATGGGACGATCCTCTTGAGTATCCTAGTCAACCAGAAGAGTCATACACATCTTCTCGATCTCATCATCAAATTGAGATCCCAAATGAAAATCTCTGCTTTAATACACCTGCCGAGGATGTTAAGCCAGATTTTGACTATTACTACGTGAACACAATTACCAAAGAAGATCAGGAAGATAATTCTGGAAATGAATTGGAAAGCGTTGCAGACAATGAGTCTCTTCACCCAGAAGATTGGGAAGAACATTCCAAGAATCCATAATACATGCCACTTGAAAGCACATATGCTGCATTTTATGCTCCTCGACCTGTCAATCAAGCAGAAGAAGATCGCTTCAGCAGCATAAAAGGCAAGGTCAACCGACCAGAGTCTTTAATGCCTGTTCAACCAACGACCAAAGTCTACACAAGAAATAAGTCAAAAGGGAAATTACCAGAGTATCTAGACTTCCAAGGAGTTCACCACTATTGGAAGCCTATTAAAACTCAGACTGATGTTCATAGTTCTAAGTAGTTTATCTTGCTTTTGTTTTGAACTCTCGCCTCACCCAAGGCAGAGAGATGTTTTATAGGGTTTAGCTTTTAAATAATTTCTATTTGTCTTGCCCAAGACAAATGAGTTTGTATTTAGGGCCCTGTTTCATATTGTGAATCATAAATAAAAGCGTTGTTTTGATTCCACATTTTGTGTTTGTTTTTCCGTTTTTTTTACCCTTATCTGGAAATGGTAATCCTAAAAAACAAATAAAAACAAACAATAAAATAATAATAATAAATAATCTGCATACACTTTCACATTAACTTTTCTTTTTAAAAAAAGAAAGAAAAAGAAGAGTTAATTAACCAAACATAAATCAAACATGCAGATTAACAAATGGACAAATCCATTGAACGCAATAACTCTACGTTCTCTCTCAACTTTGAATTTCCTGTGTTTGACGCCGAAGAAGAAGTTGAAGAAGAGATCCCGAATGAGATTTCCCGACTGCTTAAGCATGAAGAAAGATTCATTCAACCTCACAAAGAGCCTTTGGAAGCAATCAACTTAGGTTCTGAGGAAGACAAAAAAGAAGTGAACATCGGAGCTCTACTCGACAACAACGTCAAGGGAAAACTGATAGATCTTCTCAACGAATATGTTGATGTATTTTCTTGGTCCAACCAAGACATGCCAGGTTTAGATACCAGCATCGTGGAGCATCACTTGCCATTAAAACCGGAGTGTCCGCCAGTTAAACAAAAACTGAGAAGAGTTCACCCAGACATGGCCGACAAAATCAAAAAGGAGGTTTAAAAGCAACTCGACGCAGGTTTCCTCGTTACCTCTGAATATCCTCAATGGCTAGCCAACATAGTACCTATCTCAAAGAAAGACAGAAATATCAGAATGTGTGTGGACTACCGGGACTTGAACAAAGCTAGTCCAAAAGACGATTTCCCACTACTGCATATCGACATGCTAGTGGATAACACTGCAAAGTTCAACGTCTTTTCCTTCATGGACGGTTTCTCTGGCTATAATCAAATCAGAATGGCTCCCGAAGACATGGAGAAGACATCTTTCATCACGCCATGGGGCACATTTCGCTATAAAGTAATGCCGTTTGGATTAAAGAATGCAGGCGCGACTTACCAAAGGGCGATGACTACTCTCTTTCATGACATAATGCACAAAGAGATCGAAGTCTACGTGGATGACATGATAGCAAATTCTTACACTGAAGAAGAGCATATAGAATATCTCTTAAAGTTGTTTCAACGACTAAGGAAATTTCAGCTTCGCTTGAATCCTAACAAATGCACCTTTGGGGTAAGATCTGGAAAACTCCTAGGTTTCATCGTCAGTCAAAGAGGTATTGAAGTTGACCCCGACAAAGTCAAGGCTATTCAAGAAATGCCTCGCCACATCTGAGAAAAGAAAGTAAGAGGATTTCTTGGACGGTTGAATTACCTCTCAGTTTATCTCTCGGATAGCGCTACTTGTGGACCAATATTCAAGCTTCTCCGCAAAAATCAAGAGGTTGTGTGGACGAAGATTGCCAAAGCGTTTGATATCAAGGAATACATCAGGCGCCAATATTGATTCCTCCAATCGAAGGAAGACCCTTAATCATGTACCTTACCGTGCTAGAAGATTCCATGGGCTGCGTGCTTGGATAGCAAGACGAAACCGGTAAGAAAGAGCATGCCATCTACTACTTGAGTAAAAAGTTCACAGATTGTGAAACTCGTTACTCCATGCTCGAAAAAACATGTTGTGCTTTGGTGTGGGCTTCGAAATGTCTCCGCCAGTACATGATCAACCACACGACTTAGTTAATCTCCAAAATGGATCCAATCAAGTACGTCTTTGAAAAGTCTGCCTTAACAGGAAGAATCGCTCGATGGCAGATGTTATTATCTGAATATGACATCCAGTACCGTGCTCAAAAAGCGGTCAAAGGAAGCATTCTCGCCGATCACTTGGCTTATCAACCGATCAACGAATACCAATATCTCAAGTTCGACTTCCCTGACGAGGATGTTATGTACTTAAAGATGAAAGATTGTGACGAACCATTACCTGAAGAAGGTCCTGATCCAGAATCTAGATGGGGCTTAATCTTTGATTGAGCAGTTAAAGTTTTTGGCAATGGAATTGGGGCAATCATCATTACTCCCGAGGGTTCTCATATCCGTTTTCCGCCAGATTCTGTTTGATTGCACCAACAACATCGCAGAATATAAAGCATGTATCATGGGTATCGAAGAAGCCATCGACTTAAGGATCAAGATCCTTGACATATATGGAGATTCAGCCCTTGTGATCAATCACATCAAAGACAAGTATGAAACTCATCATCTTGGTTTGATTCCCTACTGAGATTATGCAAGACGTTTGTTGACTTTCTTCAACAAAGTTGAATTGCATCATATCCCTCGAGATCATAGTCGAATGGCAGACTCCTTGGCTACTCTATCTTCCATTTTCAAAATCAACCATTGGAACGATATGCCTAAGATCCGTATCAGACGCCTTGAAAGACCTGCATATATGTTTGCAACTGAAGCAGACATCAATGATAAACTGTGGTTCCACGACATCAAACGCTTCCTTCAAACTCAGGATTACCCACTCGGGGCATCGTACAAAGATAGGAAAACTCTAAGGAGGCTTTCTAGAAATTTCTTCCTGAATGAAGATGTGTTATACAAAAGAAACTTCGACATGGTCCTGCTCAGATGCGTGGACAAACACAAAGTAGATATGATAATTCATGAAGTGCATGAAGGGTCCTTTGGAACCCATTCAAATAGGCATGCAATGTCCAGAAAGATCTTGAGAGTAGGATACTATTGGATAACAATGGAATCCAATTGCTGTAAACACGTCAAGAGATGTTACAAGTGCCAGATCTACGCAGATAAGATCCATGTGCCACCGACTCTGCTCAACGTTCTCTCCTCTCCGTGGCCTTTCTCCATGTGGGGAATCGACATGATTAGGATGATCGATCCAAAAGCGTCCAACGGACATCGCTTCATTTTAGTGGCTATTGATTACTTCACCAAATGGGTCGAAGCAACATCTTACGCCAACGTTACAAGACAAGTGGTTGTGAGGTTCATCAAGAACAACCTCATTTGCCGATATGGAGTTCCAAGTAAGATCATTACAAACAATGGATCGAACTTGAACAATAAAATGATGAAAGAACTATGTGAGGAATTCAAGATTGAGCATCATAACTCATCTCCTTACCGACCAAAGATGAACGGCACCGTTGAAGCTGCCAACAAGAACATCAAAAAGATCGTCCAAAAGATGGTCATCACCTACAAAGACTAGCACGAAATGCTGCCATTTGCTCTACATGGGTATCAAACTTCAGTACGTACTTCAACAGGGGCAACTCCTTTTTCTCTAGTATACGGCATGGAAGCAGTGCTCCCTGTAGAAGTTGAAATTCCATCGACGAGAGTTCTCATGGAAGCTAAGTTATCTGAGGCCGAATGGTGTCAAAGCAGATACGACCAGTTGAAATTAATCGAAGAAAAGCGCCTGACCGCTCTGTGTCATGGACAATTATATCAAAGAAGGATGAAGAAAGCCTTCGACAAAAGGTTTGACCTCGTGAATTCCAAGGCGACCTCGTGCTTAAAAGATTTTGTCTTTTCAACGATTCTAGGGCAAATGGACTCCTAATTACGAAGGCCCATACATCGTCAAAAGAAGCTTTTACGGCGGTGCTATGACTCTTACAACCATGGACGGTGATGAACTCTCGCATCTTGTGAATCTTGATGCGATAAAAATACTTTGTCTAAAAGACAAAAACATTTCGGTAAGTCGAAAACCGAAAAGGCGCTTAGGCAAAAATAGCGTCTCGGTGGATGAAAACACGAAAAGGCGGTCCGATAAAAATTAGAGACAATAAGCGAAATTATCTGGTAGATTGAAAACCTGAAAAGGAAATCTAGGCAAAAATTAAGGATCAAAATGACAAAGTAACTGCATCAGTCCGTACTTCGTCAATCTGAAGAATCTTCCATCAACGGATCTTCAATCAAATCTTCTAAAGCAACAAGTACAATTGGAATTCAAAGTTGTTAGGGATAATAGTGGTTATTGTTTTCAGTGTAGCCTTTTCCCAATAAATTATCATTTCCAACTTTTGTAAATAGTTCATGGAATCACGCCTTTGGCTGATTACCATTCTATCAATAAAATTTGAGCCTTGTGCCCATTTATTTGCAATTCCTGCTTTGTTCTGTTTTGCAAAATAACGCTTTTTATTGTGAAAATCACTTTTGAAACTAAAAAAAAGTTTTAAATGAATTTTTACTTCAAAATTTTGAAATAAAAGCGAATTTTCCTTTGAACTATGAACACAGAATGAACTTCAACAGTTTTCTCCATGAGTGTTTCGACCTCTGGAAGATAAAACAACTGCCAAGAAGTCTTCGTCTCCTCGAAAGAGATCATCAAAGAATGGTATTCTTATCCAAAAAAGAATCCCCAATAAGGTTGCCAGTAAAATGCCTTTCCCAGGAAAGTTTAAAGCATGCAACTCAGATTCATCATCAGTAACGTCTATGCCATTGCTGCAGATTTTGCTGAGTATTTGTTTGAACTGTGACGTAGTCCTTTTCCCAAATACCCTTTTGTTGTCTTGTCAAGTATCGTCAGCATGCATGTGACATTCATCATTCATACATAATAGCATCATTAATGCATTCCTGCATTTCTCAATGTTTGCTTCACTATCACTTGTTTACGTTGCATATATTCCCAAAAAAAAGTGTGGGTGTGTCGTCTCTCCAGTAGATTATCCCCAAGCAGAAAAATACATTTTTCTCTCCTATCCTCCAATTGAGATCATTCCTCATTGGATACAAAGTCTTGATCGACCGTTTCTTTCCGGTTCATTCCCGGATAGAACCTCGTCTCTAACCAATTCAGGTTTAGATTTTAAAAAAAATCTACCTGCAAACAATAAGCAATAGCCTCGTCATCCGAGCTGCTTGTTTCCTTTTTATCTTGAAACTTGTCATAAAAAGATTGTTCTTCTCAACAGGTCCAATCATGAAAGTTCAAGAAATCCCCGCAGTTGTCTTTCTGTCTAAAGAAAACCTGTGTCTTTTCAATCGAAATGCCCGCATCTTATCAAAAGAGAGATCCCTGGCAAGATTGTAGCTATGAAAATAGAAACTCATTCGAGATTTGTTTCCATCATTGACTGTTATCCACAAGGCTGAATACTCAGTAAAATTCTCAAGAATTACCTTGTTATCATTATCAATTTGCTGGTAATTGGTAATATCTTCAGAGCTCGTTACCATAAATTATCACGAGGCTGATAATTGGTAATATCATCTTTAATTATCTTAAACATTGTCACAAGGCTGACAGAAGGTAACCTCCTCATTTCCCAAAACGAAACAGATTTTCACTTGTATTGTGAATCTATTTTCCCGGTGAAACATATTGCTTGTTTCCCAACAAACTGGATTCTCCTTTCTTAGACAGATTGAGGCATCCTCACAATTTTTCCCCCATCATATCAATCTTTGATATCTCCTGGATGAACTTTTTGCAATCATTTTGCATCATTCGCATTTTTTGGTATCTTAGGTCCAAAATTTGCGTATTCTGATATTTAAGTCTCTTCACACCTATCGAGACGAAGATTTTCATCTTCATATCTCAGGTTAAAGAAAATTAAATAGGGGCATCTGTCATACCCCAATTTTTGACCTAATATACCATCTTACATTATTCACATATGCATCACTGCATCACTAACAGTTTCAGAACAGAATAGATCGTGCGTGGCTTCTAGAAGTCAAAATTAGGGTTTTTTCAAAATTTCATCTGTTCAAGATGTGATCAATAAGGGTTTGAGTTTCCACTCACCTCAATTGATCTATCTTAATCAATCATCAACATTTGATCTTCAGATTCCCAACTTT
Source organism: Vicia sativa (assembly GCA_021764765.1). NCBI lineage: Eukaryota > Viridiplantae > Streptophyta > Magnoliopsida > Fabales > Fabaceae > Vicia > Vicia sativa. The sequence continues at coordinate 153,599,268 of CM038793.1, read as the reverse complement.
TTCTCATGATCTACCTTGAATCGACCAATTAGGGTTTCGATCGAAGATAGTGAATCATTGACTTTCTGCTCAATGGATGACCTATTTGCTTGAAGATTGATCTTGAAATCTTAAATTCAACATCTTGACCTAATTTCTTGATTCAAAAACATTGCAAAATCCATGTTTCTTCATCAGACAAATTCTGAACCATCTGATGAAAACTCATCTGCTCAAAAAAGTCAAACTTTGACTTTTGGTCAACTTTTTCAAGACTAAACTTTTTTCAATCATAAAAACATTTCAAATAATCCATCACGATCATAAAAAATCAAGAAATGTGAAAAAGTCAACAAAAAGTCAAGATTTGAAAAAAGTTTTAGCCCTTTTTCACCTAGATCCATTTGGATTCAGGAAAAACTCAAAACATGAAAGTTTTAGCCCTTTATACAAGCTTTCCAAAATGTCCAAGAACTTGCAAAAACACTTTGTCTAGCTATGCTTTTGATTTTGAAACATAGAGCTCCAAAACCATGGAATTCCAAGTTCATGCTTCAAAATTATAAGTCATTTTTCACAAATCTCTCTTCTAGAAGCCTTGTCATCAGCTAGGGGTAGATTATAACTGATAAATATCAGTTTTGCATGATTGAGAAGAGGATTGAATCAAAGAGAAAATTCTAACCATGGTTAGAAAGTAACTTTTGCATTAAATGCAAAAGATTCCTTCTTACCACTTAAGCAAGTTGCAAAGCTCTCTCAATGATAGCCATGCCTTGTCATTCAGATTTCTTGGCCTACAAATAGAGGTCATTTCTTCATTTTCAAATCACAACAAAGCTATCATAATCAAGCTTTCCTTCTTTCTTTCTTAAATTCCAAGTTTCAAAAGAGGGAAATTTTGCAATCTTCAAACCTTGCAAAATCTGACTGAATTTAAGTTCCTAACATATTCTAAACATCATTTAGAGGTTGTCTAAAACTTAAAACCACAAGAAAAACTGTCCAAACTCAGAATCATGCTCCAAAATCCATAAACTTGCAAATTGTGCCTTAACTTGCCATATCTTAATCTGCTCGTGCTAGCCTTGATTTATCACTTCAAATACCTTCCATACACTTCATATGAGTGATCCAAGTACTCATCCCTGACCTGTAACATCTCTAACTTCAAATTCGAAAATCACTTCAAGAAATTGCAGTTGGACATGGGTGGAACGATCCAGGCCATTTCAATTCAAGCTAAGCATCCAGATACCTTCCATCAAAACACAACTGGAAACACTCTAAGCAAGGATTCGATTTCTGCTTATAAGAGGTAAGTTGTTCAACTTGGAACTCTTTGATTTCTGAATAACAGTTCAAAAGTTTCCATGCCATCATGTTTCTGCACCTATGAGGATCATAAACCCTCAATCAATTGTTTGATTTGTTGCACAAACATATTTCATAATTATTTTCAAAATTAGGGTTCTTCATGTTCATGTGAAAATTAATCACCTTACACTTAAAATAAATGAAATTAATCATCACCATCGTGTTCCTGGGATTGAAACGAGCAACTTTGATGTTTACCTCTTTCAATTTCATTGAGAAATAAAGAAGTTACAAAATCAAAGCTAGAGGAAGAAGAAGATGGAGTTACGCGCATTTTCGGGTTGCTTTTTCAAATTCAAATAATTCGTTTATAATATTACTAATTAAAGTGAAATAAATAAACGGATGTATAGCCACCCCAGTGGTAGTCAGCGCGCTTTTCAAATCCTTGTCATGCCATAGGTCCAGGGTTCGAATCCCCCTGGAACCTTTTTTTAATAAAAGGAAATACAAGCTTCTGAAGCTTGTTCTTCTAGAAGTCCTTCTGAGGCTCAGCCTCCAGAAGTGCTACTGGAGCTTCTACCCCTAGAAGCTCTTCATTTCCACTCTCTCCAGAAGTACTTCTAGTACTTCCATCTCTAGAAGCTTCAAGCTTTTAATGCTTCTATCCCCAGAAGCAAGCTTTCTCAACACGCTCTGCAAGCCAACAAGCTCCAGAAGCACCATGCAAGCCTTCTCACGCCCTAGAAGTTTCAAGCCAAGGCGCTCCAGAAGCAAGCCAAGCCTTCTACCTCCAGAAGCAAACCATGCTTTTAACCCATCCAGAAGCAAGCTAGCTTCTGATCCCTTCAGAAGTCCAACTTCTGGACTTTTTCAAAACTATCTTTTTTTCAAAACTCCTTCTAAGCAAGGTAATTAAATGACAAGTCTAGCAAATGGCTCAATGGAAAATCTTCATTTCTAAGCCAAATGTCCAACGTTCAAACCTCCTTAGGACCAAAAAATCTTTTTTTCTCAAGTTTCTAACAAACTTAAACATTTTCAAAAACTAATCAAAACTTCTCATTTTGAGATGATTTTTTTGCACACTTGTCATTTAATATACCTATTTTATGATTATGTCAAACAAATCCAAAAATATTTTCTTTTGATTATATTTTTATTAAGTCAAAAAAGGAAACATTTTAAGTATTTCTAAATACTTTTCAAAAATGTTTTCTTTCCAACTTTAAACTTAAATCTTTTCAAAACTTCTTGTGAATATATTTCACTTTTCAAAAATCATTTTCAAAACCTTTTCAAAATATTTCAACAAACTTACACACCTTTTTTCCATGATCGATTCGATTTGAAGATAAAACCGAACCAGTTTTTCCTCAAATTTCTTAATTGATCATGGGCCTCCCTCACGGTGTAAGTCCCAATCCTTTCTATGTACATATTAAATTTCCTTGTACATATTCAATCATCTTTATAAATATCCAAGCATAAACAAACTTCTTTCGTTTGTTTTCATTCGCTTGTTTATACACCAAATCCATTGGTATTAAAAGAAGCATTATTCCCGGTGAAATTGCTCTTAAACCAATGGGTCTCCCTCACGGTGTAAGTCCCAACCCTCCTATGTACATATTCACTTCCTTGTACATAACAAACCCTCCTATGTACATATTCATTTCCTTGTACATAATCACTCCTTCGTGTACATATTCATTTCCTTGTACACATTCAAAAACCTATATATATTCAAGTTACACTTGCTTTAAACTCCTCGTTTTATACATTTGTTTGTATTTCTTTCATAAACTCATGTGAATACACACCACACACTTGTTTATATAATTGTTCAGTAATAACATAATAACTAGCCTAACAATTAGGTTCCCCTTAGCCTCCTCTTGGGCTTTGTACAAGATAACTCATTTATTGAGTTAGCCTCCTCTTAGGCTTCATATAAGAAAACTCATTTACTGAGTTTAGCCTCCGCTTAGGCTTCATATAAGATAACACTCCTCTGCTGAGTCAGCCTCCTCTTGGGCTTCGTTCAAAAGCACTCCTCGTTGAGTTTAGCCTTCTCTTGGGCATCAAACAAGAAAGAGACCTGGAAATCTCTTTAACAGCCTCCTATTGGGCTTCCAATACAAAGAATCACCCGCGCTAGGATAGAACCCTGAGAGGATGATTTCTCGGTGAAATCACTCTTGAAACCCTAAGAGGATGGTTTCCTGGTGAAACCACTCTTAAAGCCAAAGCCAGCCACACCCTATAGCTTACTCTTAAGCTTCATACAAGGACCCTCGATGACCCTCGGAATTCCTTCTCTTGGGCTTACAATACAAGGACCCTCGATGACCCTTGGAATGCCTTCTCTTGGGCTTACAATACAAGGACCCACGGGCTTCTTAAAAGCATCCCCCTAATCCATAATATTTCTCCTCGAGATTTAGACATTTATCATCTCTATGGAAGAAGTATCTCATCTATCATATCACATATAATCAAATACTTTTCAAACACTTTTTCAAACAAAAAACATCTTTTAATTGTAAGTGGTAACGCTTGTACACTCAAGAAAAACACCCAATGATTACAATTAAAGATTCAATCATCTTTTTCAAACATCTTTCTTAACTCGTAAGTGGTAAAGTTTGTACGCTCAAGCAAAACACCTATAACTTACGATGAAAGATTCAATCAATCAACCCTTCCAAAATGTATGTGATCAAATAGATTAGATACATTTTTCATTAAGATGAAATTTGTCTTTGTCTCTTAATAACTCCCGTTGCTTCCACTAGCATAAGTGGGAACTACGATTGCTCTGAATTTCTCAACCTCCCTTTGAGAATACGTAGGCACAAGGTCTCATCCTTGGCGAGCATACATCTTTCTCCCTCAAACCAAACAAAACCATAGATCCCTTAGATCCGAGCTACAAATGCTCTGATTCCCATTAAGGGATATGTATGCAGAAGATCCCAATGATCTTTGCGAGCACAATAATAATAAAACCTAGGATCTCACATAATCTACCCTTCTTAAAATCCAAAGGAGAAAGTTTCCTAAAGATAGAAATAGCAAATTAAAACACACAAACATATCAAACTATTCATATATAAAGCTATAGATAACTATATATATTTTGGGTGCCACATCTATTCCCTTTATATAACAAACCCCCTTGCTCGGAATCTCCCCAATGCGTTGCGTCTAGTTCTCCCTAGTCGCAAAGCATATCATATCAAATGAGGGTATTGCAGCTTTCCTCTTTTTCATATCATTTTTCTTGTATTGGAAATAATAAAGCTTGAAGCTCGCGGCATCTTTATAAACAAATCAAAAGAGTAAATCGTTTCGAGCCAGAGAATTCGAATTCAGATTCGATTCCCTCGCGCATCACTTTTTAACGCGAACAGCGCCATGTAGGCATTTTCACTTCATTCAATTCGTCGCGGATGGAATTCCATATAGGAATGATCTGACTCATCATGCGAAGAACTTGTATAAGTCTCTTGACATTATGCATTTGGTTCAACTTATCGATGGTGTGATTGTGTAGCCTAAGTAGAAGGTAGAACTTACTTATGGATTCCTCGTACATGGGTACGGGTCTATATATTGGTTTGTATTTGTTGCTACCTCATTGGTTAGTCAAGGGACTTCAGATGATGGTATTTCCTTGTTGTATATTTGCACCCGTCCGTGAGGTAAAACTCAGATTCTCGGTGAATTCGTTTTGATACATGTACCCTGTAGAACCGAGTGAACCCATACGTAAGATAGGGGAAATCACTAAGATTTAGTAATCTCACCCCAATCCTCTTTTTTTCTTTTCAGGAACACGTTATAAGCGATAGAATTGTTAGATGACCGATTTTGAAAACTGCAGACGAACAGATGGCAAGAAGACCTTTGTAGAAGTTATATTCCATTGTGCGATGATGAAGACAAGATGTATTGGATACGTTCTGATTAAGATTTGTATTATATTCAATTTTAATTCCTTGTCTCTTCATCTATTTTACATGTTTCTTGTACCAAAATTAGCACCAATACATATTATTCTAGACATATATGTATAGGGTGTTACAACTACTATGTATGGTGTAGTGTCATATTTGATGTTTGTTGGAAGTATTTTAGATTTATTGGTTTGTTGATGAAATATGGAATTTAGAAACTATTATTAGAACTAATAGAAATATTAGTAAAATAGAAGTTGTTATTAATTACTTGATTATTAATTAATTAATTAAAATAAATATATTAGTAGAGATCTGACAAGGGCAAGGTGGTAAAAGTAGGTAACATAAGTGAAGATAGAAAGGGAATGACAATATTAAGGATCCTAAGGGCAAAAGAGACTTAAGAGGAAAATTGAGGTTTTAGAGTTCATTATTCACATCGTAAAAATAAGAGAAAGTAGAAGAGAAAGAGAAGAAAAGAAGAGGTAAAAAGGAATTAGGGAAAGAAGAAGGAATTCCATTGTTAGAGGCTTTAGAGCAACCTTCAATCCAAGGTAAGAATGGGGTTCCAACTCTCTAAAGGGTAATATAATACTACGTATGTGGGGGTTTGTTTGTATGATTGTGTTGTGCGATTATATTGAATCGGAAGTTGATTTTTGTGTATGATGAATTGGTGTAAAATTGTTGATTTTTGTGTTGTGAATAGTTTCTAATTGATACATATGTTTTGGGTACGCTTGATGGTGTTATCATTTCTATTTTATGTAAAGAATTTCTGGTTTTGGGGTTTTTGAAAAAGGTAAATCGAAACTTGAAAGTTGCAGAATTTTTCTGAAAATAGCAGTGGTAACCAGTTACCACCAGGGAGGAACCGGTTACCACGTGTAAAAATTAAGTTTATGGGGATTTTTGTGAAGGGAAAAACCGGTTACCATCATGTGGTAACCGAGTTCCCCAAATTTTCAGAAAACAGAAGGTTTTGGACTTTACAAGAACCGGTTCCCACCTGGGGGTAACCGAGTTCCTCGAATTTGAGGAAAATAGTAGAGTTTTGCATTTTGCAGGAACCAGTTCCCACCAAGGGGTAACCAGTGACCACTGTACAAAACTGAAAATTTTCTAAACTTTGAAAAATCATAACTTTGTGCTCGGGTGTCTGTTTGACGCACCGTTTAAACTTACGGGAAACTAAAAACATGATATTTCTTATACAAATGCTTTTAAAATGTGTAACTTGATATTTATGGACTTGTATTTCGTTTTGGTGACGTTTGTGTATGTGTTTATGAATGAAGCTGTGAAAATCGATGTTTGTATTGCGTTGTATTGTTGTTGTTGGTTTACAGCAGGTGGATGGAAACGATAATACATTGATGATGATTGAAATCAATGTATTATGTAGTTGAGTCGCATGATTTTGTATTATGCATTCATATTGCATCTTTGTTGTTGTTGTTGTTGTTAGATCAAATCCTAAATGGAGTGGATGCGAGCGAGGTGAATACATTTATTCCCTACTGTTGATGGATCTAATCCTAGATAGAGTGGATTAGTAGTTAGGTGAACCAATTGTTCAGAAAAATGGTGACCCCAATCCTAGATGGAGTGGATTCGGTGGAAATCTCGGTACCGCATACATTGTGTCGATGTTGAGTTGCATTTCATACTTGTTGTTGATGTTGATTGTGAACTTTAATTGTTTAGCTTATGAAAATTGTGTTGTGGTGATGAGATACTTGAACACTAATGATTATGCATGATAATTATGTATATCTCTGATTATACAATTCTTTATATTGTTGTGATATCTCACCTATTCTGTTGTTATGTTGCCTCTACGTGGGTAATGTGCAGATACTCAGGAGTAGTTCGAGTAGAAGGAGTCGAAGAGGTTGCTTTTGTTTTTAGTTCGATTCGACGTTATGCTCTGATATTTAACACTCAAGTTGGGAATAAACGTTTGAATTGTTTAATTTGATTTAGTTTTCTATTGTTGATTCCAATAGGAGCATTTTAGACTCCGGAATACTTTGTTGATGTTGTTTTGGTGAATATTGAAATATTTCCGCTATTTCAATGGAATTGTTTATTTAAAACTATATTATGTTTTCCTCATAAGTGTTATGTATCACTGAATGAGCTTGTGAGGTTTTGAAGCATGTGACATCCTGATTTATGTTGTTTGAAATTTTAAATTCACTCTGATTGTTGATAGATTAACGAAATTGGCTCATTTCATTCCAATTAGTATTAATTTTCATGTTCCTAAGTTGGCAGAGGTTTATCTTCGAGTAATAGTGAAGTTGCATGGTGTTCCGTCAAGTGTTGTGTCATATAGAGATCCGAGATTTACTTCTGATTTTTGGAAGAGTTTGCAGGATGCGTTGGGATCGAAGTTGAAATTGAGTTAAGCATATCATCCACAGACAGATGGTCAAACAGAGAGAACTATTCAATCATTGGAGTATTTGTTGAGAGCATGTGTTCTTGATCAGGGAGGTGCATCGGATAGTCATCTTCCATTAATTAAGTTCACTTACAAAAATAGTTTTCATTCTAGTATTGGTATGGCACCCTTCGAGGCATTGTATGCTCGAAGGTGCAGTACATCTTTATGTTGGTACGAAACTAATGAAAGTGTAGTGCTTGGACCTGAAATGGTGCGGGAAACTACCGAGAAGGTGAAATTGATTCGAGATAGGATGAAGAATTCTCAGAGTAGGAAAAAGAGTTATCATGATAAGAGGAGGAAAGAACTTGAGTTTCAACAAAGAGACCATGTATTCTTAAGAGTATCTCCGATAACTGGTGTAGGTCGTGCGTTGAAACCTAGGAAGTTGACTCCTCGATTTATTGGTCCATATCAGATTTCTAAGAAACTAGGGTTTGTTGCATATAGAGTGGCATTGACACCTAATCTATCCAATTTGTACGATGTGTTTCATGTATCGCAACTCCGAAAGTATAATCCAGATCCGTCTCATGAGATTCTGATGGACGATGTACAAGTACGGGATGATCTTACTGTTGAAACCGCACCTGTAATGACCGAAAGTCGCGAGATCAAGAAGTTGAGGGGCAAAGAGATTGCTATGGTGAAAGTGCTTTGGAGAGGAGTTATCGGTGAAAACGCAACATGGGAATTGGAGAGAAAGATGTGAGAGTCGTATCCGGAGATGTTTGTATTAGGTAATTTTTAAGGACAAAAATATTCTAAGTGGGAGAGAGTTGTAACGCTCTGATTAATTAATTAATTATTTAATTGTGTAGTTAGAAATTATCTGATAATTGACATGTTGGATGGTGTGTTTTGACACTACTATGTGTGATGTAGTGTCAGATTTGATGTTTGTTGGAAGTATTTTAGATTTATTGGTTTTTTGGATGAAATATGGAATTTATAAATTATTATTAGAATTAATAGAAATATTAGTAAAAACAGAAGTTGTTACTAATTAGTTGATTATTATTTAGTTAATTAAAATAAATAGCTTAGTAGAGATATGACAAGGGCAAGGTGGTAAAATTAGGTAACATAAGTGAGGATAGAAATGGAATGACAATATTAAGGGTCCTAAGGGCAAAAGAGACTTAAGAGGAAAATTGGGGTTTTAGAGTTCATTATTCATATCGTAAAAATAAGAGAAAGTAGAAGCGAAAGAGAAGAGAAGAAGAGGCAAAATGGAATTAGGGCAAGAAGAAAGAATTTCATATTTAGAGGCTTTAGAGAAACCTTCAATCCAAGGTAAGGGTGGGGTTCCAATTCTCTAAAGGGTACTATAATCCTAGGTATGTGAGATTTGTTTGTATGATTGTGTTGTGTGATTATATTGAATTGGAAGTTGATTTTTGAGTATGATGAATTCGTGCAGAATTGTTGATTTTGGTGTTGTGAATATTTTCTAATTGATACATATGTTTTGGGTACGCTTGATGGTGTTATCATTTCTATTTTATGTAAAAAAATTCTGGTTTTGGGGTTTTTGAAAGAGGTAAATCGCCACTTGAAAGTTGCAGAATTTTTTTGAAAATAGCAGTAGTAACCGGTTACCACCTGGGAGGAACCGGTTACCACCTGTAAAAATTAAGTTTTGGGGGATTTTTGTGAAGGGAAATCGGTTACCACCATGGGGTAACAGAGTTCCCTAAAATTTCAGAAAATAGAAGGTTTTGGACTTTATAGGAGCCAGTTTCCACTTAGGGGTAATCGGGTTCCTTGAATTTGAAGAAAACAGTAGGTTTTTGCATTTTGCAGGAACCGGTTTCCATCAGGGGGTAATCGGTTACTACTGTACAAAACTGAAAAATCTCCTAAACTTAGAAAAATTATAACTTTGTGCTCGGGTGTCCGTTAGACGCACCGTTCGAACCTACGGAAAGCTAAAAATATGATCTTTCTTATAAAAATGCTTTTAAAATCTGTAACTTGATATTTATGGACTTGAATTTCATTTTGGTGACGTCTGTGTATGCATTTGTGAATGAAGCTGTGAAAATCGATGTTTGTGTTGCGTTGTATTGTTGTTGTTGGTTTAGAGCAGGTGGCTGGAAATAGTAAGATATTGATGATGATTGAAATCAATGTATTATGTGGTTGAGTTGCATGATTTTGTCTCATGCATTCATATTGCATCGTTGTTATTGTTGGCTCAAATCCTAGATGGAGTGGATGCGAGCGAGGTGAATACATTTATTCCCTACTGTTGATGGCTCTAAATCTAGAATAGAGTGAATTAGTAGTTAGGTGAACCAATTGTTCACGAAAATGGTGACCCCATTGTTAGATGGAGTGGATTCGGTGGAAATATCGGTACCACATGCATTGTGTCGATGTTGAGTTGCATTTCATATTTGTTGTTGATGTTGATTGTGAACTTTAATTGTTTAGCTTATGAAAATTGTGTTATGGTGATGAGATACTTGAACACTAATTATTATGCATGACAATTCTGTATATCTCTGATTATACAGTTCTTTATATTATTGTGATATCTCAACCCTTTTGTTGTTATATTGCCTCTACATGGGTAACATGTAGATACTCAAGAGTAGTTCGAGTAGCAGAAGTCGAAGAGGTTGCCCTTCTTTTTAGTTCAAGTCGGCGTTATACTCTGATATGTAATACTCGGGTTGGGGATAAACGTTTGAATTGTTTAATTTGATTTGGTTTTTTGTTGTTGATTCCAATAAGAGCATTTTGGACTCCAGAATACTTTGTTGATGTTGTTTTGGTGAACATTGAAATATTTCTGCTATTTCAATGAAATTGTTTATTTAAAACTATATTATATTATCCTCGTAAGTGTTATGTATCACTGAATGCGCTTGTGTGGTTTTGAAGCATGTGACATCCTGATTTATGTTGTTTGAAATTTTGACTTCACTCTGATTTTTATATAAATATGCTATGGGGAACTCAGGGTGTTACATTGATCATCTCCCAATTGACTACGTTGTATCCAATGAGGGTTAAATCTTTCTACCCTGTAAGATGTACAAGCTCATCAAACCATGGCTCAACATGCATATCAAGTGTGTTGATCTTCAATAGTGTGCAAAACAAGGTCTAAAAATGACTCAGGTAGAAATCGGAAGTACACTTCTAATTTGTTGTCCCGTGCGGATCAAAAACGAGTGTTTTGTAAAAATTTAGATAACGACAATGGCTCAAGTCGTATCGCAAGAATTCTTGTATATTATTAACCAATTGATTGGAAGAAAGAGGGGTTTTAGGGTTCGATTCAAAATAAGTGAGTATAAAAGTGATTATGAAATAAGCTAAAATGACTAATCCTACTGATTCAGAATCTGACTTATCATCGACTTGTTTACTGTGGAAAATGGTAAACAACCGCTGGTCCTCCCCAAGTCCTAAAACTAAGGGTTACTTGCGAGATCGATCAGTTGATCTCAAGACACGTGCTAAGGTTTTGGTATATTGTACTGATTCTGTAAGTAAAAAGACCTTGGCCCAGAAATGGTTTCCAAAGCCCAAGGGAAACAGCACAATGGCTTTCCACACACACAGAATTCCGACTGCCTGCCAATCGACTGCAAGCGTTAGGAACAAAACTCAACAGAACACTAATTGGTGACTCGTGACCAACAGTTTGCATTGAAGTATTTTGGTAAGAGACTCGTTTAAAGCGAAGCATAAATAAACAAAAAGTGAAGACAAATTTAAATGTAAATTGATTGCATTGAAAAGAAATGTGGTAATTCACGTACATCAAAGGCTTGAGTGACTCTTTCTTCCTTTAGCGCGAAATTGGGCAGAGTTTTGGCAAGCAATTTGAGGGTACAAATTGAACACACTAAAATTCTAACATACTGACTTATTTAAAGTATTTACAAGGTAACTGCTAAACATAATCAACGGACGGGATTTAAACTAAAGACAAATGCCGCACACGATTTTGCCATTCGTTTAACGCCTCGAACCCACGATCTTCTGAGGCAACTACCTACGATCTCCTTATTCTGACTTCTTCCCACTTCGTGACTTTAGAAGGAAACAACTACTTTCAGTTTTGATATACTCTTAAAGTGTAATAATATTTCCTAAGTCTCCTGGTCTACGTCTTCGACAACACGACCATTTCGACTGATGCCTTCATTCGACCCAAACTCATGTCGAATTGACCAACACATCACTTTGTCGATTTAGTCTTTTTTGACATCGTTTTGTTCTGGCTGTTTGGTCGATTGGGTTGGTTCTCTGACTCAGCTTCTCAACCGACATGTATTTTTCTGGTACTTCCAACTTAGCTTTGTAAAGTATTTCAAAAACTATCTACATTTAAGAACGGTCCTTAACCTGTAGGGACCTTTGCCTTTAAGCAATTCTCTTAAACATACTTTACAAATTTCCAGTTAACAAAATGCCCCCCTAGAGATACCATTTTCGAATTCCTGATCCTGTCGAACATGAGACAATGGAATCTATGAAGTTGCACCTTTCGTCGGTTTAGTTGTTTCCACTACCTTTTGAAGACAGCTCATTATTCCAGTCTTTTCATGACATCAGGCAATCATGGAAATGTATCCTACTTTACTTCGAGACGTGGGAGCATTTAATGTTGGAATATCATTACTTAGGTAGCAGGTATGGCCCACCACGCTAGCGGCTTTATCTGCCCACATGTGTCCCTCGACGAACACGATTTTAAACCTAGGGAATCGCCATGATTTCCTTCGCCTTTTCATTTTCTTCATCTCCACGCCTATAAATAGGCATTCTTCTTACTTTCTTTCTTTTTTCCTCTACGCTTTCACTTCCTAAACCAAGCAAACCCAAAAAACTTCATCTTCTACCTCCTCGGTCTTTAAACCAAGAACCCAAAGAAAAACTTCATCTTTACATCCTCAATCTTCGAACCAAGAACCCAGAACAACTTCATCTTTGCGTTCTCATTCTTCAAACCAAGAACCCAAGAATAACCTCAAACCCTAACCACTGTCATCTTTCTGATAACCCAAACAGCAAAGTTCTTTCCTATTTTTCAAGCTTTCACCTCAGACCAGAAAACAACAATCTCTACCGTTCTCATCCTTTTCTCCCTTAACATGGAAGACAAGAACATTTCAACAGCTCCCGCTGAAACACTTCACCTCCTCCACGTTGAAGGAAAACCCTATGTACCGGAACCTCCGTTTTCCGAAGAAAAAGCTAAGATTTGGCAATCACAGGTACTTATCCCTTTTCGGCTAGAAGATGAACCTCATGCATTTCTAGGTCCATTACCTATGGATGTTCCTTCTGAAATCTATGTAGATGAAGAAGGTGCATTCTTTCCCACCAGTCAGCGCAGCCACCCTTTGGTTACCTCAAGAAACCCTATTTCTCTGCAGTTTGTTGACAGGAACTTTCACACCGCTCCCCCCTTGAATTTCCCTAAGTTTGGGGCTTGGATAGAAAGGTTGCAACTAAGTAAGGGCCAACAGTGGAGGGAAATGGGTATCTGTGACCTATTGAACCTCTATCGTGTCGGCACACCTTACTCTGGAGGCATGCTGTTGGCTGCCTTATATTTATAGGAAGGATCCACCAACATTTTCCATACAAAGTTTGGCAAGATGGCCCCCACATTGCTGGATGTGGCTGCTTTAACAGGCATAAAGCCTGTTGGAACCATTTTCAACCATACCGACCACGAGCCAATTCAAATTAAATTCGATGCTGGCGACTCCAAACATCCAACCTACACCAACTTCATCAACCACCATCATAGTGACTCTGAGGACATCTCTAATGAAGAGCATGTCGCTTTTTTGACTCTTTGGCCATCTCGTTTCGTGTTTTGTTCGAGATCGATGCAAATAGCCAAACAATTCGCCCATTTGGCCACTCCGTTGCATAGGGGTGAAAACGTTGCCTTAGGCCAATTAATTTTGACCTCCTTATACGCCTCTATGACCGACGTGGTCAACCAAATAAAGACCTTCGACCCCAATAATCCAAAGAAGAAAAGTGTATTGGTCCTTGGTCCCTTCTGGATCTTACAATTGTGGCTAAATGCCACTTTTTCTGAAGACGTGAAGCCTTTTCGACAGAAGAAGGTTTCAACTTCTCAAGACAGGAGCGGGGCCATGTGGCAATGTTATTTGCCTTTAACTCCCATAGACAAAACTTCTCCAAACGACGAAGTCTTCAAGATGCTTTTCGACATCACGCTGACGCGTGAAGATTTCAAACCTTCGATGGCTCTATTTGCTGATGACAAGAGTGGGCCATTGTGGCTTACCGAATCTTTTCCACCCGTCGAAGCAAGAAATTGACAAAGGTCTTTGGTCTTCTGGAGGCGTTTTTTGACCCCCCCCCAGTTTCTCACTTACGCCATTACTAACATGAGTCCATGCTTAACAGCCTACCAACCCAACTTGGTGGCTAGACAGTTTGGCCTCTGTCAGATTGTGCCTAACTCATTCTATCCATCTCGTGAATTTCTCATTGATGTTTTAGATGACCGAAGCTGGGAGGTAGTAAGGGAAAACATCGACACCATTTGGGCTCAACGAGCCAAACTTACATTCACTCCGTTCAAACCAGCATTCTTCTACACCCAAGAATTTAGAACTGGCTATTGCTTTCAATACTTTTCAGGGGAAGACAACAAAATGTAAGGCAGTCCACATCAGAGAAATTCAAGCTTTCCAGAATTTTTCAGAGTGGTATATTTGCCAAGCAATCTTCGTCGAACCATCCATGACGTGGCCCAAGAGCTAAAGGAGAAGGTAACTGACAGGATTCCTCACCTCAAGATCCCTAGTTACACGAATGACAAATATTTTTACGCACTTCACTTCAGAAAAATCAAATTTCCTCCTTTTCCGAATAGCCCGTTGGCCCTGGCTTTTCGACCACCTATCCCATATTGGTGGTATAGCACTTGGTCAAATATTCAAAATGCTTACCAAAAGAAATCCGACCGGGTGGTTCTGACGAAGCATTGGTTGCATGACTACCCAGGCTTTCTGCATATCGGCCTTGAATATGTGAGAGAGCTTGCCGTAGTACCCAAGGGCAACAACTTCTGGAAATTTTTGTTTCCTTTCACAATTTGACTCACATCTTTATTTGACTTAGCTTCTTTTCTAGCTGTACCTCTGCCACAAGTAGTTGCTCCTAGGCAAAAACCTGCTGCTATTGAAATCCAAGGAGGGCCGTTGTAATACGGTGAACTGACTTTTTTAGTGTTTGTATCGCAAATGTGCGGATAGCAAGAGTCGCCACCGACTTTTATTTTTATCCAATTAAGGGAAGGTAAAAGTACAGAAAAAGACCTTCGTTTAGATTCTGAGTAAGGGAGAAGGTTATAAAAAAGGAAGGTATTAGCACCCCTTTCCATCCGTAGTTATCTACGGGCTCTTAGTTGCTCTAGATCACCTTTTAAAATTACTTTCTGTGTGTTTGACAAAAATGTTTTGAAAAGGCATTTCGCTTTGACTTTGTAATGACTCATGTAGGAGTGTATACAAAGTGTTCGGAAATGTTTTGTTTTGAAAATAGTTTGAACTTTGAAAAAGAGTGTGTGGTGTGAAAAGTATTTGGTTTAGAGCAAGCAACTAAAAGACTTATTTACCTACTCAGAATTGGTCATTTTCGTACTTCTACGTTCCTTTAGAATAGCGCTAGCCGTACCATTAGTTAGTAGGTAGCTCCATTCGTTGGATGTAAGCGGGACATTCGAAGGGACATCGGATGGTCATTGAAGGCAACTTGTAGAGTATCCTAGCACACTCGAAGGGACTATCATCATTTTCGTGGCGACAATCGAGGTCAAGATCATGTATTCGGGGCGACATCGTGGGTCTATGATCTTTGTATCGAAGGACTATGATGATTTGTTTGGAAGGCAGCGGTGCTAGAATACCTCTACGTTCGAGGACATGACCATTTTGAATTCGCGAAAACAGCGAGAGAATTACCCTAAGGGTGCATGTGTGAAAGAAGTGTGTTGATTTCAAATATTTTATCTTGAAAATTAGTGGGCTAAGTTCATTATTATCTTGCCATACACACCTAGTTACTAGCAATTGATAGGGTGCGGAAAGTAAAATGCGGAATGTAAAGATGCGGAAAGGTAAAAATCCTACGCTATTACAAGGCTTTGGGGCAGATACATAATTTAAAATGCGGAAAATAAAAACCTAATTTTAAACTATTACATCCCATATCAGATTACATTATTGAAAAAAAATGATAAAGGTAAAGCGTCGAAGCGGAAGAACACGAAACGATAAGAGAAATCGGAAAATATGATGAAATCGAAATAAGAGAAAATGTTAGAAAAAATGCAAGTTTTTATATGAGAAAATTATTACATGCTGGAAATAATATAAACATGCTAAAATAAATTTTTGGGATTTTTTGGATGCAATTTAATAATTTAAAACTAATTAAATGTGATTTAAATGCAAAAATATGAATAAAAATAAATATGCATGCAAAATTATGTTTTTTTTTTATTTTATAAATTAAATAAAGATTTTCAGAAAACAAATGCAAAAAGAAAATAATTTTTTGACAATTTTTTAATGCATAAATAAAATCATGAAATTAATTAAAACAAATGCAAAAATATTAGAAAATTAGAAAATATGAAAAACATGAGTTTTGTAAAAGAAGGAAAAAACATTAGTCTTGCGAGATTGAGCGGAGACCTTTCAAACCTTGAGTCCCTTGCCTTTGCCATCGAGCAGTAGTTCTCTTTTGAAAACCGGAGCGAGTAGAAGAAAGACAAGTGTTGCTTCCTGGTTTCCTCGTCCGCGCGCGAAGCTTCATCGTCCCCAATTCAAATATTTGAAGCTAGTGTCGGCTGTTATTCGACGCTATGTCCCTGGCTAATTCAAAAAATCAAGCAAACATAATATAAATAAGTTCTAAGGCCATGGTTCGATTCAGGACATCATTCCGGATGCAATGGTATAGGTCTCATGGTCCAATTTTTCCATTTAAACAAAGCCCTAATTCGAACTCAGAAACCCTAGCTATGGTATATCACGATTCAGGCCATGGAAACACAATTGGCTTACCCAGATCGCTTGCAAACTTGATTCTAAACATGAACAAACAATCAAAACGGGTTAATAATGCATGAATGATGAAAATCGATTTTGAAAGAAACTTGACAAACCGAAATCGTGTTTGATGAATTCTTGATGGTTTTGAATGATGTAAGAGCGGATCGACTCAGAACAACCCAAGGAATGCAATGGAATCCTCAAAAGCAATTGAAAGTGGCTGGATCGATGGCTGCTAGTAGCTTGTAAGTCACGGATTTCTTGAATTAGGTTAGGGTTCTTAGAGCAATTTTTCTGTCTTTTTCTTGATAGGTATGCATCATGTATTTATACTGGATGGATTTGGGATGGTTTTTGGCAAGAATCAATCATCATTCAAAGCAAATCAAATTTGATTTTTGTATAAAATCAAATTTTCAAAACTTAGTTAATTTCAATCCAATCTTGCCATATTGATCAATTTTCGAAAATTGCTGGCTTTTGTGAGTTACTTGAGTCTCAAGGAAAGAATAAAAATCAATCTTCCAATTAATTTTGATTTTATACTTTATTTTTAAATTTAATTTGCATTTAAATGAATAAATTACAAATTAAATAGAAAAATAAATCAAAAATTCGTGGCATTGGGCTTGGATATTCCTAATTGTATGAGGAATAAGTTTGGATGAAGAAAAAGCAAGCCCATTTGCAAAAAATTTGATTTTTAGAAGTATCTCTCTTTGTGCATTCCTTCAAAATTGCCCAACTTGTGAATGGTGTATCTTGCTCAATTTTCCACATTTTTGAGTGTTCTTGGACTTTTTGGAAATCTCTAAGAGTCCTCTAACGAACCTTTTTGGTCTCATCTCAATTGGAGTTACCATGCTCAATATATCTTCAAAACAAAAAGTTGACTTTTGTTGACTTTGAAAACACATAATGTTTTGAGCTATACCTCTCAAATGAAGCATTTTTTGGACATTCTTGTGAGACATGAAGTTTTAGAGAATTGAATTTCCTTCAAAACAAGAGGTGGTGGAAAAATTTCTGAGAAAGTATGAGAAAGTTATGATCAGTCAAAGTTCAGTTGACTTTTCACCTAGAAACCCTAATTTAGAAAGTTTGACTTTTGAGCAAATCTTGAGTTTTCTTGATGAATCATGATCAACCCTTGATCAAATGATGAATGTAACTTCAAAATGAGGATGTTGACCAAAAATTATGAAGTTTGTTGTATGTTGACCACATTGACTTTTGACCAATACGATTTTCAACCATCGAGCAATTATGCGAAACTTGACTTGTGAGGCTTGAAACTTGACATGGAGAATCTTTGAAGCATATTTGGAAGCATGAAGACCATTGGAGATGTTGAAAGTCCATCTTGATCTGAGAATCACAATACCCTAGTTTGGGTTGATTGTCTAGGAGAGGGTTTGTCTGATCAACCCTTGAAGAATCCTTGAGTATGGATGTATGAAATCTCTTGAGTAGATGGAGGGAAAATTTTGGGGTATGACAGCTGCCCCTGTTCAATCTTCTTGTACTGGAGGGTTAGATTGACACGCTTGTCTTTCATGACACAGAGGTAGAAGATGATTGAACACCAATACACAAAATTTGCACTCATGGTTGGTGATGATGCGGGAATGGGCTTACAGATGCCATTTGGAGAAGTCGGATACTTCGCTGGGGGATGAGTCGTACGCTAGACTCGAGAATGTCGATAGGAGAATTGACGGGGATGGGCTTAAGATGCCATCTGGAAAGATTGATGCTGGGGAGTGGGCCGTATGCTAGGCTCTGTAGTCGTTTCTGATAGTGGAAGGAGCGCGGAGATGGGCTTAAGATGTCATCCGGAGGGAGTCGTACGTTAGACTTTGTGTTCACCTTTGAATGAAGTTATTGGTTTGTATTGATTTTTAACCATATATGCAGCATTCTGAAAGTGAAGCACTGTTGATAAGTAGTCGGAGATGGGCTTAAGATGCCATCCAAGGCAAGCGAGTAAATGCGCTAGACTACGTAGTTCTTGTTGATAATAAGAAAGGATCAGAATAAATCTTCGCGCTGATTACTCTGGGGGAAATAGTAATTGGCAAAAAAGTGGATAGCTTCCCTGTTGTGCATCGGGTGTTGATCCATTGCATTATCGGAGGATAACGGGCGGTCTCGGATAGTTTTCCCGTCGATTCGGGGCTTAATCCTGGACTAGTCGTCGGAGGACAACTAAGGGCGGTCTTTCAAATAGTTTTCCCTTCGATTCGGGGCTTAATCCTGGACCAGTCGTCGGAGGACAACCAAGGGCGGTCTTTCAGATAGTTTTCCCGTCGATTCGGGGCTTAATCCTGGACCTGTTTGCGTCAGTATTACTGTTTTTGGAGAAAACAAGAGGAACTTTGATAGAATATTGGTTAGTTTTATGCAAAGTATGATGCATGACAGTGTATATGAATGACATATGCATGAATTATGACTTTATGAGAAATGTATGAATGATAGATGTTGTGGTATTTCAAAACATATCCATCTTGAAGAAGATGTGGATGCTCTGTTTGAAGATTTCTGACTCCTGTTTGGGGGATTGAGTAGGTGAGAACCCCACTTTTGAAGGAGAAGAAAGATACCCTGGATTCCTCCGATGCACTATCTGACCAAGTCTTGGGCTTAGATATTGTTGAGGAAGGTAGAGATTTGAGGGGCTCGTTGTTGGAGATCTCATATATAGGCCCTGCTGAGGAGAGTGCGGGAGGCGATCATTGGGGATTACAGGCGTGATCTCATTGGAGCATTTGATAGTTGCGGGAGACGGGTTGGAAGAGTCGGAACCCGTTGTAATCTGGTGGGAATGAAGATGTAGGTTCCTCCGATGCACTATCGACCAAGTTTGGTCTGGATCTTTGTTGGGGAGAAAGGAAAAGGCGAGAGATATCCATTGGGGATAAATACCTTGACTGGGGGTGAGGTGTTACTGCTTGGAGACTGATGTAACTTTACTTAGTTGAGTGGAATTGCGGCTCGTGGATTCCCTTTTGCTCTGCTGGGGAAGTTGTGTTGTGGGTGATACCTTTGTAGGGATCATGCTCTTCGGGGGAATGTTTTTGGTGACTTTCGTCGTCGTCCCAATTCCTGGAGCCTATAGTAAGCACTTTTGTATGTTCACTTTTCATATGTTTGCAATTAGATTTTTATTGTCAAATGCATATAATCATTCAAAGCAAACGTTGGACTTATTGCAAACGACAACAACAAGAATTGTAAAGAGAAAGAATTTGCGTTTATTTGAAATGTGGCGTATGGCCAAGTAGTTTGTACACAAGAAAGGTAAAAAACCATGCGGAAACAATCTCGTTAAGTTCCAACTATGCTAGTGCTCATATATTTCAACTATCTCATCTCCTTCTTCGTTAGAAAGTGAGTAGTGATCTTCGCCATTTGAATCTTGAATCTGATAGTAGTGCGAGCGGTGATCTGGAAGAGACATAGTTATGCGCTTAAATCCTAACTTTTGCCTAGACCGCCCTTTCGGTTTTAGTCTACGGGATACCCTTTTTGCCCAAGCCTCCTTTTCGGGTTTTCGACTTGCGGTGTACATGTTTTGCATATATCCTTAACTTTTGCCCGAACCTTTTGGTTCGCCGGATACTCTTATTTTTGTCTAGGTTCGTCGACCTAGCGGGTCTATTTATCGTAGTATTTTTGACTATGTCTGCGTTCACGGTGTGGGAAGTCTTCACCATCCATGGTGCTAAGTATCATAGCTCACTTGAAAATCTTGTCTTGACTATAAGCGGTCCCTCGTAGGTGGGAGTCCATTTGCCCCTGGGATCACCTTGTGGAAGAATGATGCGCTTGACTACTAAATCACCGACTTGGTAGACTCGGTGCTTGACCTTCTTGTTAAATGCTCTAATCATTCACTTCTGATAAATCTGTCCATGGCAGATGGACGCGAGTCGTTTCTCATCAATCAAGTTAATCTGGTCAAGGCGAGTGGACCCAATCGTCTTCGCCTAACTCGCCTCTGGAGGACTCTAGTTGAGGGTATCTGAACCTCGATGGGTAAGACGGCTTCCATACCATATACTAGAGAGAAGGGAGTTGCCCTTGTGGATGTCCGTGCCGTAGTGCGGTAACCATGAAGAGAAAATGGTAACATCTCATGCCAATCCTTGTACGTCACTGTCATTTTCTGTATGATCTTCTTAATGTTCTTGTTGGCGGCTTCCACATGCCGTTCATCTTAGGCCGATAAGGAGAATTGTGATGTTTGATCTTGAGCTGCGTGCGAGTTCGGTGATCATCTTATTGTTGAGATTGGAGCGTATACGTGATAATCCTTTCGGGAGTGCCATACAAGCAGATAAGGTTATGTTTGATGAATCGAGCCACAACATTCTTGGTAACGAGATGCATCGAGGCTGCTTCTACCCACTTGGTGAAGTAATCGATTGCCACAAGGATGAAGCGATGTCCATTGGGCGGTGGGCTTGATTTCTCCGATCATGTCAATGCCCATTTGCGAAAGGCCAAGGAGCTGTTAAAACATTCAGTCTTGGAGTGCGTGTACTTTGTCGGCATAACGGCACTTGTGACAAGATCGAGCGTAAGCGGTGATAATCGGCTTCCATGGTGGACCAATAGTAACTTTTTCTCAAAATCTTCTTAGCCATGGTATGTCCTTTGGAATGGGTACCAAATGCTTCGTGTAACTCTTCCATGATACGTCTTCTTTGTTTCTGGTCTACACAGTAAGCACAGATCGTGGTTGCGTTTGTATAAGATGCCGTTCTTGAGGAAGAATTTGGATGCAAATCTTCTCATGAACTTCTTATCATTGTGGATGCCCTGGATATTCACGAGTCTCAAGATACCTCTTCACGTCATAGTACCAAGGTTTCTCTTACTTTTCAAGCTCATAACAATCTTTGGTTCGTCGAACTTCTCAATGATGATCGGGGAGCCTCGTTGTCCCATCTAACCTTGAACATAGGCGACATAGTAGCCAATGCATCTTAAGATTCTCTTCTCGTGGAATATGATCAAAGTAATTTCTTGAGTAGGGGATCAAACTCGAACATGCTCTCGACGGAATGAGATTAGGATGCTTCGTATCCCTCGCCTTTATCGGTGATCACTAATGAATCTCCATACACTTGCAAGAACTTGATTCTTAAGTCAATAGCGACTTTAAGACCCATGATGCACGCTTATGTTGTTAGTGCAAGCTGAAACATAATCTGGCGGTGAAAGCGTGTGTGTCCGCTGTAGGGGATGTAATGATGGCGCCAATGCCATTGCCAAGTGCGTTTGAGGCTCCATCAAAGACCATGGTCCATCGGGATCCTTGTTCGGGTCCTTAAATGCGCTGGTTCTTCTGTCGATGACTAGTAAAACATCTTCATCCGGAAATTCGACGCATAGGCGATAGTCATCTACGGCTTGATGAGCCAAATGATCGGCTACCACACTTCCTTTGATCGCTTTCGAAAGTGTCTTGGATGTCATATTCGGTCGGGATCATTTGCCATCTTGCTATTCTTCGGAGAGAGCTGGTTTCTCAAATATGTATTTTATCGGATCCATCTTGAAATCAACAAAGTAATGTGAGTCAACATATCTTGTCTTAGTCGTGAGCAGCCCAAGCCAGCGTTGCAAGTTTTCTCGGTGAGTATCTTGTTTCACGGTCGGTAAACTTTTGCTAAGGTAGTATATTGCATGCTCTTTTCGACCAGACTCGTCATGTTGCCCCAACACACACCCATTGAATTCTCTAGCATCAGTACATGATGAGAGGTCTTCCTTGGCGGTGTCGGCATAGGAGGATTCTGTAGGTACTCCTTGATCTTATCAAAAGCGATCTGCCAATCGTCGTTCCATTCCACTACTTGATCTTTCTTTAGTAACTTGAAGATTGGCTCACAAGTAGCAGTTAGGTGTGCAATGAATCTGGCAATGTAGTTTAGTCGGCCCAAGAAACCTCTGACTTCCTTCTCGGTGCGGGGAGCTGGCATCTCTTGAATAGCTTTAACCTTGGCGGGGTCAACCTCAATACCTTTACCACTGACAACAAACCCCAAGAGTTTTCCGGATCTAACTCCAAAGGTGCACTTGTTAGGGTTAAGTCTCAGTCTGTACTTCTTCAACCTGTCAAACAGTTTCTGCAAATGATCAAGATGTTCTTCTTCAGTCTGTGACCGAGCTATCATGTCGTCGACGTAGACCTCTAGCTCGTGATGAATCATGTCATGAAATAATGTCACCATAGCACGCTGATAAGTGGCGCCTGCGTTCTTCAGTCCAAATGGCATAACCTTGTAGCAGAAAGTACCCCTTGTGTAACAAAGTAGTCTTCTCCATGTCTTGAGAGCCATTTGATCGATTGTAAGGAGAAACCATCCATGAAGGAAAACCTTGTCTTTGGCGGTGTTGTCAACGAACATCAATATGAGGAAGTGGAAATCATCTTTCGGACTTGCTTTGTTCAGATCTACGTAATCCACACACATTCGTACTTTACCATCCTTCTTGGGCATAGGCACCACATTAGCAACCTTGTGGATAAGAAGTGACTAAGAAACACATTGAGCGCTTCATAACGGCTTTGATTTTCTCGACATCTCGGGGCGTCTGCCAGACATACCTTCCTTTGGGAGAAAACCTTCTTTTGTCGACAATCGGTGCACCACAATATCAATGTCTAAACAGGCATGTCTTCGTATGACCAAGAAAAACCTCAATGTAGTCTCGTAGCATCGAACCAACCTTTCTTTGACCTTTGTTCTCAAGACCGCTCCTATCTTGATCTCTTTTACATCTTCGTCGGTACCCAAATTCACAACCTCAACTTGCTCTTGTGTGGCTGTATAACTCGCTCTTCTTCTTTGTGATCGACAAGTTCTCCGGCACTTCACAATCTTCCTCACTTTCATCTTGACTTGGTAGATCGGATTATCGAAGTCATATTTAGCAATAGCATAAGCTTATTAACGAGATTCGGAGTGATTCTGCGATGTATCAAGTGGGTGTGTGTAAAAACACATAGATTTTTGAAGGGGTGATAAAGTAAAAAAGAAAAAAAACAATTGAATGCAAAAGTCCAACGATTTATTGAATGAAAATCATAAGCGACGGATAATAACCCTCATAGCGAGCCATGATGCCGGGCAAGGCACTAGGCTTTCAAAGTTTATTGTTCAAAACATAAAAGAAATCGAAAAGCAAAACAAAACAAAAGCAATTACTCGACTAAAGGAGATTGGTATGGCGTCTTGAGTCTTCCAATTCTTGAGCCCATGATGGAGTTGGGAAGATCCACTTGCGATGTCGAAGTCGTTGTCGTCGTCTTCTATAGCATGGATTCCACTCGGCTGATGCGGAAAGGAAGTTGGCGGCACGTTCGCGGCGTATCATCTTGACCTTTGATAGTGAAGCCTAACCCGTCTTGTCAAATTTGAGAGGAAGATCGGGCTGACCCCAAATAGTACTACCTCCTTCTTCACAGACTTGGCGTCTTCGGTGAGCCATCCTAGGCGGTCTTAACAACCTCGGGAGCGGGAGAGTCAGCATGCATGACTACGGGCATTGTTTCAAAAGCTTGAGGAGTCTCAAGAATTCACCTCCACCTCGAGGTATCGGAATGATTGTAGATGGTGACCATATACTCTTCTTCACCACATCATGACCTTCCCTTTCTGGATACTTGACGATGTAAGGTATAGGTATGACCCTGCCCATGTATCCAAGGCGTCCAAGTAGGCAAGAAAGGTGGACGGATGTCCATGACAAAAAAGTGGAGTCAAAGTCAGGGAACCGACTTTAAGATGAGCTCTCCAATCTTGTTCGCTTAGAACCATCAAAAGCTCTCACAATAATGTCCTTTGGGTCTCGAGCCGACCCTTCGATATCAAGTCGATCAAAGCGGTCTTGATGAATATTCGAGGCGAGAACGGTATCCACTAAAACATGAGACAATGTAGTGCCCTTGCATTCAACGAGATGTGCAAGGCTTTGTTGTGTTCTTTCGAAGAGTCAAATCGACATCGAGAAGCCTAGGCCGTTGTTGGCAGCCGGGCTAGCAATACAAACTTCAAGCTGGTCGGTGGTAGTGTCTTGCGATGTGAGCATTCTTTAGAAACTTCACCAAGGCACTAGCATGAGCCTCGAGCACAAGCGAGCAAGCATGGAGATCTTGGGCGGAGTCTGTCAACTGTTCCACAACATTGTAGTCACTCTTCTTGATAATCTTGAATTTCCTCCATTTCTTGTTTGGAGGTGTCTTGATAACTTCCTTTGGTACTTCGGTGAGCGGGATGAGTCACAGTTCATTCCCTCTAGCTTGGGAATGGATTGAATAGCTAGAATCGGTTGAGTCGCGGTGTCTTTTGGAGGAGATATTTGGAGAAAACCCTTCGGTTCGGGTCACCTTACTTGATCCGTGATGTTGTCAATGTCGGGAATGGTAGCTTCAATGGTCGGATCTTCAATGGTCGAGGGTCTTGCTTGCGCCATGATAGTAAACATCACTCCATAATTCAAGGGATAGCCTTGTCGAGAGAATATGGGCTGGTCTTGGAGAAGTAATAGAGGTGCCACTCTAGGCACGAGAATCGTGGAGGAAATCCTTATAGTGTTAACATCAGCATAGTCTTCTGGGAAATCGTCACCCCATCCGGTTGCTTTAACATCTTCAATAGGAATCTTGTAGCTTTCGGGAACAGTGTACTTCACCATGTAATCATACTTTCCACTTGGCTGCCCAAGGTATCCCACACGGATGGTCTTGTTTCATTCGCATTGTCAATCTTCAACTTAGACATTTCTTCACACTTACGCACGGTGGTTTCGAAATAGTATCTCACGGTTATCCATCATGCAGAACACGTCTTCTCAACCAAGCACAACCATCGGTGCGGATGGGCACCAACGATAATTCTCGGGCATCACAGGTTGACACCGGCTTGTAGCAAATTCTTCTTAATCATCGGAGGAATGGTCAAGTCATCTATGTTGAAAACATAAGTATCATCACCAACGACATTGGAACTCTTGTCATGGTTAGGCATAGGCGTTGATCACATTCGAGTCTCAGCGGAGGATCGAACTCAATCGCTTAGATTCAATCATATCTTGAATCTTGTTCTTGAGCCAACAATCATCGATTACTATGTCCGGGCTATTGGAATGGTAAGCACACTTAGCATTAGGATTGTACTTGGAGAAAGTGTTGACATTACGAGGAGGATCCCTCAAGTGTCAGCTCTGCTTTCAACATGTGTTGCAAGGCTTGCGACAATGGCATGTTGATCTTAGTAAACTATCTTTGTGGCGTGTTACGGCTCACGCGCGTTGTCTCTGAGGTTGTCTTGATGTAGGATTGGAGATCTGGCTGATTGAGCGGTCGGTCTTGGCTCGGCTTTTCGACCATACACAACATTAACTTCCTTCTTAGCACCAAAGATCTCTTGACATTTGAAGATGTCTCTACTGAATTTTCCGCTCTTGATACCGACTTCAATCGCTCTTTGTAATATCATTTCGGTGAATCCGGTGAAGAGTTTCAATCAAATGATTGAAGAATGGGCCTGTTAGTGTCCCCATGAACATATCAACCAACTCCCTATTGGACAAGGGTGGTTGAACTCTGCCTGCTAAATCTCTCCATTTCTGAGCATACTCCTTGAACTTCTCATCACGACCCATAGACATGCTTTGTAGTTGCATGCGAGTGGGTGTCAATTCAGCATTATACTCATACTGTCTGTAGAAAGCATCAGCTAAGTCACTCCAAGTACGGATACGGTCATTCTCTAGCTGATAGTACCATTCCAACTGAGTTCCGGACAAACTCTCTTGAAAATAGTGCATCCACAACTTTTTGTCATCAGTGTGGGGATTGATTTTCTGAACATAGGACTTCAAATGCAGCTTAGGGCAAGACATGCCATCATACTTAGCAAAAGTAGGAACTTTGAACTTGGGAGGAATCACAACACCAGGGACAAGACTTATATCATCAAAGTTCAGCTCGGACATCTTCAGGTTTTCCACAGCATTCAGACGGTCTTCAAGTTGTTTGTACTTGTCATCTTCATCAGAGTATTGACCACCATCATAGTCTTTTTCAGGCTCATGCTGGCTGCCTTCGCCATCACCCTTGTTACTTTGCTCAGTCTTGACACTTCCTTCTGAAAGCTCTATCCAACTGACCCTCTTAGGACCAACTTTGTAGCGTCTACCCATGTTGAGAAGACCAACAACCTTCTTCTTTCTGTTGATGAGCTTCTTCAGATCCTCTTGGCCTTGGACCAAGTGGTGAACATCTGGCCAGGCATTCGAGCTTGGAGATCTTTGTGATGCATTCGAGAGCCATTTCTGCTAAAATAAATAGCGAGCAAATGAGAAAACCAATCTCCAATGTACCTGTGATGCAATGTTATGCTATGATATGCAATGTTTATGCGAATGCAATGCAATGTTTTCAAGGACCTTAGAGATTTAAATTTGTTAAACAAGCAATGAACAAACATTTATTAGTACTCTTTTCATTATTCTTCTTTTTTCTTCTTTAAGTACAAGAGATAGTTCAAACAAAATAAAAGAAAATCCTAAAGCTCTAAGTCTCCCATGGGCGCTTCCTCTTGGTGCCGATGTAGGCGTTGATGTTTCGCTCCTCGTGAAGTAGCTTGGTCAACTCTAGCGCTTTCTTCTCACTTGCATAACACTGAGCTTCAAAGGTATCCCTCTCTTCTTTAAGCTGAATCCAGGATCTCTTTAAGTCTTCAAAATCAGTAGGCATGTCGGGATAGAAGCGGTATAAGTCGTCACCTATAACAGGTTCCATAACTCTCTTGTAAAACAGTGAATGGCATCATGAGGTTTTGAGCTCGAGCTCTCACCCATTTGAGGTAAGGTTCCCAAGGAATGGAGTTACGGTGCCCCAAAGTCTTGGTATCGAGTCTTCTTTACCATGCCCAGCGTGTATGAACCTTCGGTAATTCGGAGATCGTGATTGTAGTCGAACACAACATCTTGGAGAAGCATATCATGTGGACCATCTTTTGAGCAAAACCAAACGTAGAGCTAGAAGGGTTGTAAGTAATACCTCCCTTATACCAAGTAGTGGTACGTTAGGAATTCTCCACGCTCGATGAATGTGAAGTCCTTTTGAGAGAAAAGGCTCCAACGGATATCTGAATGAGAGAGTGACATTAGTCTTTGAGACCATCTCAACCTTTGTTCATTCTTCAAAACTGATGGAGGAAGGTGCGAAATAAACCACCTGGAAAGTAACGGTATACAACACATGAGAGTTCCTTGTCTCTTAGTAATGCAGTGTGGAAGAATGTAGAATATCTCCAAGTAAAGTAGGCACAGGATTGCGGGTAAGGAACAACTTGATGGCATTGATATCTATGAATTGATCCGAGTTAGGAAATAGAACCAAACCATAAATTAACAAGGCCACAATGTTTTCAAATGCATGGAAACTCATAACTTTGAGGAATTCTCGGGCTTTCTTAATTAGGAACTTGGAAAGTAAACCCTTAACTCCACTTCTAGTTTCCCAATTGGCTTCAATGTCGAGCTTAAGATGTAAAGCGGATGCAATGTCTTCGTACTTAGGAACCTTTTCAAACCGGTGGCATTTGGTCAAGAATAGGTATCCCAGTAGCTTAGAGAACTCTTCAAGGTAGGAACCAAGCGATAATGCAGGAATGTAAAGCAATGGTGTTTCGGATCGAAGAAGCTGGAATAGGACATGCATCATATCTTCTTCAAAACCGAGATAACCAAATCAAGTAGATAACCATGTCTTTTGATGAGTGAGCATGGTCGGGAATTTATGAAACCAATTCTTTGGTGAGAAGGTATACCCATGAAGTTGATTCGGATAGTCTTTCTAGAAGCCATAATACCTACAAAACAGAGCAAAGATAAATCCCTAGGTCCTTGAAATAGTTAGAAATGATATGCAATGCAAATGATGTCATGATGTCATGTTTAGCATACACAAGCAATTCACACAATGAGCCTAGGGTTAAGGCTTGCATGAGGTATAGGTGATTACCCCACCAAAAGTTTGAGTTGGTTCATCCTGTCCTATAATAGTAACCGGGTTCTAGGAATCTCATATCACAGATCTTTCTCGTAGGCGCTTATTTCAATACGACGGCTAAGTGGTCGATCGAAAATGTCTCAAAAGTCTGATCTCAATGAGCGTAGCATCGAGTATCAACCAACCTCGGTCTACACCAAAGTCGGCCATCTCACTACCTTCTAATGGCCAAGATGAGTCAATTAAGGTTCTAAAAGTTTAGTTAGTGCTTGATGACACCAAGCAGAAGCCAAATACTATCCTCAACTTGGAAATGAAGAGTATCAGGACATCCAAAGTGTCACACTAACGTAGCCATCATGTTGACCGTTTAGTTATACGTCTAGCGGTCGCGATGATCTAATGCTACTTACCTAAAAGGAAACCCGGATCCGGGTGTAGGATCCCCCAACAATATAATACCCAAGCA
The DNA here is from genome assembly GCA_021764765.1 of Vicia sativa. Classification (NCBI taxonomy): domain Eukaryota; kingdom Viridiplantae; phylum Streptophyta; class Magnoliopsida; order Fabales; family Fabaceae; genus Vicia; species Vicia sativa. The sequence continues at coordinate 153,569,975 of CM038793.1, read as the reverse complement.
ACCCTTAAAGATAAAGCAAGCAAGTCAAACAGAAAGCAATAAAGGTGTTCTAAAAAATCCCTAAGGCATTCTCTCTTTTTAGGGTGTGTCCCAGTGAGTCGCCGATTACATGTACGGTGATGACTTTTTAGTGTTTGTATCGCAAATGTGCGGATAGCAAGAGTCGCCACCGACTTTTATTTTATCAATTAAGGAAGGTAAAAGTACAGAAAAAGACCTTCGTTTAGATTCTGAGTAAGGGAGAAGGTTATGAAAAGGGAAGGTATTAGCACCCCTTTCCATCCGTAGTTATCTACGGGCTCTTAGTTGCTCTAGATCACCTTTTAAAATTGCTTTCTGTGTGTTTGACAAAAATGTTTTGAAAAGGCATTTCGCTTTGACTTTGTAATGACACATGTAGGAGTGTATACAAAGTGTTCGGAAATGTTTTGTTTTGAAAATAGTTTGAACTTTGAAAAAGAGTGTGTGGTGTGAAAAGTATTTGGTTTAGAGTAAGCAACTAAAAGACTTATTTACCTACTCAGAATTGGTCGTTTTCGTACTTCTACGTTCCTTTAGAATAGCGCTAGCCGTACCATTAGTTAGTAGGTAGCTCCATTCGTTGGATGTAAGCGGGACATTCGAAGGGATATCGGATGGTCATTGAAGGCAACTTGTAGGAAGTATCCTAGCACACTCGAAGGGACTATCATCATTTTTCGTAGGCGACAATCGAGGGTCAAGATCATGTATTCGGAGGCGACATCGTGGGTCTATGATCTTTGTATCGAAGGGACTATGATGATTTGTTTGGAAGGCAACGGTGCTAGAATACCTCTACGTTCGAGGGACATGACCATTTGAATTCGCGAAGGCAACGAGAGAGAATTACCCTAAGGGGTGCATGTGTGAAAGAAGTGTGTTGATTTCAGATATTTTATCTTGAAAATTAGTGGGCTAAGTTCATTATTATCTTGCCATACACGCCTAGTTACTAGCAATTGATAGGGTTCGGAAAGTAAAATGCGGAATGTAAAGATGCGGAAAGGTAAATCCTACGCTATTACAAGGCTTTGGGGCAGATACATAATTTAAAATGCGGAAAATAAAAACCTAATTTTAAACTATTACATCCCATATACAGTTACATTATTGAAAAAAAAAAGGTAAAGGTAAAGAAACGTCTGAAGCGGAAGAACCTGTGAAACGATAAGAGAAATCGGAAAATATGATGAAATCGAAATAAGAGAAAATGTTAGAAAAAATGCAAGTTTTTATATGAGAAAATTATTACATGCTGGAAATAATATAAACATGCTAAAATAAATTTTTGAGATTTTTTGGATGCAATTTAATAATTTAAAACTAATTAAATGTGATTTAAATGCAAAAATATGAATAAAAATAAATATGCATGCAAAATTATGTTTTTTTTTATTTTATAAATTAAATAAAGATTTTCAGAAAACAAATGCAAAAAGAAAATAATTTTTTGACAATTTTTTAATGCATAAATAAAATCATGAAATTAATTAAAACAAATGCAAAAATATTAGAAAATTAGAAAATATGAAAAACATGAGTTTTGTAAAAGAAGGAAAAAACATTGGTCTTGCCAGGATTCGAACTGGAGACCTTGCTTTCAAACCTTGAGTCCCCTTGCCTTTGCCATCGAGCCGGTAGTTCTCTTGTTTGAAAACGGAGCGGTAGAAAAAGACAAGTGTTGCTTCTGGTTTCCTCGTCCGCTTCATCGTCCCAATTCAAATATTTGAAGCTAGTGTCGGTACATTATTGACGCTATGTCACAAGCTAATTCAAAAAATCAAGCAAACATAATATAAATAAGTTCTAAGGCCATGGTTCGATTCAGGACATCATTCCGGATGCAATGGTATAGGTCTCATGGTCCAATTTTTCCATTTAAACAAAGCCCTAATTCAAACTCAGAAACCCTAGCTATGGTATATCACGATTCAGGCCATGGAAACACAATTGGCTTACCCAGATCGCTTGCAAACTTGATTCTAAACATGAACAAACAATCAAAACGGGTTAATAATGCATGAATGATGAAAATCGATTTTGAAAGAAACTTGACAAACCGAAATCGTGTTTGATGAATTCTTGATGGTTTTGAATGATGTAAGAGCGGATCGACTCGAGAACAACCAAGAATGCAATGGAATCCTCAAAAGCAATTGAAAGTGGCTGGATCGATGGCTGCTAGTAGCTTGTAAGTCACGGATTTCTTGAATTAGGTTAGGGTTCTTAGAGCAATTTTTCTGTCTTTTTCTTGATAGGTATGCATCATGTATTTATACTGGATGGATTTGGGATAGTTTTTGGCAAGAATCAATCATCATTCAAAGCAAATCAAATTTGATTTTGTATAAAATCAAATTTTCAAAACAGTTAATTTCAATCCAATCTTGCCATATTGATCAATTTTCGAAAATTGCTGGCTTTTGTGAGTTACTTGATTCTCAAGGAAAGAATAAAAATCAATCTTCCAATTAATTTTGATTTTATACTTTATTTTTAAATTTAATTTGCATTTAAATGAATAAATTACAAATTAAATAGAAAAATAAATCAAAAATTCGTGGCATTGGGCTTGGATATTCCTAATTGTATGAGGAATAAGTTTGGATGAAGAAAAAGCAAGCCCATTTGCAAAAAATTTGATTTTTAGAAGTATCTCTCTTTGTGCATTCCTTCAAAATTGCCCAACTTGTGAATGGTGTATCTTGCTCAATTTTCCACATTTTTGAGTGTTCTTGGACTTTTTGGAAAGCTCTAAGAGTCCTCTAACCAAACTTTTTGGTCTCATCTCAATTGGAGTTACCATGCTCAATATATCTTCAAAACAAAAGTTGACTTTTGTTGACTTTGAAAATGACACTAATGTTTTGAGCTATACCTCTCAAATGAAGCATTTTTGGACATTCTTGTGAGACATGAAGTTGTAGAGAATTGAATTTCCTTCAAAACAAGATGTGGTGGAAAAAGTTCGAGAAAGTATGAGAAAGTTATGATCGAGTCAAAGTTCGATTGACTTTTCACCTAGAAACCCTAATTTAGAAAGTTTGACTTTTGAGCAAATCTTGAGTTTTCTTGATGAATCATGATCAACCCTTGATCAAATGATGAATGTAACTTCAAAATGAGGATGTGGACCAAAAATTATGAAGTTTGTTGTATGTTGACCACAGTTGACTTTTTACCAATACAACTAATTTTCAACCATCTGAGCAATTGTCTGAGGAAACTTGACTTGTGAGGCTTGAAACTTGACATGGAGAATCTTTGAAGCATATTTGGAAGCATGAAGACCATTGGAGATGTTGAAAGTCCATCTTGATCTGAGAATCACAATACCCTAGTTTGGGTTGATTGTCTAGGAGAGGGTTTGTCTGATCAACCCTTGAAGAATCCTTGAGTATGGATGTATGAAATCTCTTGAGTAGATGGAGGGCAAATTTTGGGGTATGACAGCCGTCGACCGAAATTGTCAAAACCAACACTAAAGGAGGCCCCTCACAGTCCAAAGCATGTTTTACTCACACCTGAGTTCCTGTTTCTCTTATTCGACACCTCACTTATATTTGTTGCCTTACAGTTCACACCCATTCATACCCTCTCTGATGACGAACCCATTTCTACTTCTATCAAGAAGGCTGATTCTTCTGTAAGTGTGAATGTTTACGCTTCGACATCTTGTATTTTACCAACCACCAATGTTTCTATTTCTCATGTAGCAGAGTCGAAAACGCTTAGCGGATTCGACTGCTCCCTCCAGCATATCCAAAAGGTCCAAGAAGGACAAAAAGTCTCACCGCAGTGGGAGGGCTGAGGTAAAAATCTTATCACTTTAGATTGCTTTGAAAAAGGGTTATGATTTCTCTTCTGATATATTCTTTATTTCTACAGCCATCACCTGATGCTCAATCTCCCCACTCCCGAAAATCCAAAAACCACAAAAGGGAGCACGTGTCCTCGCCTAAGGAAAAGGCAAGAAAGAAGAAAAAGAAAGCCCCCACGGCCAAAGACCTTGGAGTGAAGGTCGATAATAAGGTGGAGCCGACAATCGTTGATGATCAACCACTCATCACTAGGTGGCGAGGTAAAGTGCTCCTAACTACTTGTCACAATACATACAGCCATTGTCACCCCCGACCCTACGCATGTGTCTGAAGTTAATAAAGAAACAGAAGAGGACGCTGCTACTGCTTCCATTGGAGGAACCGAAACCAGAATTCCCTCTCCATCACCACATGTATTCATCGTATCCTTTAATGTGTTTTGACTACTGAATTATACTTGTATGATGTTTGTACTCTCTTTTAGGTCGAAGCTTCTGAACAACACCACAGCATGCCAGAGTACACTCCGCTTTCAGAAGCTTCTCCACCTCATCACCAACAGGCTCCCAACGTGGCCGCTGGTGAGTTTGTTGAACTCGATGTTTGGGCTTCTCTTAGTGATTCTGATTTAGTCACTATTCCTACTGTTGCACCCCAAAATTTACCCTCTTGATTTAGGCTTATGTTTCTTCATAAACATCATATTGCATTGCATTCATGCACTGTGTGGGATCAAAGTTTTTCTTATCTTACAGGTTTTCTCTGTTAGCTGCGGAATTTGGTGGTATTGTCAATCGATCCAAGATAGCTCTCATTTCCACTCTTTGTTGTCTATTCATTCACCAAAGGCTTCTGGTGCCTTGAGACATATTACTTGATTCTCTGTTTCATCAAAAGAGCCACAATTGCAAGTGTTTCAAAGTAATTCTCATCCAATGGCTCTTGTGCACGGATTTCGAATCATTGAGGTATTTGACGTCTTTATTGATGTAATTCTTGAGGCATCATCAAGGTTTTCCATGATTAAGCAAATTTGGAGCTATTTATTGGGCCATGGATTTCAAAGATGGATATTGGAGTTTATCATGTGAAAAGGTGAATTTGTTGGGCTTTTAGAGTGCATTTCTTGAGTTTGTTAGGTTGAATTTATAGAAGGCATTCCATCTTGGCCAATTTGAAGGTGTGGGAAAATGTTGAGAATTGGATTTTTGTTTCCAAGCACCATGCTTTAAGGCAATTTGATTGATATTTCTCTTAAGTTCTAATACATTGCAAGATTTCTACAAGGTTTCTATTGTTTTCTCCACAAATTCCAAGCAATCTTCATTCTTTCTAATCAAGACATGTTTATAACTCTTTGAGTCATTTATGATTTCATCCAAGTTATTCTCACAGTTTCAAGTTCTAAAAAGGATTACATCCAAACTTTCATTCAAGTTTGTGCATTCATTCACCCCAAATTCTACAAAGCTTCACAAGTTAATTTACATCAAAAAAGAATTACATTCTTGAATTCAAGCTACCAATGAAGGTTTGTCATGGTTACAAAAAGAGATTTGCAAGTTTCTTATACAAGAAAAATTCAAGAGGGAATTTACATGTTTCAAAAGTCATCAAGTTTACAAGTTTACATCAACATAAGGCTTTCCTAAAGGCTATGGTTTTCGAGCTCTTGAACTTGTTTCCCCCATAACTTTCTTTTCCTCTTCAAGATCTCTTCCAAGTCTTCTTGCTCCAAGCCTCATGCTATTGCCACGGACCCATCTTCTCTTCACCTTGCCATTCTCATAGTACATGAAAAAACAAGACAAAAAGAAACATTGTTAGCAAGCAATCATAGTCAGAACTTGAAACATGAACCAACAAGAATTTTCACAAGTGTGTTCTTTTCAAATTCATCATTAGGGTTGTAGTTCAGGAATCAGGAAATTAGGGGGGTTTCAATCATTTTCAAGCTGCCAAAGTCTCATGTATTCGGTGCCAACAAGTTCAGAATTGAATTTTCAATCATAAGCTAACTACGCCTATTGCAAATCACGATTGGTTTCGGTTCACAAAAGAGGTGTATAAAGCAGAGGGCAGCAAGCATAATTTAGCATACAAAATCAAAAAAACAACATGTTCCAGCCCAATTTCGAAATTCATAATTGTTACAAGTTCCAGCCCAAATGCAGAGTTTATTTTTCAAAGTCAGAAAAGAATAATCAAAAAGTGTCAAAGCCCATTGGAATGCACACAAAGCCTGCTTTTGTCAGAAATCAGAAAAGGCAACAAGTTCTCAGAGATATAAAAGCAATCATTGCACTGAAATCAAGATTCGGTCACTGTTCACATGAGAAACCCTAGCCGCAGAGAACAAACCCAGAAAACCATCATTTACAGATCCAAATCGTAGCAAACATTCATATACACAACAAGATAACCTAACCCTAAGTCATTATCATCATCTCCCTAAACTAACAACCCTTCAGATTATTCATTTTCAGAAATCAAATTCTGATTTGAGAGAGAAAGATGTAAACCAGAAAGAGCTCACCGGAGGGGTTGCGGCCACGACCGCCGTCCACCGCCGTCCCAGACTTAGCCTCGACTCAGAAGCAATGTTTCCGTCCTCATCATCATTGTCATCATCGCCGTCACTGAGAGAGTTCCAGAAAGTGAATCGGAGAAGTTAGGGTTCCAAAACTTCCCGTCAAGATCTACTCAAATCCATGGAGTTCCTACAAAATCAAACATTAGAAACGTGTTCAGAAGAAGAGGACGGAGTTATTGATCAAAGAAAATCCATCATCGGAGCAAGTCTCTGTGGCCTCCGCCGTCGAGGCGATTTCCGGCCGCCGCGGACTCATCATCGCCGCCGTCGTGTTCATACAAGCCGCCGCGTGTTCATCATCTCCGCCACCTGTATTCATCCAGATCACTGATACAGATCGATTCTGATTATGTTTTCTGGTTTTTTATTTGTTTTTTTATTGAATAAACATAGAGAGGGGAGAGAGAATGTGAGGCTAGAGAGAGAGGATTATTTTGATTATGATTTAGTCCCTTCATTAAACCTTAATTTTGGTTAATTAGCTCTTAATTAAGCTCTAATCCGGAGGTGACACTTGTCACCTCCCTTGTAGTTATTATTTGATTGCATGCAGGTATTCCTACCGTAGCAATCTCCTCTCCACCATCAGATCTCCATCTGACGCTTCAGAAGCAAGCTTCCACTATGCACTTCATTGATCTCAGCCATCAGATATCCATCTGATCAAATCAACGCCCGGGGTGATCTTCCAGCTGCACCCTCAAAGTCGACCATCTTGGATCCAGACTTCGATTCGAGGCCAGTAATTGCTCTTGACACCCTGTTTTACTCAATCCAGGCCCAATCCCTTTGTTTTACTTGCATCTTATATATTATTTTGTCAATATAGTTTGTTCTATCAAAATGTGGAAATTGCAAAAAATATTATTTTGTTTAATTATTTAATTAGATTAAAGGATATAGTTTAGTTTAATTAATTATTTCGTTGATTAATTTTATTAAATAGATTCAATTCGATTAGTTGTTTAATTAATTGCATCTAGTTTGTATCATTGGTCTATTTAGACGTTTTTATCGTAGTGTCGATTCTATGCATCTCTAATTTTGAATTTGCTTCCCCATTCTCATATAGATCGAAGTAGTTTAGAATTTCGTTTCTTTGTAGCTTAGGATTTCATTTCTTCGCATGCTCTGATCATCATTTAGTTATTGCCACAATACTCATTTCGTTGTTTTTATTGCCATGGATTCGTGATCGAACGTGATACAACCTGGATACTTGATTATTGAATGATCGAGACAAGACCAAAGAGGGATACTCATCACCGAGGGAAACAAGGATGCTTTATAAAGATTTTTCTTATCTCGCGCGCATTGAAGAGGCAACGGACCTTCTCCGTTAGGTATTATCGTCGCTCACTTTACTTCTTCCTCGCACCATGTGCATATATGCTTTTGCATGCTTCATCTGATGTCTTATCATCTATGTCTGATGTTTCACCATCTATACATTTCTTATCTGATGTTTTGTTCATCCATCTTTCATATATGATGTATTGTCATCCATGCCTTGATGTATTGCCATTCATGCATGCATATTTGATGTCTTATCATCCATATCTTTCTTGCTAAATGTTTTGTCATCTATTTCCACTTATATCATGTTTCACCATGCTTTATCGATGTCTCATCATCTATGTCGATGTATTGTCATCTGCTCATTTCTTATCGATGTTTCGCTCATCCATTTTCATTCATGTTTTGATATATTGTTATCCATACATGCTTTATATGATGTTTCATCATCTCTCTACGATGTATTGCCATCCATACATTTGTTATTTGATGTTTTACCATCCATACATTTCTTATTTGATGTGTTGTCATCATTCATTATCTTCTTGATGTATAGTCATTTGTAGCTTAGTGTTTTATCACCCTACCTTGTTATTTCTAATCTATTTTTTGAGTGTGCAAGGGATTTCTATCTGATGTTCATCGATCTGTGACTTTATCGATGCCTTGAAGTGCACGAGGCGATTTCTCACACTATGCGATGAAGTTCTTTATTCTTAGTTTAATTATTTGATCTATTTCGATTTGGTTGTATTATTTGGACCCTTTTATTCGGACTTTTGATACAATACATCCCCATTCATAAACTTGTATCCCCATTTCCATATGGTTTGTAAAAGTTTAGAATTACTCCACCAATGAACACATTGCCTCCTCTTGGGCTCTTCACCAATGATCACATGGCCTCCTCTTGGGCTTTTCACCAATGAATACGCCTCCTCTTGGGCACTTCACCAATGAACACATAGCTTCCTCTTGTGGTACTTATCAATGAAAAGGAGTTCATGATCGTTTGTTAATGCAGCTTGGGCACACTTGGATGGACGATGGCGCTTTCCAGCATAGCTTTTGTACCTTGTGCGTGTTGAAGGGGCAACAGACTTTCTCCGTTAGGTATCATCATCACCCTCTTTGTACATAATGTTTCACCATCATGTCCATGCATATTTTATCTTTGTACATAATGTTTCACCATCATGTCCATGCATATTTTATCTTTGTACATAATGTTTCACCATCATGTCCATGCATATTTTATCTTTCTTCATGTGGCGTTTCACCATCATCTCCATGCATACTTTATCTTTCTTCATATGATGTTTTGTCATCCATTCCTGAGGTGTTGTCATTCATGCATTTTATTATCCTTTACATGATGTTTTGCCATACATGTCTTATCATTCATTCTAAATGTGATCGTTTGCTTCTTTATCTCTTTTATGAGATTGCCATGTTCCCCATAGGATCTTTAGTTCATGCTTCTCCAAGTTTGAACTAAATAGACATTAAGTTAGGCATCCATGCATGATAACTTTAGGTAGATTCCTCCCCTTGTTTATATCCATAACTTAGGATCAACTTTTCATGATAACATTAGGGTTTAGAAGTAGGTTAGTTTCCCTTAGCCATTTTACCTTTATCCTTTTGCATCCTTAAAACTAAAATCTTGTTCTTGTCAAGTGCATTAAAATACTCTAATAATCTGAAACTTTTTCAAAAGTAAAAGATACAAACCAATTAGTCTAGGATGTTTCTTCGTCCTGTTTGCTGTTGATGTTTCGTCGTCCTGTTGCTGATGTTTCGCCATCCCATCCTCTGATGTTTCGCCATCTCATCCTTTGATGTCTCGTCATCTCGTTTGCTGATGTTTCGTCATCCCGTCTCCTGATGTTTCGTCATCCCGTCTTTAGCTGATGTTCCGTCATCATGGAGGTGTTTAAATCATCGTTCTTTGATACGCTAATCTAAAAACACAAACCAACCAAAACAAGTGAGCCGAACTACGGCGCTCGACTTTCCCATTGCGAGGAATACGTAGGCATCCTGTCGCGGGGCTAGATCGAGCAACCTTTGTAAATATTTCCTTCTTTTCCCCGTGTTTTCTTTCCTTTTTCTTTTCTTTATTTCTTTATTCTTCTTATCTTTTTTGCATGCATTGTACCGTATACAGATATAGTTAGACCTTTACACCCATTAGATAGAAAGTAAAAGCGGATACCGTAGAGTACTACGGGCGCGTGGGGTGCTAATCCCTTCCCTCGTATGGACTTCCTTACCCGATCTCTCGGTCGCAAGACCGTGATTTCTTCGTTTCAGGTTTACTCGATGTTTACCTTCCCTCTTGGCGGGATAAAAAATGTTCGATGGCGACTTCATTGATATATAGTTATATCCATTGATTTTCGGCCGGGTGTTTCAGCTGGCGACTTCACTGGGGACAGTTGACCTATTGTTGGTCCGTTCAGAAGTCGATCCTAGCTTTTGTTTTCTTTTCTTTTGGGTGTTTATTTATTTTGTTTATTGCTTTATATCTTGTTTTCTATTATTTGTATATATACTTGTACATGTTTGCATGCATCTGCATCTGGCTATATTATTCTGTGGTTGTTGGGCCGTTGTTGTTGTTTTTCTGGTGGGTGGGAGTTACAAGAGGTAAAAGGCCCACTACCGACGATGACATATAGGATGAGCGGATGTTCATGTCGAATCCGCATCCGTGATGCGTGTGAGGCATGAAGTACCAAACTCAGACGAGGTTCGATTGACGGTACTTTCGCCCTACATCCTTTGTGTAGCAAGCGAAGTGCTCGATAAAGAACCATCGACTCTGTTTATCATTAGGTACCCAGTTGTGTCTAGAATTACCCGTGAGGTTGGGTTGGGACAGGTACAGATAGTTCTCTGATATTCTGAAGTGGTCTGAGTTATTGGTTCTGTTGGTGACTATTGGTTTTGTTCTGATGGTGACTTTTGATTTTGTTGGTGATTTTGTTCCCGTTGGTGACTAGTGATCTCCTGGTTTGGTTCCGGATTTCTCACTTTGAGATGGTTTGAAAGTAGTGCAGCCGTTATCTGTTGTGATTGGAACTTTGATCCCATGTGCTTGCATACATATTTTTCTACACCTGTTTAATACACATGTTCTTTCCATTTCCAAGGAACCATGCTTGTGAGCTTTGTTTGTACCACCTATGCCAACCATGGATTATGTTCAGAAACTCTTGAAAGAGGAAAGCAATCAGTTTGAAGACTCAGATGAGTTTGGTTATGAAAATCTTGAATATAGTGTTGATAAATGATTCTACACTTGTTGTTGCGGCAGAAGCCGTTATTTCTCCCCGTCATGTGGGATCTTCTTCAAGACTTGAAGTATTTCATGGATTCCTTCCACAACCTTGGATCTTTTGGTTCTTATCGTCAACAACCAGTAGTTGTCTGTGTCTTATGCTTAGTCAGTTCCTTGGTTCCTTGGATTGCAGTTGGTTAAGCTTTTTACTTTAGGTTCTCCACCTACCTTCTGATTTTGTTGCTGCAAGATGCGAGTATCATTCTATGGGCATTTGTTCATGATCTTGAAGACCGCTTGGGTTGAAATACAAAGTCCAACATCTGTTTGGTATCCTTTGTAGAGGCCAATTCTGTTTGGCAAGCCATTTCATGATCTTTATCTTGTGAGGTTTCACTCTTGTGTGGCAGAGAGGAGATTGAAGGTTCTCGATTGCAGCGTCTGGTTATCTCTCCTGTTCGTAGAAGATGCTTTCATTTGCAAGTCTTGGATGTTTATTCCATAAGGTAAAAGACACTTGGTGATCCTGTTGGGGAAATTTCGCTTTGCACCATTTTCATCCTTTCTTTGGAAGAAAATCCCCTGTGAATGTCACCCTGGGGCACTTGACCGCTTGATTGAAGATGTTTGGTCATCCAGAGATAAGGTTCGAGTTTGGATTAGTCCGAAGATGGTCGAGTCAATGATAGATCAGAAGGGGAATCTCTTGTCCAAGAGCATCAAGGCTGTAGAAAGTCGTCAGAATCAAGAAGTCCAGACGGAGTCGAGTCTCCTCAACTATGGCAATCTCGAGTTTCTTTGTTGCATTTTCATTTGCACTTTCGTTTGTTTGTTTAAACATTGCTATCATGTAAAAATTTGTTTATTTTTTAATGAAAATCTTAATGCATTAAGTATGTTTGTCTTGAAGAAATATTTGTTATCACTCATCCATTCGCTATCGCTCATAAAAATGACTTGCTTGCATATTGATGCCAACTTCACCAAGTCTTTTGCTCAGGAAAAGATTGGGGGGAGGATGACGATTCTAAGATGTCAGTCTCTGAGTTGTATGCTTTTGAGTAGAACCCTGTTGATGATGCACAGGCCTTGTTTCAATTCCCAAACACCGGAGATATAAGGGAGATAGACCCTCGTTAACCCCTTTGAGCCTTGAAGTAGGAGTTTCTTTTCTATTCGGAAAAAACCCTCATTTTCCTAACCTGGGGCAGGGTGGTGTTCATTTAATTTGATCGAGCGTTCAAAACTCCTCAATAGTGCATAATCAAAGGATACGATAATGGTTATCCTCCAAAAGGTTGAGGAAAGTCCAAATTGCAACGGTCAACCTTCGTCTGTCAACGTGGAATCCCTCAAAGACTCAGACAGTCACAATTACTTCCAACAAATTGAAGATGGTGTAGGGATCACACGATTTGTTCTAGAAAAAAAAGGAAAAAATAAATGAAAAATGAAAAAAAGAGAGAAAGCCTGCTAAGTCGAACTTGGTAATAAGTCGCTTAGGCAAAACGGAGGGCAAAGCCTTGAAAAAAAAGATTCTCAATAAGAGAACAAAGTCGTGTGATCTGACACCAAACTTAAAGGTGAGTGACTATCATGTCTGTAAAGCTTGTGGGATTCCTCGAGCATGTCCAAGAAATCCTCAGCAGAAGCAGCCATACCATACTCCTTTGAGAGTAGAATGCTCGTATCAAGTTGACTGAATTTAGGATTGGAGAACATCGCGAAGGGGGTGGGCACTAAAATATTTTGAGCCTAAAAATCTTTTTTTGAAAACCGTGAACCAGGCCACGTTACAACCCTCAGAAGTCCTAACTGAAGCATGGGTTAATGCGAAAGCATACTACGATAAGATAACATTTTCCTGACTCCTAAAGTGTGTGCTGATTTTTGTGTTGGTATCATATGTTTGTCTTGTCATTTTGAAAAAGAAAATGTTTTCTAAAAAAAATAAAAAGAATGTTGCATTCTAAAAGTGTTTTGTTCACAAGAAGTCACAATACCTTTTCCATAAAAACTTCAAGACTTACATAAGTGTTGCATTTGAATTTTTATTCTCATAATAAACACCTTTCTGTATGCGAAACAATTGTTTGACATCAGGTGAGTTTTCACAATGAGCATCAATGAAGAGCTTAATCTTGTCAAAGAAAAGGATCTTGACTCCGTCGAATCAAAAGTCAATCTTTTCAAAGAATTGATGATATCCAGGGGCATGCTTTCCAGATACCTTTTGAAGCGGAAGTAGTTTGTTGCTTTATAGTCTGTGTACCCTAAGGGGTTTTGCTTGTCCAGTACTCCGTTGAGTATGAATATTATGTTGCCTTACTGTTTGTGTACCTTCAAGGGGAATGAAGTTTGCAGATTCAGCTAATTAAGGGCATTTTCCAGTGACTCCGTTGAGTAACAGAAGACCTATTTAAGGGACGATAAAGAATCGGATTTCTTGAGGTCTGGATGCTTATGTTGAAGTTTTGATCACCCAGAAGTTTCTTTTGAGAAATGGTATGTCTCCTTGAGTTGATCCTAAGGGATAGTTTGTTTCAAGCATCTGCTTAAGTATGAAGCGGTTCCAATTGAAAGTTATGGTTGTGTTGTCATCCAAAATCATGAACTTCTCTTTCCTTTGTGAGAATGAGATGAAGATTTGAACTCTCAAGATTCCATTAACCTGGGGCAAGCGGTTTTTATGACACAGATCTCAGGAAGTCTTTTTCAAGACAAGTTCTTCAACAGTCCCACAGATTGGGGCAAGACATTATGCAGGTGCATTCCTTAATTTCAAAGTTGATCAGTTCAAGTCCAGTCGCAAGCTAAATGATTGGTGAATTTGAAGAGTATGTCAGATAGTTGGGATTTTTATCCTCAATCAATCAGAGACTTAAGTTCAAAGTTTTATTGCTACTTCATCAGAAGTCAGAGATTTTTATCTCCAATTGAAGTCAGGATTTTTATCCTCATCACAAATCTCGTGAAGTCCTCTCAAGGCGAATCTTTTCGAAGATCATTAATCTGAAGCAGTTACGTCGAGATTCGTCGAATCTCTACATGAACCAGATGTGTCAAGAGAACTATCCAGATCTTAAATACACCAGGGGAATTTTATCTTAAATTAGTTCTATCTGTATTTCTACAGAGATTCTCCCGAGTGAGTTTCATTTCATTTTAGACTTGGGGCAGATTTGGTTTGATTGAATTGACAGGGTTGATCATATGAAATATCTCCAGCATGGGGCATCCCCAGTGACACCGAAGTCTCTACTTCTCCCCAGCAAGTCTCCCAATATGAAGAGAGTATATCCGAATGATTACCCAGTTTTTACCTGAAGGTTGTCTATTCCCCAGTATCGTCAAGTGGAGAGTTTTTGCCTGATAGTTTGTGATTGATAAGATTTCTTGATTAAGAGTCTTTATCCCCAATGAAGTGATGTTATTATGGTGTTCACAAAAGAGTGCCCCTTAGAGGCGGAAGGTTTATTGATGACCCCTTTAATTCCCCAGTCAGGTTGTTGCACTTGGAAGTTCTTATTCAGGAATTATCCTCTTTTCCTCAGTGTATCAGTTATTCATCTGATCTCTTCTTCTTCAAGATTTCTCCTCTCCCCAGCGAGGAAGTTTTCTTTCAAGGTTGCGGTGCAATATTCCTTGTTCCCCAATGGGTTTGACTTCCCTCTTCCCCAGTGGAGTTGTCCCCCTCATTTCCCCAGTGGAGCTGTCATATATGAGGTGTCTTGTTTCTTCATGCCCGGATGAACTATTTGACTTGGACTTCTATTCCAAAAGCTCGCCCATCTCCCTAATGGGTATCCCCAGTGAGTATCTCTCAAGACGTATGCTTGTGTGGGTGTGCATCCCCAGTAGATATCCCCAAGTGAAGATAGCAGGAGTCGTGTGTCATACCCCAAAATTTGCCCTCCATCTTCTCAAGATATTTCATACATCCATGCTCAAGGATTCCTCAAGAGTTGATCAGACAAACTCTCTCCTAGACAATCAACCCAAACTAGGGTTTGGTGGTTCTCAGATCAAATTGGATTTCCAACATCCCCAATGTTCATCATGCCTCCTAATATGCTTCAAAGATTCTCCATGTCAAGTTTCAAGCCTTACAAGTCAAGTTTCCTCAGACAATTGCTCAGATGGTTGAAAATCAGTTGTATTGGACAAAAAGTCAACTGTGGTCAACATACAGCCAAACTTCATAATTTTTGGTCAACATCCTCATTTTGAAGTTGCATTCATCATTTGATCAAGGGTTGATCATGATTCATCAAGAAAACTCAAGATTTGCTCAAAAGTCAAACTTTCTAAATTAGGGTTTCTAGATGAAAAGTCAACTGAACTTTGATTGATCATAACTTCTTCATACTTTCTCAGAAATTTTTACACCACCTCTTGTTTTGAAGGAAATTCAATTCTCTACAACTTCATGTCTCACAAGAATGTCCAAAAAATGCTTCATTTGAGAGGTATAGCTCAAAACATTACAGGTCATTTTCAAAGTCAACAAAAAGTCAACTTTTTTTTTTGAAGATATATTGAGCATGGAAACTCCAATTGAGATGATACCAAAAAGGTTGGTTAGAGAACTCTTAGAGCTTTCCAAAAAGTCCAAGAACACTCAAAAATGTGAAAAATTGAGCAAGATACACCATTCACAAGTTGGGCAATTTTGAAAGAATGCACAAAGAGAGATACTTCTAAAAATCAAATTTTTTGCAAATGGGCTTGCTTTTTCTTCATCCAAACTTATTCCTCATACAATTAGGAATATCCAAGCCCAATGCCACAATTTTTTATTTTATTTTTCTATTTAATTTGGAATTTATTCATTTAAATATAAATTAAATTTAAAAATAAAGTATAAAATCAAAATTAATTACAAAGTTGATTTTTATTCTTTCCTTGAGACCCAAGCAACTCACAAAGGCCAGCAAATTTCGAAATTTGATCAATATGGCAAGATTGGATTGGAAATTAATCAAATTTTGAAAATTTGATTTTGTACAAAAATCAAATTTGTTTTGCTTTGAATGTTGATTGATTCTCTTCCAAAACCATCCCAAATCCATCCAGTATAAATATATGATGCATACCTATCAAGAGAGAACAGAAAAAATGGCTCAAGAACCCTAACCTAAAGTCAAAAATTTCGTGCACTTGAAGCAACTAGCAGCCATCGATCCAGCCGGTTTCAAACGATTTTGAGGATTCAAACATATTCCTTGACATCCCTGGAAGCATTCCAGACCTTTACTTTGCCAAAAACCATCAAGAATCGTGAAAATCGAATTTGGTTTGTTCTTGAAATTTCAAAAATTGTATTCTTTCATTCATGCATTATTAACATGTTTTGTGTTTGTTTTTGTGATTAGTGATGTGTTTGCAAGCTTTACGGCACTCAATTGAATTTCCATGGCGGGAATGCATAACACCATTATTAGGGTTTACGAGGTCGATTTAGGGTTTCACAAAATAGGAAAAATTGGACCATGAGACCTATACCAATGCATTGGAATGATCCCAAGAATCGAACCATGCCTTTAGAATTCATTTATATTATGTATCTTTGGATTTTGATGTTTGCGGGGACTTAGCGTCGAGCAATGGCGGCGTTGGATTTTCAAATATTTGAAATGAAGAAGGCGATGGTGCGACGATGCGATCGGGAGGCGGCGTGTTGTAATCCACTCGTTCCAATTTTCAAGCAGTCAAACAAGTGGCTCGGTTGGTTAAGGCATGGGTATGCATAGATGCTCTCAAGGGACCCAGTTCGAATCCCTCGAGGACGGTTTTGTTTTCTTTTTCCAAACTTCAACTTTTCATATTATTTTCATATTTTCTTTTATTTAAATATTTTGCATTTTATTTCAATTCTTTTCATAATTTTATTTCTGCATTTAAACATCATCAAAAATTATTTTTCTTTTTACATTATTTTCATAAAATCTTTATTTAATTTAATAAATTAAAAAATATATTTTTGCATGCATGTTTATTTTTATTCATAATTTTGCATTTAAATCACTTTTAATTCATTTTTAATTATTAAATTGCATCCAAAAAATCCCAAAAAATTATTTTAGCATATTTATATTATTTCCAGCATGTAATAATTTTCTCATATAAAAATTTGCATTTTTCTAACATTTTTTCTCTTGTTCGATTCATATCGTATTTTCCGATTTCTCATTCCTTTACAGGTTGATCCGATTCAGACGATTCTTTCTTTATCATTTTATTTTTCAATAATGTAACTGTCTATGGGATGTAATAGTTTAAATTAGGACTTTATTTTCGGCATTTTAAATTATGTATCTGCCCCAAAGCCATGTAATAGCGTAGGACATTTACCTTTCCGTACTTTACATTCCGCATTTTAATTTCCGCACCCTATAAATTGCTAGTAACTAGGCGTGTATGGCAAGATAATAACAAACATAGCCCACAAATTTGCAAGATAAAATACTTGAAATCAACACACTTCTTTCACACACGCACCCCTTAGGGTAATTCTCTCTCGTCGCCTTTGCGAATTCAAAATGGTCATGTCCCTCGAACGTAGAGGTATCCTAGCACCGTCACCTTCCAAACAAATCATCATAGTCCCTTCGATACAAAGATCATAAGACCTACGATGTCGCTTCCGAATACATGATCTTGACCCTCGATTGTCGCCTACGAAAAATGATGATAGTCCCTTCGAATGTGCTAGGATACTTCCTACAAGTTGCCTTCGATGACCATCCGATGTCCCTTCGAATGTCCCGCTTACATCCAACGAATGGAGCTACCTACTAACTAATGGTATGGCTAGCTCTATTCTAAAGGAACGTAGAAGTATGAAAATGACCAATTCTGAGTGGGTAATAAGTCTTTTAGTTACTTGCTCTAAACCAAATGCTTTTCACACCACACACTCTTTTTTTAAAAGTTCAAACTTTTTTCAAAACGAAACATTTCCGAACACTTTGTATACACTCCTACATGAGTCATTACAAAGTCAAAGTGAAATGCCTTTTTTCAAAATACTTTTGTCAAACACACAGAAAGCAATTTTAAAAGGTGATCTAGAGCAACTAAGAGCCCGTAGAATAAACTGCGGATGGAAAGGGGTGCTAATACCTTCCCTTTTCATAACCTTCTCCCGTACTCAGAATCTAAATGAAGGTCTTTTTCTGTACTTTTACCTTCCCTTAATTGGATAAAAATAAAAGTCGGTGGCGACTCTTGCTATCCGCACATTTGCGATACAAAAATCCTACAAAGTCAGTTCACCGTGTTACATCGTGCGTGAATTTTCTCCTATCATTGACCAAAGATTGGTTGCTCCCCATGAAGTCAGAGGAATCCATATTCCTGCGTCATTTGGTATATTCCCCAGCGAAGCCCAATCTCCATTTGGATTTCCTCTTCAGAGGTCACTGTTTCATCTGGATCCTCTTTGTCTTTGCCCAATTTCATTTGGCATCTCATGTCAGAATCAACGGTTTTGCCCAGAATTACTTCTTCAGTGAAGTCCGCAATTTATTCTTGCAACTCCTCCTCAGTGATTGTAGCCTGCTTTTTACCGATTACACAAGTTGTTGCTCCTCGCAGAGTTTCATCTTTGAAGGTTTTCTCCCCAGTGGGTTCTGCAATTTATTTTTGCAAGTCTTATCAAGTGTTGGTTTGGTGTTTGTTTGGCTTTTCGATTAGCCATTCCCCGGTGAAACATTTAATCATGCATTATCGCATTGCATCCTCAAAGTGTAACTTTCCATAATCTTTTGGAACTTTACTCCATAGAAAAATTTCAAACATGCATTGAAACATAAGCCTTTATTGCTACTATGTTCCCCAGTGAATCTGCTAATTTCAGATTATTTCCCCAGTGAGGCCTTCATCCTCGGTATCTCCATACCAATATTTTGTTGATCATTCAATTTGGTCGAGTATTTACTCAATATTTTGGTTGTATCCCAGTCTCTGTCTGGTGCAATCTCTTTGGTTTAGTCTCTACTACCTCTGTTGGTTCATTTCGATGTCCATCAATATACCTGTCAAATGTCAGTTTTGTCCTGATAAAATTTTCAGCAAGTGTTTTGGAAGTACGCTCTAATCACTTTGCTTTGGGTCGAGTTTTGTCTCGCTTCCCGCGCATGAAATCCAGTTGTCGTATTGGTACTCATCTAGTTGTTTCGTCTAACTAGTCTTCATGAGTCGAGTCTTATCTCGTTTTGTTTCTTACTCCTGTGATTCTTTCAGTTCCATCATATTGTCTATCTCAGGTTGAAACCTTTCCCCGTTACCCCGTAGATTCAATTAGTTTCATCTACTATCTATCTTCGGTTGGGATGGCTCTTTTATAACTATTGGATTTAATCAGCTTCGTCTACTGTCTATCCTTTAGTTTGAGAACAGCAAGTGCTCTGAGAAACATGCGCTCTCATCACTTCGCTTTGGGTCGAGTTTTGTCTCTTCGCCTGTGCATGAAATCCAGTTGTTGTCCTGGTACTCATCTAGTTTGTTTCATCTAACTACCCTCCATGAGTCGAGTCTTATCTCGTTTTGTTTCTTACTCCTGTGGTTCTTTCAGTTCCATCATACTGTCTATCTCAGGTTGAAACCTTTCCCCGTTACTCCGTAGATTCAATCAGCTTCGTCTACTGTCTATCTTCGGTTGGGATGGCTCTGTTATAACTATTGGGTTCAATCAGCCTCGTCTACTGTCTATCCTTTAGTTTGAGAACAGCAAGTGCTCTGAGAAACATGCACTCTCATCACTTTGCTATGGGTCGAGTTTTGTCTCGTTTCTCGTGCGTGAAATCCAGTTTTTGTCCTGGTACTCGTTTCTAGAAAATGTCGTTCTTCTAGTTCTATCGAGTCGAGTTTTGTCTCATTTGATGTCACTCCTTGGATTCAATCAGCTTCGTCTACTGTTTATCCTTGGTTGACCAGTCTCTTTCATACCTTCGGTTTGTCACAGTTTCCACTGTTCACCCTCGGTTGAGACCAGCAGGTGCTCCTAGAATCACGCGCTCTAGTCACCTTGCTAATAGGACCCTTTTCATAGTTGTCATATTGCGTACTTTTTCAGAGTCTAGTTTTGTCTAGTCTTCTAGTTTGAGTTTCATCTCATGATATGAGTCTTATCTCACCTCTTCTTGTGATCTGGTTTAATCCCGACACATAATTTTTCAGAGTCTAGTTTTGTCTAGTCTTCTAGTTTGAGTTTCATCTCATGATATAAGTCTTATCTCACCTCTTCTTGTGATCTGGTTTAATCCCGACACATACTTTTTCAGAGTCTAGTTTTGTCCGGTCTTCTGGTTTGAGTTTCATCTCATGATATGAGTCTTATCTCACCCCTTCTTGTGATCTGGTTTTATCCCGACACATACTTTTTCAAAGTCTAGTTTTGTCTGGTCTTCTAGTTTGAGTTTCATCTCATGATATGAGTCTTATCTCTCCCCTTCTCGTGATCTGGTTTTATCCCGACACATACTTTTTCAAAGTCTAGTTTTGTCTGGTCTTTTGGTTTGAGTTTCATCTCATCTTTATCATGGTCCACGTTATAGTTTCGTCTTGACGTATATTTTTGGAAGGCTAATGTCTATTAGACTCTCCCGCTTGTTAAAGCATGTTATCTGGCTTTTCTATGAAACCAATTTCATTTGGTATTCTCTAAGTCCAGCATCCTCTGGCTCCCATTGTTGAAAGTTTCACTCTTTTCTCAAAGTGTAAATTTTCGGTTCTTTATATTCAATCCTCTTCCACTTTGAGCGCTCGAAGGTTTCCACCAGTTCTCGCTTATCAAGTTGAAGAAGATTGAATAGGGGCAGCTGTTGCACCCCAAAATTTACCCTCTTGATTTAGGCTTATGTTTCTTCATAAACATCATATTGCATTGCATTCATGCACTGTGTGGGATCAAAGTTTTTCTTATCTTACAGGTTTTCTCTTTTAGCTGCGGAATTTGGTGGTATTGTCAATCGATCCAAGATAGCTCTCATTTCCACTCTCTGTTGTCTATTCATTCACCAAAGGCTTCTGGTGCCTTGAGACATATTACTTGATTCTCCGTTTCATCAAAAGAGCCACAATTGCAAGTGTTTCAAAGTAATTCTCATCCAATGGCTCTTGTGCACGGATTTCGAATCATTGAGGTATTTGACGTCTTTATTGATGTAATTCTTGAGGCATCATCAAGGTTTTCCATGATTAAGCAAATTTGGAGCTATTTATTGGGCCATGGATTTCAAAGATGGATATTGGAGTTTATCATGTGAAAAGGTGAATTTGTTGGGCTTTTAGAGTGCATTTCTTGAGTTTGTTAGGTTGAATTTATAGAAGGCATTAAAAGAGAACTTTGGTTCTTTTGTCATTAATTAAGAGACTTTCCATCTTGGCCAATTTGAAGGTGTGGGAAAATGTTGAGAATTGGATTTTTGTTTCCAAGCACCATGCTTTAAGGCAATTTGATTGATATTTCTCTTAAGTTCTAATACATTGCAAGATTTCTACAAGGTTTCTATTGTTTTCTCCACAAATTCCAAGCAATCTTCATTCTTTCTAATCAAGACATGTTTATAACTCTTTGAGTCATTTATGATTTCATCCAAGTTATTCTCACAGTTTCAAGTTCTAAAAAGGATTACATCCAAACTTTCATTCAAGTTTGTGCATTCATTCACCCCAAATTCTACAAAGCTTCACAAGTTAATTTACATCAAAAAAGAATTACATTCTTGAATTCAAGCTACCAATGAAGGTTTGTCATGGTTACAAAAAGAGATTTGCAAGTTTCTTATACAAGAAAAATTCAAGAGGGAATTTACATGTTTCAAAAGTCATCAAGTTTACAAGTTTACATCAACATAAGGCTTTCCTAAAGGCTATGGTTTTCGAGCTCTTGAACTTGTTTCCCCCATAACTTTCTTTTCCTCTTCAAGATCTCTTCCAAGTCTTCTTGCTCCAAGCCTCATGCTATTGCCACGGACCCATCTTCTCTTCACCTTGCCATTCTCATAGTACATGAAAAAACAAGACAAAAAGAAACATTGTTAGCAAGCAATCATAGTCAGAACTTGAAACATGAACCAACAAGAATTTTCACAAGTGTGTTCTTTTCAAATTCATCATTAGGGTTGTAGTTCAGGAATCAGGAAATTAGGGGGGTTTCAATCATTTTCAAGCTGCCAAAGTCTCATGTATTCGGTGCCAACAAGTTCAGAATTGAATTTTCAATCATAAGCTAACTACGCCTATTGCAAATCACGATTGGTTTCGGTTCACAAAAGAGGTGTATAAAGCAGAGGGCAGCAAGCATAATTTAGCATACAAAATCAAAAAAACAACATGTTCCGGATTTGAAATTCATAATTGTTACAAGTTCCATTAAATCGAGTTTATTTTCAAAGTCAGAAAAGAATAATCAAAAAGTGTCAAAGCCCATTGGAATGCACACAAAGCCTGCTTTTGTCAGAAATCAGAAAAGGCAACAAGTTCTCAGAGATATAAAAGCAATCATTGCACTGAAATCAAGATTCGGTCACTGTTCACATGAGAAACCCTAGCATGAAGAACAAACCGAGAAAACCATCATTCTGATCAAATCGTAGCAAACATTCATATACACAACAAGATAACCTAACCCTAAGTCATTATCATCATCTCCCTAAACTAACAACCCTTCAGATTATTCATTTTCAGAAATCAAATTCTGATTTGAGAGAGAAAGATGTAAACCAGAAAGAGCTCACCGGAGGGGTTGCGGCCACGACCGCCGTCCACCGCCGTCCCAGACTTAGCCTCGACTCAGAAGCAATGTTTCCGTCCTCATCATCATTGTCATCATCGCCGTCACTGAGAGAGTTCCAGAAAGTGAATCGGAGAAGTTAGGGTTCCAAAACTTCCCGTCAAGATCTACTCAAATCCATGGAGTTCCTACAAAATCAAACATTAGAAACGTGTTCAGAAGAAGAGGACGGAGTTATTGATCAAAGAAAATCCATCATCGGAGCAAGTCTCTGTGGCCTCCGCCGTCGAGGCGATTTCGACGCCGCGGACTCATCATCGCCGCCGTCGTGTTCATACAAGCCGCCGCGTGTTCATCATCTCCGCCACCTGTATTCATCAGATCACTGATACAGATCGATTCTGATTATGTTTTCTGGTTTTTATTTGTTTTTTTATTGAATAAACATAGAGAGGGGAGAGAGAATGTGAGGCTAGAGAGAGAGGATTATTTTGATTATGATTTAGTCCCTTCATTAAACCTTAATTTTGGTTAATTAGCTCTTAATTAAGCTCTAATCCGGAGGTGACACTTGTCACCTCCTTGTGAATATTTGATTGCATGCGGTATTCCTACCGTAGCAATCTCCTCTCCACCATCGGATCTCCATCGCTTGAAAGCAAGCTTCCACTATGCACTTCATTGATCTCGACCATCGGATATCCATCGATCAAATCAACGCCCGAGTGATCTTCCAGCTGCACCCTCAAAGTCGACCATCTTGGATCCAGTAGCTTGATTCGAGGCCAATAGTGCTCTTGACACCCTGTTTTACTCAATCCAGGCCCAATCCCTTTGTTTTACTTGCATCTTATATATTATTTTGTCAATATAGTTTGTTCTATCAAAATGTGGAAATTGCAAAAAATATTATTTTGTTTAATTATTTAATTAGATTAAAGGATATAGTTTAGTTTAATTAATTATTTCGTTGATTAATTTTATTAAATAGATTCAATTCGATTAGTTGTTTAATTAATTGCATCTAGTTTGTATCATTGGTCTATTTAGGCGTTTTATCGTAGTGTCGATTCTATGCATCTCTAATTTTGAATTTGCTTCCCCATTCTCATATAGATCAGTAGTTTAAATTTCGTTTCTTTGTAGCTTAGGATTTCATTTCTTCGCATGCTCTGATCATCATTTAGTTATTGCCACAATACTCATTTCGTTGTTTTTATTGCCATGGATTCGTGATCGAACGTGATACAACCTGGATACTTGATTATTGAATGATCGAGACAAGACCAAAGAGGGATACTCATCACCGAGGGAAACAAGGATGCTTTATAAAGATTTTTCTTATCTCGCGCGCATTGAAGAGGCAACGGACCTTCTCCGTTAGGTATTATCGTCGCTCACTTTACTTCTTCCTCGCACCATGTGCATATATGCTTTTGCATGCTTCATCTGATGTCTTATCATCTATGTCTGATGTTTCACCATCTATACATTTCTTATCTGATGTTTTGTTCATCCATCTTTCATATATGATGTATTGTCATCCATGCCTTGATGTATTGCCATTCATGCATGCATATTTGATGTCTTATCATCCATATCTTTCTTGCTAAATGTTTTGTCATCTATTTCCACTTATATCATGTTTCACCATGCTTTATCTGATGTCTCATCATCTATGTCCGATGTATTGTCATCTGCTCATTTCTTATCTGATGTTTCGCTCATCCATTTTCATTCATGTTTTGATATATTGTTATCCATACATGCTTTATATGATGTTTCATCATCTGTCTCTGATGTATTGCCATCCATACATTTGTTATTTGATGTTTTACCATCCATACATTTCTTATTTGATGTGTTGTCATCATTCATTATCTTCTTGATGTATAGTCATTTGTAGCTTAGTGTTTTATCACCCTACCTTGTTATTTCTAATCTATTTTTTGAGTGTGCAAGGGATTTCTATCTGATGTTCATCTGATGCGCGAAGCTTTGTCTGATGCCTTGAAGTGCACCTGAGGCGATTTCTCACACTATGCGATGAAGTTCTTTATTCTTAGTTTAATTATTTGATCTATTTCGATTTGGTTGTATTATTTGGACCCTTTTATTCGGACTTTTGATACAATACATCCCCATTCATAAACTTGTATCCCCATTTCCATATGGTTTGTAAAAGTTTAGAATTACTCCACCAATGAACACATTGCCTCCTCTTGGGCTCTTCACCAATGATCACATGGCCTTCTCTTGGGCTTTTCACCAATGAATACGCCTCCTCTTGGGCACTTCACCAATGAACACATAGCTTCCTCTTGTGGTACTTATCAATGAAAAGGAGTTCATGATCGTTTGTTAATGCAGCTTGGGCACACTTGGATTGACGATGGCGCTTTCCAGCATAGCTTTTGTACCTTGTGCGTGTTGAAGGGGCAACAGACTTTCTCCGTTAGGTATCATCATCACCCTCTTTGTACATAATGTTTCACCATCATGTCCATGCATATTTTATCTTTGTACATAATGTTTCACCATCATGTCCATGCATATTTTATCTTTGTACATAATGTTTCACCATCATGTCCATGCATATTTTATCTTTCTTCATGTGGCGTTTCACCATCATCTCCATGCATACTTTATCTTTCTTCATATGATGTTTTGTCATCCATTCCTGAGGTGTTGTCATTCATGCATTTTATTATCCTTTACATGATGTTTTGCCATACATGTCTTATCATTCATTCTAAATGTGATCGTTTGCTTCTTTATCTCTTTTATGAGATTGCCATGTTCCCCATAGGATCTTTAGTTCATGCTTCTCCAAGTTTGAACTAAATAGACATTAAGTTAGGCATCCATGCATGATAACTTTAGGTAGATTCCTCCCCTTGTTTATATCCATAACTTAGGATCAACTTTGCATGATAACATTAGGGTTTAGAAGTAGGTTAGTTTCCCTTAGCCATTTTACCTTTATCCTTTTGCATCCTTAAAACTAAAATCTTGTTCTTGTCAAGTGCATTAAAATACTCTAATAATCGAAACTTTTCAAAAGTAAAGATACAAACCAATTAGTCTAGGATGTTTCTTCGTCTGTTTCTTTGTTGATGTTTAGTCGTCACATTGGCGATGTTTCGCCATCCCATCCTCGATGTTTCGCCATCTCATCCTTTGATGTCTCGTCATCGTTTGCGATGTTTATCATCCGTCTCCGATGTTTCGTCATCCGTCTTTAGGTGATGTTCCGTCATCATGGAGTGTTTATCATCGTTCTTTGTTTAGATACGCTAATCTAAAAACACAAACCAACAAAACAAGTGAGCGAACTACGGCTCGACTTTCCATTGCGAGGAATCGTAGGCATCTGTCGCGGGGCTAGATCGAGCAACCTTTGTAAATATTTCCTTCTTTTCCCGTGTTTTCTTTCCTTTTCTTTTCTTTATTTCTTTATTCTTCTTATCTTTTTTGCATGCATTGTACCGTATACAGATATAGTTAGACCTTTACACCCATTAGATAGAAAGTAAAAGCGGATACCGTAGAGTACTACGGGCGCGTGGGGTGCTAATCCTTCCCTCGTAACGGACTTCCTTACCCGATCTCTCGGTCATGAGCCGTGATTTCTTCGTTTCAGGTTTACTCGATGTTTACCTTCCCTCTTGGCGGGATAAAAAATGTTCGATGGCGACTTCATTGATATATAGTTATATCCATTGATTTTCGGCCGGGTGTTTCACCTGCCAGGCATGAAGTTTATTGTTCGACTAGCTCTGACTCTAGTCTTTCAGATTCCCTGCAGGATTTGGAGACTCCTCAAACTGTCACCGTGCCACCCCAGATTTAGAGTCTTTCTGAGATGGATGATTCAGCTGGCCTCTCCGGAGCGAAGGATGTTTCGATCGATATGGATGTCAATGCTACTTTGGCAAGGCTAGTGTCATACCCTAATTTTTGACCTAAGATACCACCTTACATTTGCATCACTACATCACTAACAGTTTCAGAATAGAATAGATCGTGCGTGGCTTCTAGAAGTCAAAGTTAGGGTTTCTTCAAAATTTCATCTGTTCAAGATATTATCAATTAGGGTTTGAGTTTCCACTCACCTCAATTGATCTATCTTAATCAGTCATCAACATTTAATCTTTAGATTCCCAAGTTTTTCCCATGATCTACCTTGAATCGACCAATTAGGGTTTTGATCGAAGATAGTGAATCATTGACTTTCTGCTCAATGGATGACCTATTTGCTTAAAGATTGATCTTAACATCTTCAATGCAACATCTTGACCTAATTTCTTGGTTCAAAACATTGCAAAATCCATGTTTCTTCATCAGACAAATTCTGAACCATCTGATGAAAATTCATCTACTCAAAAAAGTCAAACTTTGACTTTTGGTCAACTTTTTCAATCATAAAAACATTTCAAATAATCCATCATGATCATAAAAAATCAAGAAATGTGAAAAAGTCAACAAAAAGTCAAGATTTGAATTTTTTTCTAACACTTAGAAAAATTTTCAAGTGTTAAGAAACATGGTTTTTCCTCACTTTCTTGGCCATTTTTCACTTAGATCCATTTGGATTCAGAAAAAACTCAAAACATGAAAGTTGTAGGTCTTGTTCTACGCTTTCCAAAATGTCCAAACATAGAGCTCAAAAACCATGGAATTCCAAGATCATGTATCAAAATTATAAGTCATTTTTCACAAATCTCTCTTCTAGAAGCCTTGTCATCAGCTTTGGATAGATTATAACTGATAAATATCAGTTAGACATGATTGAAGAAGAGGATTGAATCAAAGAAATTTTTTAACCGTGGTTAGAAAGTAACTTTTGCATTAAATGCAAAAGATTCCTTCTTACCACTTAAGCAAGTTGCAAAGCTCTCCCAATGATAACCTTGCCTTGTCATTCAGATTTCTTGGCCTATAAATAGAGGTCATTTCTTCATTTTCAAACGACACCAAAGTTATCATAATCAAGCTTTCCTTCTTTCTTTCTTAAATTCCAAGTTTCTAAGTTCAAAGAGGGAGAATTTTGCAATCTTCAAACCTTGCAAAATCTGAGCAAACTTAAGTTTCCAACATGTTCTAAACATCATTTATAAGTAGTTTAAAACTTAAAACCACTAGAAAACAAGCTAAGAAACAGTTTTCTACACAAAACTCCATTTGTGCAAGTTTTGAGCCAAAACTTCCAAACTAGAAAACTACTCGTGCTAGCCTTGATTTCTCACTTCAAGCACATCCTATACAACATATAGAGACAGTCCATACACTTAATAAAGTTCTGGAACAACTCCATCACCATCTTCCATTTTCAAATTAAGCAACTTGCAACTTGACTTGGTCAGAAAGTTCCAGCCATTTTCAGAGCAATCTAAGAGTAGGAACACACTTAGTAAGGTTCAAGGAAGCTAAATCAATCCTTACTTTGCACCTGGAAGTTACCAAATTCGATCTGGTATTTCATACCAAGAGGTGAGTTTTCAAAACTTTGATACTTCCATACACGCGTTTTTAGCTTTAAAATTGAAAAGGAAAATGTAGATATCCTATCACTAAAGCTATCTGGATCCTTAATTTAAACTAAAATCAACTGAGTTCAAAGAATTAATCACTTTTTCAGTTAGGGTTTAAATTGGGATTATCAAAATTCAAGTTCATCTTTAATTATTAATGTTAACAAGATACATGGTCAGAATCATGATGAAAATCTAGACAAAATTGTATTTTGAACTTTTGAAATTGATCAAGAAATGAAGAATTTCAAATCTGGAGCCATGGCCATGTTCGCGTTGCTCAACGAAGAAGATGAAGTGAGTTTCAGAAATTTAAAAGGATGGGTTTAAAATATATATTTGTAGTTTAAGTTAAAACAACGGATGTATAGCCACCCCAGTGGTAAAGCCAACACGCCTTAACACTTTCCTTCGCCTCAAGGTCCAGGGTTCGAATCTCCCTGGAACCTTTTTTTAATAAAAGGCAAAACAAGCTTCTGAAGCTTATTCCCCCCAGAAGTCCTTCTTAGGCTCAGCCTCCAGAAGTGCTTCTGAAGCTTCTACCCCTAAAAGCTCTCCATTTGCACTCTCTCCAGAAGCATTAGAAGCTTCAAGCTTTTAATGCTTCTATCCCCAGAAGCAAGCTTTCTCAACATGCTTCTCAAGCAGCCAACGCTCCAGAAGCAAGCCAAGCCTTCTCACGCCCCAGAAGCAGGCTAGCTTCTGATGTGACACCCCGATTTAATTAAAATATTAAATAAGTGGGAATTTAATTATTTATTTAATTAAAGTCTTAAGTATTTATAATAATGGATTAATTGGATTAATTAAAGAGAAGAAGAGATGGAGGTGTGAGGTGTAATTAGGGGTGTGAGGAGTAAATTACTCTACTCTTTCTAATTACCATTTATTTTATTTTATTGGAATAAATAAAGGAACATTAAAAGGAATATAAAAAGGAAAAGAAAGAAAAATAGGTTTTTTTGGAGAAAAAGCTATTATACGTAGAATTGGAGAAAGAAGAGAAGAGAGGAAAAGCTGGCGCCGAGAGAAATCGAAGATCATCGCGAGGTAAGGGGTGATTTCGTTCGATTAATATGCTTTATGGGTTTTGGGAATCAAAGGGATAATTGGGTATGTTAGGAAGTTTGAATGTTGATGATTATAAGTTATGGAAATAAACCCTATTTTGTGTCGGTGTTTGGAATTAGGATCATTTGTATGTCAAATAATTGATAGGAATGAATAAACCATGTCGTGTGATGTTATAATGGTGTGAAATGATCATGAAATAGTGTTCCTAATGTCCCAATTCGTACTTGAAAGTTTGGAAATGATAATGGGTGCAAAGTGCTGTCAAAAGTAGCAGAAATGATGTCACAGGTCGTGGGAACCGGTTCCCTGTGGGGAGGAACCGAGTTCCCACTGTTAAAATTGGAAAACTGGGACTTTTTACACTCAGGAACCGGTTCCTGTATAGGTAGGAACCGGGTTCCCATACAAAAACCAGGGAGCGTCTTTTTGAAAACTTTCAGGAACCGGTTCCTGTATAGGTAGGAACCGGGTTCCATGTGCATTTTTCCAAATTTTCCAAAACTTTGAAGATTCATATTTTCTAAACCGTAACTCCGATTTGAGTGCCGTTTTCGGCGTTATTTCTTAAATTTTAAATACTACCTTTTGAAAAGAAAAATACTACTTTGACAAATTATTTTAAAAATAGTCGCTCCGATTTTGAAAAGAATGAGTAGTTAAGGATAATGGTAAACTATTATGTACGAGTTATTATATTGGTGATTTATATATATATATATATATATATTCATTTTGATTGAATGAGATGCCTGGTGATTTGACATGATGTGATTTGTATTGATATCATGATATGTGAAATAATGATGGCATGCTTTTGTGATGCATGCATAAACATTTGTTGATTTGGTTCATTCCCATTGTGCGGAAGTGAGCTAGAATAGACTTGTGGAGGTAGTGAGGCTAGATTCTTGACCCAATGGTTGTGGGCGAATCATGGATTACACTATCTTTGCGAGCATGGTTCACGTATTGGTACCACATGCATAGAGTCGCATTGCATATGGAATTGTAACATGTTAGGATGGTTTCGGTGTTGCAATTGCCATTGTTTGATATATACATGATCATTGTGTGTTTTCGCATTGTTTATGATCTTGTAATTGGTTGACGAACTAATATATTCGGTTATTCTGTTGGGTCTAGACATATAATATTATATTGAATCGAAATCTCACCTTACCTTAACAATTTCGGATCCGAGTGATTAGGCTTGGAGTTGGTGAGGATAGCCTTAGATTGAGTCTTTGTCCGTGTGTCGATGTCGTGCTCGTAGATGTAACAACTGGGAAAAGCGATTGTTTGGAATCCTTTTATTGATATTTTAATAATTTTGGAATTATGTTGGTTTATTATCCTGGAATAACTGTTGAGTAAAGTATTCGGGATTTAATTATGTTTCATTTCCGCTGTTAAACATAATTTTGAGTATGATTTAATTGATGAGTATTCTTCAGTGAAGCATGACGTTGTTTTGGTTAAAATTTTATGATTTAAATTGTGACGCCTCTTGATGGTGGATAAACTCTGATTATTTAATTCTATAAAACGCGGGTAATTAGAAGGGGTGTTACATCTGACCCCTCCAGAAGCAAGCTAACTTCTGAACCCTTCAGAAGTCCAACTTCTGGACATTTTCAAAACTTCTTTTTTTTTCAAAACTCCTTCTAAGCAAGGTAATTAAAGGACAATTCAAACAAATGGCTCAGTGGAAAATCTTCATTTCTAAGCCAAATGTCCAAGGTTCAAACCTCCTTAGGATCAAAAACTCTTTTTTATCACTAATTTCTCAAGTTTTCTAGCAAACTTAAACATTTTCAAAAACCATTCAAAATTTCTCATTTTGAGATGATTTTTTTGCACACTTGTCATTTAATATGCCTATTTCATGATTATGTCAAAAAATCCAAAAATATTTTCTTTTTGATTATATTTTTATTAAGTGAAAAATGAGACATTTTAAGTATTTCTTAATACTTTCAAAAATGTTTTCTTTCAAACTTAAATCTTTTTCAAAACTTCTTGTGAATATCCTTCACTTTTCAAAATCATTTTCAAAACCTTTTCAAAAACATTTCAACAAACTTACACACCTTTTTTCCATGATCAATTAAATTTAAAGATAAACCAAACCAGGTTTCTCCTTGAATTTCTTAATTGATCATGGGCCTCCCTCACGGTGTAAGTCCCAACCCTCCTATGTACATATTCATTTTCTTGTACATAAACACCCCTTCGTGTACATATTCGTTCCCTTGTACACATCCAAAAACCATGTACATATTCAAGTTATACTTGCTTTAAACGCTTGTTTTATACACTTGTTTATATATTTCCTTCATAAACTCTTGTGAATACACATCACACACTTGTTTATATAACTGTTCAGTTATAACATAACAATTAGCCTAACAACTAGGTTCCCCTTTAGCCTCCTCTTAGGCTTCGTATAAGATAACTCATTTACTGAGTTTATCCTCCTCTTAGGCTTCATATAAAAAAACTCATTTACTGAGTTTAGCCTCCGCTTAGGCTTCATATAAGACAACACTCCCCTGCTGAGTTAGCCTCCTCTTGGGCTTCGTTCAAAAGAACTCCCTCGTTGAATTTAGCCTTCTCTTGGGCATCAAACAAGAAAGAGACCTGGAAATCTCTTAACAGCCTCCTATTGGGTTTCAAATACAAAGAATCACCCACGCTAGGATAGAACCCTGAGAGTATGATTTCTCGGTGAAATCACTCTTGAAATCTTAAGAGGATGGTTTCCTGGTGAAACCACTCTTAAAGCCAAAGTCAACCATACCCCTATAGATTCCTCTTGAGCTTCATACAAGGACCCTCGATGACCCTCAGAATTCCTTCTCTTGGGCTCACAATACAAGGACCCTCGATGACCCTCGGAATGCCTCCTCTTGGGCTTACAATACAAGGACCCACAGGCTTCTTAAAAGCATCCCCCTAATCCAATCAATTTCTCCTAAGAGATTTAGACATTTTATCATCTCTATGGAAGAAGTATCTCATCTATCACATCACAAACAATCAAATACTTTTCAAACACTCTTTTCAAACAAAAACATATTTTAATTGTAAGTGGTAACGCTTGTACACTCAAGCAAAACACCCAATGCTTACAATTAAAGATTCAATCATCTTTCTTAACTCGTAAGTGGTAACGCTTGTACACTCAAGCAAAACACCTATAACTTACGATGAAAGATATAATCAATCCTTCAAAATGTATGTGATGAAATAGATTAGATACATTTTTCATTAAGATGACATTCGTCTTTGTCTCTTAATAACACCTGTTGCTTCCACTAGCATAAGTGGGAACTACGATTGCTCTGACTTTTTCAACATCCCTTTGAGAATACGTAGGCACAAGGTCTCATCCTTGGCGAGCATACTTCTTTCTCCCTCAAACCAAACAAAATCATAGCTCCCTTTAGATCCGAGCTACAAATGCTCTGATTCCCATTAAGGGATATGTATGCAGAAGATCCCAATGATCTTTGCGAGCACAATAATAACAAAACCTAGGATCCCACATATTCTACCCTTCTTAAAATCCAAAGGAGAAACTTTCCCAAGAATAGAAATAGAAAATTAAAACAAACAAACATATCAAACTATTCATATATAAAGCTATAGATAACTATATATAATTAGGGTGCCACATTTATTCCCTTTATATAACAAACCCCCTTGCCTGGGATCTCCCCAATGCATTGTGTCTAGTTCACGCTAGTCGTGATGCATATCATATTTATTGAGGGTATTGCAGCTTTCCCCTTTTTCATCTCATTTTTCTTGTCTTGAAAACAATAAAGCTTGATGCTCGCGGCATCTTTATAAACAAATCAAAAGAGTAAATCATTTCGAGCCAGAGAATTCGAATTCAGATTCAATTCCCTCGCGCGTCACTTTTTAATGCGAACAGCTGGGACCCTGAAGCAACTAAGGTCAAGAAGCTGACAGACACCATTCGTACCTATGCTTTTAATCTTGACTTGCCTCATCTGCTGCATGAGGATTCAACCCTTGGAGTAGAGCTTATGGATGCTATCGTTCAATTAAAGGGTCTTGAGATTTCTGAATTCTCAAAGCTTATGATAGCAGCATTTGAAGACATCCTCTCTCCCTTGCTAGCAAATGTTACTCAACTGAACGAGGCTGAATAGTTGGTCAAAACCAAACAAGCTATGGTGAAGAGGAATATGGAAATGGTGAAGAAAACTAAGACGGTGGTCGAAGGGCTGAAAGCTCGCATTAATCAGAGACGGCAAGAGCAAGGTCCCAAAAGGAAAAGAGCAGCTGAAATACGCAGTCGAATTGCCGAGTTGACGAAGGAACTGGAAGCTTTAAACGTAGAATTGGAGCTTGTTGTAAAACAAGATAAAGAACTTGACCAGGCTAACACTCCTGATCAAACCAAAATGCTCCAATTGACCAAAGATGCCCTTATCGTCAGTACTGCCACAACCCGAGTCGAAGTGGAATTGCACACTCTTAGGATAAGAGTTGATGGGCTAAGTAGTACTGTTGTTCGCCTCGAAAGCGATTTGGGCAGCTTCCAAAGAAAATTCGACAACTTCTGATTAACATAACCGTTTTGATGTATTTGTTTTGTGATTCCTTATATCTTTTGTAATATGAATTCTCATCAATTTTATGAAATACCATCTCTGGCATTCTTGTATTATAATTTTGTACGCTTAATATGTTGGCTCCGTTATTACTATGTTCCAACTCAGTTAGACACACATACTTTACGTGGTCGTAATTGAGATTTCTTGAAGAATGGGTTTATATTTCTTCAAGTATTTACCGTTCACCCTCAGAATACGTCGATTTGGGGCCAATTATTCAAGTTCATATGCGTTATTGGAAAAAACTTGGATTATTTTGAACGATCCTTCCCAATTACGAGACCATTTCCCTAAAACCCTATCGTTTCTGTCCATAGGCAATATCACTTTCCAAACTAAATCATCAACATGAAATACTTTTTCCTTTACCTTTTTACTATAGGCTTTAGCCACTCTATTTTTATGCCTCCTCAAGGCGTCAAGGGCCAACATCCTTTCTTCGTCTAAATCGGCCAATTCATCAGTCATCATATTCCAATAATCTTTACATGGTATTTCATGTTGTCATTGAATCCTTACAGATTGCACGTGTATTTAGACTGGCAAAACAGCATCATGTCCATATGCCAATCAAAATGGGGTTTCCCCTGTTGCCTCTTTAGGAGACGTTCTACATGCCCACAAAGCTTGGTCTAGCATTTGATGCCAATTTCTTGGCTTTTTACCCACATGCTTTTTGATCGGACCAATTATCACTTTATTGGCAGCT
Source organism: Vicia sativa (assembly GCA_021764765.1). Classification (NCBI taxonomy): domain Eukaryota; kingdom Viridiplantae; phylum Streptophyta; class Magnoliopsida; order Fabales; family Fabaceae; genus Vicia; species Vicia sativa. Next base: position 153,535,252 of record CM038793.1, on the reverse strand, counting down.
TCGACTTGGCCATTTGCTTGAGCGTAGTAAGGGGTTAAAGTTAATAGTTTTATTCCAACTTCCTTCGTGAATTCTTGCATTTTATTCCCCGTGAACATTGTACCTTGGTCGGTTGTAATTGTCTCAGGAATTCCAAACCGACACATAATATGATTTTGTACAAAATCAATCACAGCTTCTTGGTCGACATTTTTTAAAGCTACGGCTTCGACCCACTTTGTGAAATAATAAATACCGACCAAAATGTACCTTTGCTCTTTAGATGATGCTGGTTTCATTTCCCCAATCACATCTAAGTCTCATCCTCTAAATGGCCAAGGTTTTACAATGGCATGCAATTCGCTTGCTGACACGTGTTGGATGCCCCCGTGCATTTGGCATTCTTGGCATCCTCTAGCGAATTCGATACAATCTTTTAACATTGAGGGCCAATAAACACCTGTTCGCATCAACAACCATTTCATCTTGTGTTCAGCTTGGTGTGCACCGCATGCTCCACTATGCACACTCGACACTGCTGCATATGCCTCACTTTCTCCTAGACACTTAAGTAATACCCCTTCGACAGTTTTCTTAAATAATTCATTTTCAATCAAAACAAAACTCAAGGCACGATAGTTTATTTTACGGTCTGTCGAACCCGTGGGAGAACACAGGTAATCGAGCAGGGGTTTGCGCCAGTCATTGTCTTGCCCATTATCAATTGCTAAAATTTCAAAATTTTCGGTATCTATTGCACCTAATTTTATAATTGATAAGTCTGAAGGGGAAAAAAAAGTAGCTCTAACCTTTTTCTTTAATTGAATAGGCTCTTCGTCTTCATTCTTCTTGTATCCTGAGGCTTCCTGCACTAGGTCATCAGCTTCTTAGTTTTCCCGTCGAGGTATGTGTCGTAGACTTGCTTGTTTGAACCGTTTTAACAACCTTATGGAAATCACGAAGTACATGATTAAATTCTCTTTAACGCATCTAAACTCTCAATGTTAACAAAATTATAATACAAGAATGCCAAAAGAAATGGTATTTTATAAATTGTGAAAATTCATATTACAAAAGAAGAACCACAAAACAAATACATCAAGACGGTTACATTAATCAAAAGTTGCCAAATTTTCGTTGGAAGTTGCCCAAATCACTCTTGAGGCGAACAACAGTACTGGTTAGTCCATCAACTCTTATCCTAAGAGTATGCAACTCCTCTTCAACTCGAGTCGTGGCAGTACTGACGATGAGGGCATCTTTGGTCAATTGGCGCATTTCGTTTTGATCAGGAACGTTAGCCTGGTCAAGTTCTTTATCTTGTTTTTCAACAAGCGCCATTCCACGTTTAAAGCTTCCAACTCCTTCGTCAACTCGGCAATTCGACTGCGTATTTCAGCAGCTCTTTTCCTTTTAGCACCTTGCTCTTGCCGTCTTTGATTAATGCAGGCTTTTAGCCCTTCGACCACCTCCTTGGTCTTCTTCACCATCTCCATATTCCTCTTCACTGCCGCTTGTTTGGTGTCGACCAACTATTCAGCTTCCTTCATCTAAGTGATATTTGCCAACGAGGGAGAAAGGATGTTTTAGAATACTGCTATCATAAGCTTTGAGAATTCATAAATCTCAAGACCCTTTAATTGAGCGATAGCATCCAGAAGCTCTAGTCCAAGGGCTGAATCCTCATGCAACAAATGAGGCAAGTCAGGATTAAAAGCATGGGTACGAATGGTATCGGTCAGTTTCTTGACTTTAGTTGCTTCAGGTCCCAATTTATCACCATAGACTTAGGAGCGGTCAGAATCTGAATACGAAACATACCGATTTACAAATTGATCCAATCTTGCCAAAGCGGCATCGACATCATCTACATCCATGTCGGCTGAAACATCCTTTTCTCTAGAGGGGGCCAGCTGAATTATCTCTCTCAGAAAGACTCTGAATTTGGAGTGGCGCGGTGACAGTTTGAGGAACCTTCGAATCCTGCAGGGAATCTGAAAGACTAGAGTCAAAGCTAGTCGAACAATAATCTTCATGCATGGCAAGACTAGTGATTGAATCAGAGTCACTAAGAGAAGCCCAAGTACAGAGTTTAACAAACTCACCAGCGGCCATGTTGGGAGCCTGTTGGTGCTGAGGTAAAGAGGCTTCTGAAAGAGGAGTGTAGTCTGGCACGCTGTGGCGTTGTTCAGAAGCTTCAACCTAGAAAAGTATAAACATCAGACAGGTATAATTCAGTAAGTCAAAACACCTTAGAGGATACGATAAATACCTGTGGTGGTGGTGAGGGGATTCTTGTTTCGTTTCCTCCAGTAGAAGCATTAGCAGTGTCTTTCGTTGTTTCTTTATTGACGTCAGGCACAAGTGTAGGTTCGGAGGTGATAATGGTTGTATTTATTATGATATTACTATCAGCACGTGAAAGTAAGGCAGTGTCGTGACAAGGAGTCAGGAGAACTTTACCTCGCCGTCTTATGATGAGTGGTTGATCATTAACCATTGTCGGCTCCACCTTCTTATCAACCTTCACTCCTGAGTCTTCGGTCGTGGGGGCTTTATTTTTCTTCTTTATTGTCTTTTCCTCAGGCAAAGACGCCGGCCTCTTTTTGTGGTCTTTGGATTTTCGGGAGTGGGGAGACTGAGCATCAGGTGATGGCTGTAGAAACAAAGAGTATATCAGAAGAGAAATCTTAATCCTTTATCAAAGCAGTCAAAAAATAATAAGATGTTTACCTCAGTTTTCCCACTATGATGAGACTTTTTGTCCTTCTTGGACCTTTTGGATATGGTGGAGGGAGCAGCCGAATCCGTTGAGCGTTTTTGACTCTGCTACAAGAGAAATAGAGACGTTAGTGGATTGGTAAAATATAAGATGTCAAAGCATAGACATTCACACTTACAGAAGAATCAGCCTTCTTGACAGAAGCAAAAATTGGTTCATCATCAAAGAGGGTATGAATGGGTGTGAACTATAAGGCATCAAGTATAGGTGAGGTGTCGAATAAGAAAAACGTGAACATAGGTATGAGTAAAACATACCTTGGACTATGAGGGGCCTCCTTCAGTGCTGGTTTTGGCAGGTTTGGTCGACGGCCCTCCTTGGCTTTCAATAGCAGCAGGTTCTTGCCTGGGGGCGACTACCTGTGGTAGAGGTACAGATAGAAAAGAAGCTAAGTCAAATAAAGATGTAAGTCAAACTGTGAAAGGAAACAAAACTTTCCAGAAGTGGTTACCCTTGGGTACTACGGCAAGCTCTCTCACATATTCAAGGTCGATATAAAGAAAGCCTGAGTAGTCATGCAACCAATCATTCGTCAGAACCACCCTGTCGGCTCTCTTTTTGTAAGCATTTTGGATGTTCGACCAAGAGCTATACCACCAATCTGGGATAGGCGGTCGAAAAGCCAAGGCCAAAGGGCTAGTCAGCAAAGGAGGAAATTTGATTTTTCCAAAGTGAAGTGCGTAAAGATATTTGTCTTTCGCATAATTGGGGATCTTGAGGTGAGGAATCCTCCCAGTTACCTTCTCCTTTAGCTCTTGGGCTGCGTCGTGGATGGTTCGACGAAGATTGTTTGGCAAGTACACCACTCTAAAAAAATTCTGGAAAGCTTGAATTTCTCTGATGTGAACTGCCTTACATTTTTTTGTCTTCCACTGAAAAGTATTAAAAGCAATAGTTAGCTCATTCATCTTGCCATCAGCATCATTTACAAAGGTAACAAGATACGACTGCCGCCAAGTTTTAAACTCTTGGGTGCAGAAGAATGCTGGTTTAAATGGAGTGAATGTGAGCATGGCTCGACAAGCCCACATGGTTTCGACAGTCTCCTTGATTACATCCCAACTTCGGTCATCTAGAACATCAATAAGTAATTCATGGGACAAATAGAATGACCTAGGCACAATCTGACATAGCCCAAACTGTCTAGCCATAAAATTGGGTTGGTAAGCTGTTAAGCAATGGCTCATATGAGTGATGGCGAATGTGAGAAACTGGGGGGTCAGAAAACGTCTCCAAAAGACCAAAGATCTTTTTTGATGTCTTACTTCGACGGGGGGAAAAGATTCAATAAGCCACAATGGCCCACTCTTGCCATCAGCGAATGGAGCCATCCAAGGGGTGAACTCTTCCCGTGTCAGCATGATGTCGAACAGCATCTTGAAGACTTCGTCATTTAGAAAAGTCTTGCCTATAGGGGTCAGGGGAAAGTAACACTGCCACAGGGCCCCACTCCTGTCTTGAGAAATTAAAACCTTCTTCTATCGAAAAGGCTTCACATCTTCAGAAAAAGTGGCATTTAGCCACAGTTGCAAGAGCCAGAAAGGACCATGGACCAGTACACTTTTCTTGTTTGGATTGTCGGGGTCGAAACTCTTTATTTGATTGACCACGTCGGTCATAGAGGTGTATAAAGAGGCCAAAATTAATTGGCTATCTGCATCGACCTCGAACAAAACACGAAGCGAGATAGCCAGAGAGTCAGAAAAGCGACATGCTCCTCATCAAAGATTTCCTCAGAGTCGCTGTGATGGTGGTTGATGAAGTTGGTGTAGGTTGGATGTTTGGATTCGCCAATGTCAAATTTGATGGAAATTGGCTCGTGGTCGGTATGGTTGAAGATGGTTCCAGCAGGCTTTACGCCAGTTAAAGCAGCCACATCCAGTAATGTGGGGATTATCATACCACACTTGTATGGAAAGTGTTGGTGGATCCTTCCCAGAAGTATAAGGTAGCCAATATCATGCCACCAGAGTAGGGTGTGCCGACACGAGAGAGGTCCAATAGGTCATAGATACCCATTTCTCTCCACTGTTGGCCCTTATGTGGTTCTAACCTTTCCATCCAAGCCCTAACTTAGGGCAATTCAAGGGGGAGCGGTGCGAAAGTTCCTATCAACAAACTTCAGAGAAATAGGGTTTGTTGAGGAAATCAGAGGGCTACTGCGCTGACTGGTGGGAAAGAATGTGCCTGTGTCATCTAGATAAATCTCATAAGAAACATCCATGGTAGTGGACCTAGAAAGGTGTAAGGTTCATCATCTAACCGGAAAGGAATGAGTACCTGTGATTGGCAAATCTTGGCTTTTTCTTTAGAGAACGGTGGCTCCGGGACATAGGGTTTGCCATCAACGTGGCGGAGTTGAAGAGTTGCGGCGGGAGCTGTTGAAATGTTCTTGTCTGCCATTGTTAAAAATGAAGATGGTGAAAGTAAAAAGGGTTTTGAAGATTTTTGGGTTGAACTAGGTGAAAACCGTAAAGATCGTTGTTTCCTGGGTTGAGATGAAAGTTTCAAAAATGTTGAAAACCTTTGATAGGTGGGGTTAAAGGAAATAAGTGGTTAGGGTTTTTGACTTTGTTCCTGGTTTTTTTTATCTGAAGATGGAGAGTGTAAAGGATGAAGGTTTTTTTGGGTTTTTCTGTTTGAGGAATGAAAGCGTAGAAGAAAAGAAAGGAAATAAGAGGAACGTCTATTTATAGGCGTGGAAGTGAAGAGAATGAAAAGGCAAAAGGAAATCGTGGCGATTCCCTAGGCTTTCAATCGTGTCCGTCGAGGGACACGTGTGAGTAGATAAAGTCGCTAGCATGGTGGGCCATATCGGCTACCTAAGTCATGATGTTCAAGCATTAAATGCTCCCACGTCTCGAGATAAAGCAATATACGTTTCCATGATTTCCTGATGTTATACCCCAATTTTTGATCTAAGATACCACCTTACATATGCATCACTAACAGTTTCAGAACATAACAGATCGTGCGTGGCTTCTAGAAGTCAAAATCAGAGTTTCTTCAAAATTTCATATGTTCAAGATCTAATCAATTAGGGTTTGAGTTTCCACTCACCTCAATTGATCTATCTTAATCAATCATCAACATTTAATCTTCAGATTCCCAACTTTTTCTCATGATCTACCATGAATCGACCAATTAGGGTTTTTATCATACCCCAAATTTTGACCTAATATACCACCTTACATTTGCATCATTGTATAACTAACAGTTCAGACAGCATTAATCGAGTGTAGATTTCACAGGTCGAGATTAGGGTTTCATCAGATTTTCATCTGATTCAAGAGACAACCAATTAGGGTTTGAGTTCTACTTACCTCATTTGACCTATCTTGATCAAAATATCAACCTTCAATCCTCAAATATCCAAGTTTTCTCATTGATCAATCGAGGATCGACCAATTAGGGTTTTGATCGGGCATGAGTTTTCTCTGACTTTTTGAGCAAGAAATGACTTTTTTGGATAGAGATTGGTCATTATATCTTAGATACAACATCTTGACCTAATTTCTGGATTCAAAACATCACAGAAGTTCACAGACTTCATCAGTCAATTTCAGAAACATCTGATGAAATTTCATCTGCACTGAAAAGTCAAACTTTGACTTTTGGTCAACTTTTTCAAAACAAAAATTTTTCAATCATCAAAATACTTCAAATGATCCATCATGATCATAGAAAATCAAAGAATTTGAATAAGTCAACAAAAAGTCAAAAGTTTTCATACTTAGAAAATTTTCTAAGTGTTGAAATTTCTTATTTTTTCCAAACTTCATGCCATTTTTTCACCTAGTTCCAATTTGAATTGGAAAAAACTCAAAACATGAAAGTTGTAGCTTGTGAAACAAGTTTTCCAAGTTACACGGTTCAAACTTGTAAATAATCAAGTTACGCTCGTTTTAAACGTTCGTTTCACAGACACTTGTTTATATTTCATAAACTTTTGTAAATAAACATCATGCATTGTTTATATTTCCTTCATAAACTCCTGTGAATACATATCACACACGCACACTTGTTTATACAACTGTCTAGTTATAACATAACAATTAGACTAACCAATAGGTTCCCCACAGTTGTAGCCTCCGCTTGGGCTTCATACAAGATAATTCATCTCCAGCATGAATTTAGCCTCCGCTTGGGCTTTATACAAGATAACTCTCCCCACAGAGTCCAGCCTCCTCTTAGGCTTCATATAAGAAAAACTCATCTGAGTTTATCCTCCGCTTAGGCTTCATATAAGACAACACTCCCCTGTTGAGTCAGCCTCCTCTTGGGCTTCGTTCAAAAGAACTCCTCATTGAGTTTAGCCTTCTCTTGGGCATCATACAATGAAAGAGACAGGAAATCTCTTAACAGCCTCCTATTGGGCTCCCAATACAAAGAATCACCCACGCTAAGATAGAACCCTGAAAGGAAGGTTTCCCGGTGAAATCACTTTCAAAATCCCCAGAGAGTAAAATTTCCCGGTGAAATTGCTCTTAATTCCAAAAGGATGGTTTCTCGGTGAAATCCCTTTTAAGACAAAGCCAGCCATACCCTATAGCTTCCTCTTGAGCTTCATACAAGGACCCTCGATGACCCTCGGAATGCCTCCTCTTGGGCTGACAATACAAGGACCCATGGGCTTCTTAAAAGCATCCCTTAATCCAATCAATTTCTCCTTGAGATTTATACATCTATCATCTCTATGGAAGAAGTATCTCATCTATCACATCACATACAATCAAAAACTTTTCAAACTCGTTTTCAAACAAAAACATCTCTTAATTGTAAGTGGTAACGCTTGTACACTCAAGCAAAACACCCAATACTTACAGTTAAAAGATTCAATCTTTTTCAAACATCTTTCTTAAACATGTAAGTGGTAACGCTTGTACACTCAAGCAAAACACCAATAACTTACAACGAAAGATTTCAATCAATCAAACTTTTTCAAAATGTATGTGATGAAATAGATTAGATACATTTTTCATTAAGATGACATTCGTCTTTGTCTCTTAATAACACCTGTTGCTTCCACTAGCATAAGTGGGAACTACGATTGCTCTGACTTTTTCAACATCCCTTTGAGAATACGTAGGCACAAGGTCTCATCCTTGGCGAGCATACTTCTTTCTCCCTCAAACCAAACAAAATCATAGCTCCCTTTAGATCCGAGCTACAAATGCTCTGATTCCCATTAAGGGATATGTATGCAGAAGATCCCAATGATCTTTGCGAGCACAATAATAACAAAACCTAGGATCCCACATATTCTACCCTTCTTAAAATCCAAAGGAGAAACTTTCCCAAGAATAGAAATAGAAAATTAAAACAAACAAACATATCAAACTATTCATATATAAAGCTATAGATAACTATATATATTTAGGGTGCCACATCTATTCCCTTTTATAACAAACCCCCTTGCCCGGAATCTCTCCAATGCGTTGCGTCTAGTTCGCGCTAGTCGTAATGCATATCATATCAATTGAGGGTATTGCAGTTTTCCCCTTTTTCGTAATCATTTTTCTTGTGTTGAAAATAATAAAGCTTGATGCTCGCGGCATCTTTATAAACAAATCAAAAGAGTAAATCATTTCGAGCCAGAGAATTCGAATTCAGATTCAATTCCCTCGCGCGTCACTTTTTAATGCGAACAGCTGGGACCTGAAGCAACTAAGGTCAAGAAGCTGACAGACACCATTCGTACCTATGCTTTTAATCTTGACTTGCCTCATCTGCTGCATGAGGATTCAACCCTTGGAGTAGAGCTTATGGATGCTATCGTTCAATTAAAGGGTCTTGAGATTTCTGAATTCTCAAAGCTTATGATAGCAGCATTTGAAGACATCCTCTCTCCCTTGCTAGCAAATGTTACTCAACTGAACGAGGCTGAATAGTTGGTCAAAACCAAACAAGCTATGGTGAAGAGGAATATGGAAATGGTGAAGAAAACTAAGACGGTGGTCGAAGGGCTGAAAGCTCGCATTAATCAGAGACGGCAAGAGCAAGGTCCCAAAAGGAAAAGAGCAGCTGAAATACGCAGTCGAATTGCCGAGTTGACGAAGGAACTGGAAGCTTTAAACGTAGAATTGGAGCTTGTTGTAAAACAAGATAAAGAACTTGACCAGGCTAACACTCCTGATCAAACCAAAATGCTCCAATTGACCAAAGATGCCCTTATCGTCAGTACTGCCACAACCCGAGTCGAAGTGGAATTGCACACTCTTAGGATAAGAGTTGATGGGCTAAGTAGTACTGTTGTTCGCCTCGAAAGCGATTTGGGCAGCTTCCAAAGAAAATTCGACAACTTCTGATTAACATAACCGTTTTGATGTATTTGTTTTGTGATTCCTTATATCTTTTGTAATATGAATTCTCATCAATTTTATGAAATACCATCTCTGGCATTCTTGTATTATAATTTTGTACGCTTAATATGTTGGCTCCGTTATTACTATGTTCCAACTCAGTTAGACACACATACTTTACGTGGTCGTAATTGAGATTTCTTGAAGAATGGGTTTATATTTCTTCAAGTATTTACCGTTCACCCTCAGAATACGTCGATTTGGGGCCAATTATTCAAGTTCATATGCGTTATTGGAAAAAACTTGGATTATTTTGAACGATCCTTCCCAATTACGAGACCATTTCCCTAAAACCCTATCGTTTCTGTCCATAGGCAATATCACTTTCCAAACTAAATCATCAACATGAAATACTTTTTCCTTTACCTTTTTACTATAGGCTTTAGCCACTCTATTTTTATGCCTCCTCAAGGCGTCAAGGGCCAACATCCTTTCTTCGTCTAAATCGGCCAATTCATCAGTCATCATATTCCAATAATCTTTACATGGTATTTCATGTTGTCATTGAATCCTTACAGATTGCACGTGTATTTAGACTGGCAAAACAGCATCATGTCCATATGCCAATCAAAATGGGGTTTCCCCTGTTGCCTCTTTAGGAGACGTTCTACATGCCCACAAAGCTTGGTCTAGCATTTGATGCCAATTTCTTGGCTTTTTACCCACATGCTTTTTGATCGGACCAATTATCACTTTATTGGCAGCTTCGACTTGGCCATTTGCTTGAGCGTAGTAAGGGGTAAAAGTTAATAGTTTTATTCCAACTTCCTTCGTGAATTCTTGCATTTTATTCCCCGTGAACATTGTACCTTGGTCGGTTGTAATTGTCTCAGGAATTCCAAACCGACACATAATATGATTTTGTACAAAATCAATCACAGCTTCTTGGTCGACATTTTTTAAAGCTACGGCTTCGACCCACTTTGTGAAATAATAAATACCGACCAAAATGTACCTTTGCTCTTTAGATGATGCTGGTTTCATTTCCCCAATCACATCTAAGTCTCATCCTCTAAATGGCCAAGGTTTTACAATGGCATGCAATTCGCTTGCTGACACGTGTTGGATGCCCCCGTGCATTTGGCATTCTTGGCATCCTCTAGCGAATTCGATACAATCTTTTAACATTGAGGGCCAATAAACACCTGTTCGCATCAACAACCATTTCATCTTGTGTTCAGCTTGGTGTGCACCGCATGCTCCACTATGCACACTCGACACTGCTGCATATGCCTCACTTTCTCCTAGACACTTAAGTAATACCCCTTCGACAGTTTTCTTAAATAATTCATTTTCAATCAAAACAAAACTCAAGGCACGATAGTTTATTTTACGGTCTGTCGAACCCGTGGGAGAACACAGGTAATCGAGCAGGGGTTTGCGCCAGTCATTGTCTTGCCCATTATCAATTGCTAAAATTTCAAAATTTTCGGTATCTATTGCACCTAATTTTATAATTGATAAGTCTGAAGGGGAAAAAAAAGTAGCTCTAACCTTTTTCTTTAATTGAATAGGCTCTTCGTCTTCATTCTTCTTGTATCCTGAGGCTTCCTGCACTAGGTCATCAGCTTCTTAGTTTTCCCGTCGAGGTATGTGTCGTAGACTTGCTTGTTTGAACCGTTTTAACAACCTTATGGAAATCACGAAGTACATGATTAAATTCTCTTTAACGCATCTAAACTCTCAATGTTAACAAAATTATAATACAAGAATGCCAAAAGAAATGGTATTTTATAAATTGTGAAAATTCATATTACAAAAGAAGAACCACAAAACAAATACATCAAGACGGTTACATTAATCAAAAGTTGCCAAATTTTCGTTGGAAGTTGCCCAAATCACTCTTGAGGCGAACAACAGTACTGGTTAGTCCATCAACTCTTATCCTAAGAGTATGCAACTCCTCTTCAACTCGAGTCGTGGCAGTACTGACGATGAGGGCATCTTTGGTCAATTGGCGCATTTCGTTTTGATCAGGAACGTTAGCCTGGTCAAGTTCTTTATCTTGTTTTTCAACAAGCGCCATTCCACGTTTAAAGCTTCCAACTCCTTCGTCAACTCGGCAATTCGACTGCGTATTTCAGCAGCTCTTTTCCTTTTAGCACCTTGCTCTTGCCGTCTTTGATTAATGCAGGCTTTTAGCCCTTCGACCACCTCCTTGGTCTTCTTCACCATCTCCATATTCCTCTTCACTGCCGCTTGTTTGGTGTCGACCAACTATTCAGCTTCCTTCATCTAAGTGATATTTGCCAACGAGGGAGAAAGGATGTTTTAGAATACTGCTATCATAAGCTTTGAGAATTCATAAATCTCAAGACCCTTTAATTGAGCGATAGCATCCAGAAGCTCTAGTCCAAGGGCTGAATCCTCATGCAACAAATGAGGCAAGTCAGGATTAAAAGCATGGGTACGAATGGTATCGGTCAGTTTCTTGACTTTAGTTGCTTCAGGTCCCAATTTATCACCATAGACTTAGGAGCGGTCAGAATCTGAATACGAAACATACCGATTTACAAATTGATCCAATCTTGCCAAAGCGGCATCGACATCATCTACATCCATGTCGGCTGAAACATCCTTTTCTCTAGAGGGGCCAGCTGAATTATCTCTCTCAGAAAGACTCTGAATTTGGAGTGGCGCGGTGACAGTTTGAGGAACCTTCGAATCCTGCAGGGAATCTGAAAGACTAGAGTCAAAGCTAGTCGAACAATAATCTTCATGCATGGCAAGACTAGTGATTGAATCAGAGTCACTAAGAGAAGCCCAAGTACAGAGTTTAACAAACTCACCAGCGGCCATGTTGGGAGCCTGTTGGTGCTGAGGTAAAGAGGCTTCTGAAAGAGGAGTGTAGTCTGGCACGCTGTGGCGTTGTTCAGAAGCTTCAACCTAGAAAAGTATAAACATCAGACAGGTATAATTCAGTAAGTCAAAACACCTTAGAGGATACGATAAATACCTGTGGTGGTGGTGAGGGGATTCTTGTTTCGTTTCCTCCAGTAGAAGCATTAGCAGTGTCTTTCGTTGTTTCTTTATTGACGTCAGGCACAAGTGTAGGTTCGGAGGTGATAATGGTTGTATTTATTATGATATTACTATCAGCACGTGAAAGTAAGGCAGTGTCGTGACAAGGAGTCAGAGGAGAACTTTACCTCGCCGTCTTATGATGAGTGGTTGATCATTAACCATTGTCGGCTCCACCTTCTTATCAACCTTCACTCCTGAGTCTTCGGTCGTGGGGGCTTTATTTTTCTTCTTTATTGTCTTTTCCTCAGGCAAAGACGCCGGCCTCTTTTTGTGGTCTTTGGATTTTCGGGAGTGGGGAGACTGAGCATCAGGTGATGGCTGTAGAAACAAAGAGTATATCAGAAGAGAAATCTTAATCCTTTATCAAAGCAGTCAAAAAATAATAAGATGTTTACCTCAGTTTTCCCACTATGATGAGACTTTTTGTCCTTCTTGGACCTTTTGGATATGGTGGAGGGAGCAGCCGAATCCGTTGAGCGTTTTTGACTCTGCTACAAGAGAAATAGAGACGTTAGTGGATTGGTAAAATATAAGATGTCAAAGCATAGACATTCACACTTACAGAAGAATCAGCCTTCTTGACAGAAGCAAAAATTGGTTCATCATCAAAGAGGGTATGAATGGGTGTGAACTATAAGGCATCAAGTATAGGTGAGGTGTCGAATAAGAAAAACGTGAACATAGGTATGAGTAAAACATACCTTGGACTATGAGGGGCCTCCTTCAGTGCTGGTTTTGGCAGGTTTGGTCGACGGCCCTCCTTGGCTTTCAATAGCAGCAGGTTCTTGCCTGGGGGCGACTACCTGTGGTAGAGGTACAGATAGAAAAGAAGCTAAGTCAAATAAAGATGTAAGTCAAACTGTGAAAGGAAACAAAACTTTCCAGAAGTGGTTACCCTTGGGTACTACGGCAAGCTCTCTCACATATTCAAGGTCGATATAAAGAAAGCCTGAGTAGTCATGCAACCAATCATTCGTCAGAACCACCCTGTCGGCTCTCTTTTTGTAAGCATTTTGGATGTTCGACCAAGAGCTATACCACCAATCTGGGATAGGCGGTCGAAAAGCCAAGGCCAAAGGGCTAGTCAGCAAAGGAGGAAATTTGATTTTTCCAAAGTGAAGTGCGTAAAGATATTTGTCTTTCGCATAATTGGGGATCTTGAGGTGAGGAATCCTCCCAGTTACCTTCTCCTTTAGCTCTTGGGCTGCGTCGTGGATGGTTCGACGAAGATTGTTTGGCAAGTACACCACTCTAAAAAAATTCTGGAAAGCTTGAATTTCTCTGATGTGAACTGCCTTACATTTTTTTGTCTTCCACTGAAAAGTATTAAAAGCAATAGTTAGCTCATTCATCTTGCCATCAGCATCATTTACAAAGGTAACAAGATACGACTGCCGCCAAGTTTTAAACTCTTGGGTGCAGAAGAATGCTGGTTTAAATGGAGTGAATGTGAGCATGGCTCGACAAGCCCACATGGTTTCGACAGTCTCCTTGATTACATCCCAACTTCGGTCATCTAGAACATCAATAAGTAATTCATGGGACAAATAGAATGACCTAGGCACAATCTGACATAGCCCAAACTGTCTAGCCATAAAATTGGGTTGGTAAGCTGTTAAGCAATGGCTCATATGAGTGATGGCGAATGTGAGAAACTGGGGGGTCAGAAAACGTCTCCAAAAGACCAAAGATCTTTTTTGATGTCTTACTTCGACGGGGGGAAAAGATTCAATAAGCCACAATGGCCCACTCTTGCCATCAGCGAATGGAGCCATCCAAGGGGTGAACTCTTCCCGTGTCAGCATGATGTCGAACAGCATCTTGAAGACTTCGTCATTTAGAAAAGTCTTGCCTATAGGGGTCAGGGGAAAGTAACACTGCCACAGGGCCCCACTCCTGTCTTGAGAAATTAAAACCTTCTTCTATCGAAAAGGCTTCACATCTTCAGAAAAAGTGGCATTTAGCCACAGTTGCAAGAGCCAGAAAGGACCATGGACCAGTACACTTTTCTTGTTTGGATTGTCGGGGTCGAAACTCTTTATTTGATTGACCACGTCGGTCATAGAGGTGTATAAAGAGGCCAAAATTAATTGGCTATCTGCATCGACCTCGAACAAAACACGAAGCGAGATAGCCAGAGAGTCAGAAAAGCGACATGCTCCTCATCAAAGATTTCCTCAGAGTCGCTGTGATGGTGGTTGATGAAGTTGGTGTAGGTTGGATGTTTGGATTCGCCAATGTCAAATTTGATGGAAATTGGCTCGTGGTCGGTATGGTTGAAGATGGTTCCAGCAGGCTTTACGCCAGTTAAAGCAGCCACATCCAGTAATGTGGGGATTATCATACCACACTTGTATGGAAAGTGTTGGTGGATCCTTCCCAGAAGTATAAGGTAGCCAATATCATGCCACCAGAGTAGGGTGTGCCGACACGAGAGAGGTCCAATAGGTCATAGATACCCATTTCTCTCCACTGTTGGCCCTTATGTGGTTCTAACCTTTCCATCCAAGCCCTAACTTAGGGCAATTCAAGGGGGAGCGGTGCGAAAGTTCCTATCAACAAACTTCAGAGAAATAGGGTTTGTTGAGGAAATCAGAGGGCTACTGCGCTGACTGGTGGGAAAGAATGTGCCTGTGTCATCTAGATAAATCTCATAAGAAACATCCATGGTAGTGGACCTAGAAAGGTGTAAGGTTCATCATCTAACCGGAAAGGAATGAGTACCTATGATTGGCAAATCTTGGCTTTTTCTTTAGAGAACGGTGGCTCCGGGACATAGGGTTTGCCATCAACGTGGCGGAGTTGAAGAGTTGCGGCGGGAGCTGTTGAAATGTTCTTGTCTGCCATTGTTAAAAATGAAGATGGTGAAAGTAAAAAGGGTTTTGAAGATTTTTGGGTTGAACTAGGTGAAAACCGTAAAGATCGTTGTTTCCTGGGTTGAGATGAAAGTTTCAAAAATGTTGAAAACCTTTGATAGGTGGGGTTAAAGGAAATAAGTGGTTAGGGTTTTTGACTTTGTTCCTGGTTTTTTTTATCTGAAGATGGAGAGTGTAAAGGATGAAGGTTTTTTTGGGTTTTTCTGTTTGAGGAATGAAAGCGTAGAAGAAAAGAAAGGAAATAAGAGGAACGTCTATTTATAGGCGTGGAAGTGAAGAGAATGAAAAGGCAAAAGGAAATCGTGGCGATTCCCTAGGCTTTCAATCGTGTCCGTCGAGGGACACGTGTGAGTAGATAAAGTCGCTAGCATGGTGGGCCATATCGGCTACCTAAGTCATGATGTTCAAGCATTAAATGCTCCCACGTCTCGAGATAAAGCAATATACGTTTCCATGATTTCCTGATGTTATACCCCAATTTTTGATCTAAGATACCACCTTACATATGCATCACTAACAGTTTCAGAACATAACAGATCGTGCGTGGCTTCTAGAAGTCAAAATCAGAGTTTCTTCAAAATTTCATATGTTCAAGATCTAATCAATTAGGGTTTGAGTTTCCACTCACCTCAATTGATCTATCTTAATCAATCATCAACATTTAATCTTCAGATTCCCAACTTTTTCTCATGATCTACCATGAATCGACCAATTAGGGTTTTTATCATACCCCAAATTTTGACCTAATATACCACCTTACATTTGCATCATTGTATAACTAACAGTTCAGACAGCATGAGCATTAATCGAGTGTAGATTTCACAGGTCGAGATTAGGGTTTCATCAGATTTTCATCTGATTCAAGAGACAACCAATTAGGGTTTGAGTTCTACTTACCTCATTTGACCTATCTTGATCAAAATATCAACCTTCGATCCTCAAATATCCAAGTTTTCTCATTGATCAATCGAGGATCGACCAATTAGGGTTTTGATCGGGCATGAGTTTTCTCTGACTTTTTGAGCAAGAAATGACTTTTTTGGATAGAGATTGGTCATTATATCTTAGATACAACATCTTGACCTAATTTCTGGATTCAAAACATCACAGAAGTTCACAGACTTCATCAGTCAATTTCAGAAACATCTGATGAAATTTCATCTGCACTGAAAAGTCAAACTTTGACTTTTGGTCAACTTTTTCAAAACAAAAATTTTTCAATCATCAAAATACTTCAAATGATCCATCATGATCATAGAAAATCAAAGAATTTGAATAAGTCAACAAAAAGTCAAAAGTTTTCATACTTAGAAAATTTTCTAAGTGTTGAAATTTCTTATTTTTTCCAAACTTCATGCCATTTTTTCACCTAGTTCCAATTTGAATTGGAAAAAACTCAAAACATGAAAGTTGTAGCTTGTGAAACAAGTTTTCCAAGTTACACGGTTCAAACTTGTAAATAATCAAGTTACGCTCGTTTTAAACGTTCGTTTCACAGACACTTGTTTATATTTCATAAACTTTTGTAAATAAACATCATGCATTGTTTATATTTCCTTCATAAACTCCTGTGAATACATATCACACACGCACACTTGTTTATACAACTGTCTAGTTATAACATAACAATTAGACTAACCAATAGGTTCCCCACAGTGGTAGCCTCCGCTTGGGCTTCATACAAGATAATTCATCTCCAGCATGAATTTAGCCTCCGCTTGGGCTTTATACAAGATAACTCTCCCCACAGAGTCCAGCCTCCTCTTAGGCTTCATATAAGAAAAACTCATCTGAGTTTATCCTCCGCTTAGGCTTCATATAAGACAACACTCCCCTGTTGAGTCAGCCTCCTCTTGGGCTTCGTTCAAAAGAACTCCTCATTGAGTTTAGCCTTCTCTTGGGCATCATACAATGAAAGAGACAGGAAATCTCTTAACAGCCTCCTATTGGGCTCCCAATACAAAGAATCACCACGCTAAGATAGAACCCTGAAAGGAAGGTTTCCCGGTGAAATCACTTTCAAAATCCCCAGAGAGTAAAATTTCCCGGTGAAATTGCTCTTAATTCCAAAAGGATGGTTTCTCGGTGAAATCCCTTTTAAGACAAAGCCAGCCATACCCTATAGCTTCCTCTTGAGCTTCATACAAGGACCCTCGATGACCCTCGGAATGCCTCCTCTTGGGCTGACAATACAAGGACCCATGGGCTTCTTAAAAGCATCCCTTAATCCAATCAATTTCTCCTTGAGATTTATACATCTATCATCTCTATGGAAGAAGTATCTCATCTATCACATCACATACAATCAAAAACTTTTCAAACTCGTTTTCAAACAAAAACATCTCTTAATTGTAAGTGGTAACGCTTGTACACTCAAGCAAAACACCCAATACTTACAGTTAAAAGATTCAATCTTTTTCAAACATCTTTCTTAAACATGTAAGTGGTAACGCTTGTACACTCAAGCAAAACACCTGTAACTTACGACGAAAGATTTTAATCAATCAAACTTTTCAAAAATGTATGTGATAAAATAGATTAGATACATTTTTCATTAAGATGACATTTGTCTGTCTCTTACTAACATTCCGTTGCTTTCCACTAGCATAAGTGGGAACTACGATTGCTCTGACTTTCTCAACATCCTTTTGAGAATACGTGAGGCACAAGGTCTCATCCTTGCCGAGCAAATTTCTTTCTCCCTCAGACCAAACAAACCATAGATCCCTGTAGATCCGAGCTAAAAATGCTTTGATTCCCACTAAGGGATATGTATGCAGAAGATCCACAGATCTTTGCGAGCACAATAATAACAAACACTAGGATCCCACATAATCTATCCTTCTTAAAATCCCAAAGGAGAAACTTTCCCAATCATAGAAATAGCAATTAAAACACACAAACATATCAAACATATTCATATATAAAGCTATAGATAACTATATATATTTAGGGTGCTCCATCTATTCCCTTTATATAACAATCCCCCTTACTCAGAATCTCCCCAATGCGTTGCGTCTAGTTTGCGCTAGTTGTTACGCATATCAATATCAATTGAGGGTATTACAGCTTTCCCCTTTTTCATAATCATTAAATCATCTTTCTTGTGTTGAAAATAATAAAGCTTGATGCTCGAGGCATCTTTATAAACAAATCAAAAGAGTAAATCGTTTCGAGCCAGAGAATCCGAATTCACGTTCGAATCCTCTAGCGCGTCACCTTTTAACGCGAGTTTTGATCGAGGATAGTGAATCATTGACTTTCTACACAATGAATGACCTATTTTCTTGGAGATTGATCTTAACATCTTCAATGCAACATATTAACCTAATTTCTTGATTCAAAACATTTCAAAAGTCCATGTTTCTTCATCAGACAAATTCTGAATCATCTGATGAAAATTCATCTGCTCAAAAAAAGTCAAACTTTAACTTTCGGTCAACTTTTTCAAGACCAAACTTTTTCAATCCTAAAAACATTTCAAATAACCCATCATGATCATAAAAAATCAAGAAATGTGAAAAAGTCAACAAAAAGTCAAGATTTGAAATTTTTCTAACACTTAGAAAAATTTTCAAGTGTTAAGAAACATGGTTTTTCCTCACTTTCATGGCCCTTTTTCACCTAGATCCATTTGGATTCAGAAAAAACTCAAAACATGAAAGTTGTAGCCCTTTTTACAAGCTTTCCAAAATGTCCAAGAACTTGAAAAAACACTTTGTCTAGCTATACTTTTGACTTTGAAACATAGAGCTCCAAAACCATGGAATTTCAAGTACATGCTTCAAAATTATAAGTCATTTTTCACAAATCTCCCTTCTAGAAGCCTTGTCACCAGCTAGAGGTAGATTATAACTGATAAATATAAGTTTTGAATGATTGAGGAAAGGATTTAATCAAAGAGAAAAAATTAACCATGGTTAGGAAAGTAACTTTTGCATTAAATGCAAAAGAATCCTTCTTACCTCTTAAGCAAGTTGTAAGTTTCTCTCAATGATAGCCATGTCATATCATTCAGATTTCTTGGCCTATAAATAGAGGTCATTTCCTCATTTTCAAAGTACACCAAAGCTATCATAATCAAGATTTCCTTCTTTCTTTCTTAAGTTCCAAGTTTCAAAGTTCAAAGAGGGAATTTTTGCAATCTTCAAACCTTGCAAAATCTGAGTAAGTTTAGGTTTCTAACATGTTCTAAACATCAATTAGAAGTTGTATAAAACTTAAAACCATCACAAGAACTGCCCAAACTCAGAATCATACTCAAAAATCCAAAAGCTTGCAAATTGTGCCTTAACATCCAAACTTCCAATTTGCTCGTGCTAACTTTGATTCAACACTTCAAATATCATCCATACACTTCATAGAGTTGATCCAAACCTTTAGAACATCTCTGTAACTACATGTTCGCATTAAAAGGTGACGTGCTAGAGGATTCGAATATGAATTCAGATCTTCTGGCTCGAAACGATTTACTCTTTTGATTTGTTTATAAAGATGCCGCGAGCATCAAGCTTTATTATTTTCAACACAAGAAAGATGATTTAATGATTATGAAAAAGGGGAAAGCTGTTAATACCCTCAATTGATATTGATATGCGTAACGACTAGCGCAAACTAGACGCAACGCAATGGGGAGATTCTGAGTAAGGGGGATTGTTATATAAAGGGAATAGATGGAGCACCCTAAATATATATAGTTATCTATAGCTTTATATATGAATATGTTTGATATGTTTGTGTGTTTTAATTGCTATTTCTATGATTGGGAAAGTTTCTCCTTGGGATTTTAAGAAATGATAGATTATGTGGGATCCTAGGGTTTGTTATTATGCTCGCAAATATCTGGATCTTCTGATACATATCCCTAGTGGGAATCGAGCATTTGTAGCTCGGATCTCAGGATCTATGGTTTGTTTGGTCCGAGGGAGATAGAAATTTGCTCGGCAAGGATGAGACCTGTGCCACGTATTCTCAAAAGGATGTTGAGAAAGTCGAGCAATCGTAGTTCCCACTTATGCTAGTGGAAAGCAATGGATGTTAGTAAGAGATGTAAAATGTCATCTTATTGAAAATGTATCTAATCTATTTCATCACATACATTTTTGAAAAAAAAAGTTTGATTGATTGAAATCTTTCGTCGTAAGTTATAGGTGTTTTGCTTGAGTATACAAGTGTTACCACTTACATGTTTAAGAAAGATGTTTGAAAAGATGATTGAATCTTTTAAAAGTATGGGTGTTTTGCTTGAGTGTACAAGTTGCTACTACTTACGATTAAGAGATGTTTTGTTTGAAAAGAGTTTGAAAAGTTTTGATTGTATGATGTGATAGATGAGATACTTCTTCCATAGAGATGGTAAACGTCTAAATCTCGAGGAGAAATTGATTAGATTAAAGGGATGCTTTTAAAGCCTGTCCTTGTATTGTAAGCCCAAGAGGAGGCATTCGAGGGTCATCGAGGGTCAATCGAGGGTCCTTGTATGAAGCTCAAGAGGAAGCTATAGGTATGGATGGCTTTGTCTTTAAAAGGATTTCACCGAGAAACCATCCTTTTGAATTAAGAGCAATTTCACCGGAAATTATACTTTGTTCTATCCTAACGGGTGATTCTTTGTATTGAAGCCCAATAGAGGCTGTTAAGAGATTTCATGTCTCTTTCATTGTATGATGCCCAAGAGAAGGCTAAACTCAATGAGGAGTTCTTTTGAACGAAGCCCAAGAGGAGGCGACTCAACAATGAGTGTTGTCTTATATGAAGCCTAAGCGGAGGCTAAACTCAGATGAATGAGTTTTCTTATATAAAGCCTAAGAGGAGGCTAAACTCTGTGGGGAGAGTTATCTTGTATAAAGCCCAAGTGGAGACTAAACTCATGCTGGAGATGAATTATCTTGTATAAAGCCCAAGCGGAGGCTGCAATTGTGGGGAACCTATTGGTTAGACTAATTGTTATGTTATAATTAGACAGTTGTATAAACAAGTGTGTGTGTGTGTGTGTGTGTGATATGTGAAATTCCTGGTATGTCACAGACTCAGGATGTCTAATGGAATGTTAAGACATCTGATCTGACATTAAGTCAATGTAGAATGGGTCAGACTTTTAAATTGTTCTACAATGATAATGAACTATCATACCGTAACCGTAACACCATTGATAAGTGCAGTTCGATTTAATGAAGTTCGTAATTAAGGTTAATTATACAAACCGATGTCATGATGAATGCTATGACATCAAACAAATAACCAATGCGTAAAGTAACACACGTAATTGTTCACCCAGTTCGGTTCAACCAACCTACATCCGAGGCTTCCAAGCCGTGGATAAAGTTCACTATTAGCAGATCAATTCAAAGACCCTACACCAACACCCCTTGATGCCTTCTCACTTAATCACTACCCAATGACACTTTTACCTAAGTCCTAATTAGATATGAGAACCCTCTCACTCCCTTCAATCACACCCGTGTGATTACTTTCTGATTCATAAACTGCTCGTAAGATACACTTCCATTACACAACTTGATCATGCTTAAAAGCTTTAATCAAGTACAATTCATACATCCTCTTGCCTACGGGCTTCAAGGAGTATGGTGACCATCCCACAGCCCGGGAGGTTCACAACAAACTAGCCCTAATGATTACATCTTTACAACACACGGCTTGCTTACAATTAGGTTACAATACTTTTATTTATAACCCTTTTTACCCAACTGGATTTGGGCCTTCATGTGACAGCAAAGCAGCTTCAACAACTGATAAAATAAGAAAACTTACAAGTTAGGTCTTCAATCGAGCTTTTCTCCTTATCCTTAGCTTCTGATTGAATCTTCTAGGGCTCCACATATGCCTTCAATTTTCGCTACTTGTTATGCATTCTATTTGGCGTAATATTCTCATAACTTTAGGAATGTAATCGCACTGCACTTGACAGCTCAAGAGCTTGATGTCCGATATGATGTTATGACATCTCTTGTGACATGTTGTTCCGATGTTGAATTAAATCAACACAACATGTTTAGGCATTTACAATAGGATTTTCAGTCGTTCCTATT
The DNA here is from genome assembly GCA_021764765.1 of Vicia sativa. NCBI lineage: Eukaryota > Viridiplantae > Streptophyta > Magnoliopsida > Fabales > Fabaceae > Vicia > Vicia sativa. The sequence continues at coordinate 153,513,180 of CM038793.1, read as the reverse complement.
GTACATTACATTACATTATTGTTGTTTATTATTTGTTTTACAAGAAACGAGCCAATCCTAAATAAGGGCACTTACAATCTCCCCTTTGGCAAATTTTTGGCTAAAACAAATAAACATCACAATTGTGAGATTACAACAATAATTAAAAAACAAGTTTAGTGTTCATGATACCATTGTAGGATGTCTTGACATTGATCTTGACATCTTTGGTTGTAACCAACACTAAACATCCAGACCTCACGAACCATTTCTTGTCACGGAGGTGGAGAAAGAGGTCCATGGAGATAAACTATCCTTTCGGGGCATCCGAGAACCCTTAAGGAGTGACCAATATCTCCTTGTAACTCGTAACACGTGTCACAATCAGTGTTCCTAACTCGATCACAAGTCACAAAAATTCACAGATTTGAATTTTCTCGAATTTGTGACATAGACAATTGTGATCATAACTTTGTGTAGTGCGATAAGGACAATGACAACGAAGCAGAATATCTCCTTGTAACTCGTAACACTCACAATGGTTCCTAACTCGATCACAAGTCACAAAAATTCACAAGATTTGAATTTTCTCTGAATTTGTGACACGTATAATTGTGATCATAACTTTGTGTAGGCGATAAGGACAATGACAACAAGAAGACTCCTTTCTCCCCTTGGCCAAAATTGACAAAGAAAGCCCTCACAAAACCAGATCCAAGAACGCTTTCCCATTCGTACAAACCCCATGATGGTTGTGAGAGAGAAGAATGTGTGACGTGAGTTTATATAGAGATAGTTCAAGAAGATGGCATTAATAAATCTTGGTCAAGGATAGCATACCGATGAATGCCTTTAATATCTCCGGTTGTTTCACCACATGAACCAATCCCAAAACATGCACAAATTTTCGGTTAAGGCATCGAACAAATTTAGCCTTTGACCGGCTTTGAAGGCTGAAGATTTATTCCTTATGGGAAACAGAATGCCAAATATAGCTCCTGTATATCCACAGCCACGTGGTTAAGTCATTTTCCACGTATTCTTCTTGATTCTCTCAAGGGTGCAATGTCTTCAGGAATGTCATGACATTCAGATAGACATTACCTTACGCTCAACAAAGCAGTCTTCATTTTCTTCTCACATCCAGACAAAGAGAAGGACAGCTAGTAGCAAGAGACTAGTATCAATAAGCATGGTCATCAATCATGCTTTCTTGAGTGTTGCTGAGAACCAACACAATTACTTTCTTCCTTTTCCGCAGAAAAGAAGGAAGGAAGGAATAAACCGAAGACTCAAACCGCTTCACAAGACAACACAGATTAGCTCAAATACACAAGATTTAGATGCCACTTCTATTTCTTGTAGTAAAAGAAACCCTTGAACATATAATATATCGATTCCTTAACTGATTTATTTCTTCGATCTTCCATTCACTAGTAGTTGCTAGTACTAGTGAAGTCTTTACCATAATAGCATTTCGATTTGCGGCACTGTTGCTATTAATAAGATCCGAATCTACAAATTGCTCCAAAAGAATCAAAGCGCCATCGATGATTCTTTCAAAGATCTCTCGAGATTTTCTTCTTAAACTCGCATGATAGCAAGAGCAATTCTGATGTTGAGACATTCTCCAAGACTTCACTTAGAAGTTCACAATGTCATATTATCAGAACACATAAACATCAGCATATCCATGTCCTCTTCTGACTTCTGATCTTCAGATTAAGTCCAACAATTTTCTTCTGACATATACAAAGTCTCCCTTCAGTGTATATTGTCATTATGGAAAGTACAACACATATTGACCTCCTTTGTTATGGACAATCAAAAACCATTGTGGAAAACAATTAACCACTATCTCTGAGGTGATAACTCCAATCACCTTGAATCGGTTTTAAGATAACAAAGACATCTAAGAAAATATGTCTTTGTATTTCCACAAATTTGACATGACTCGGATGGTTGTAAGTCATGTAACCATAGTCGAAACCAACCTCCAACCTTCTTAGTATGCTTACAAGCTTTACTAAGATTCGACTTCTAATGCATCCGTATGATTATCCCTTAATCAAACGTTGATCATATCATCCTTCGCCATTACATTTACTAGTAGTTGCTGATACTAGTAAATACTTCAAACCAAAAAGGTAGTTATGCATTGTTGAGCATACTACTTTTAAAACACAAGTAGAATCTTCTTATTCTAAACCAAAGATAGAACTGCCACTTCTGAATGAGGCGTTTGAATATTAAGATTCATAGTCCCAAGTCTCGCCACGACTTCTAACAATAATGATGTTATAACATCATTCGGGACATCGAACCTATCTGCTTGGTCAAGTTGACAACTGATTTATTTTCATCCATGCTCTTTATATTCCTCATATGAAAGACATGATCTTCATCTTCATCAATAAACTCACTGTAATACTCTAGAGAAATAAACTCTACCATGCTCTGAAAATGTGTCCGAATTCATTGATGCATATCATACAAACACTTAGTCTCCCATCAAAGTGTTTGTGTATATCTTTATGTAAGATCCTAATAAATACTTAGTCTCCGTCAAAGTATTCATTAATGGTTAGATTATGCCACCTTATCAAGGTAGGATAATTGATCTAACAATCTTCGCTCCATACTTGAAGAATCACCGATCCTTACAAACTTCCTTTGTCAAGAAATAACTTATTTGAGATGATGTTGCAACATCGACCGACATTGATCTCAAACACATGACCGGCTTGTACTATGGTTTTGGATGAATGTCCATAGTAATTCAAGCACACTTTCTTGTAGGGAATACAAGAGTACACCAAAAGTCGATCACCCTTCATGATCGATCCACAACACCCATAAATACATGCAAGAACTAGCATGTAACATTTTCACCTTGTGCTTCGCTACCCTTGATAAGATGGCTAGGGTTATTCTTGACATACTCCGTAGACAAGTGCATACCCATCTGTTCTATTATGTGAGGACACCGCATAATTGAACTCAAGTAGGAAGAGGAACTTCTCATGAAAGAGTCAGGAACCATGATCTTTGATAATAACTCCTCCTTGCTTCACAACTAACAAGATCATCCTAGGTGAAATGGATGACTTTTCCAGTGTGACACCAACTATTGGACATTGGTTGAAACAATTCCAATGCCAAAACATTCCATGGATGATTTTTCATCGTAGTGTGTTCCATGCTCATATAGACTTGACAAGAGATACAAAGCCTATATTCCTTTGATGAGAGTCATCACTAGACAAATTGAGATAACAGATTCTCAATACCAGAATGTCAAGACATTTTGTATGACATGTCTTCAAAGGTCTTCAGGTCAAGGACTCCCCCTGAATATCAGCCCGGATCCTTTAAGAGAATCATGGAATTCTCCAATAAATGATGCAGTTTATGAGATTGGTAGCCAATCATCCGTTGTACTCCTATACTTGGAGACCACAAAGATCATGAGAAATAAACTCAAGCATCTTATAAACCGAGTGATTGATCACCCGCAGCCTCTCGAATGTATGTTATCCATCATCCCTCTTTATGGACACATTGTTGAGCTCTTCACTTCAGACACATAGTAAGCACTCTTTATTTGGAATTTGCCACAGGTTCCAGATTAAGAATCCTTAGTTTGCTTGCTACACAAGTTTCAGATTGCCACACTCTGTCACTTGTACTAGAAGAAACTGTGACATGAGAATGTCCAATTTGACTAGATTTCATCTGTCTCTTCTCAAAATCTGGTGTCTTCAATAGTTGTGATGTTGTACATCCTTTTTCATCACATACTTTAAACTCTTGATTCTGATTTCCACATATTTATCACATAAATATTCAGCTCCCATCCGTTATTCAGTTAGAATTATCTACTCACACTTAGATGATCCTGACTGATCACTTCTTCACACTTACCAAGCATATTTACTTGGCTGAAGACACAAAGATGATGTTCCAACATTAGATACGACATCATCCATCACTTGTGGGAAGGCATGGAAATCACAACTTTATGAGTTCTTTTAAATACATTGAGCTCAGCTACTATACTCCCTTAAGCCTTGGTCAGAAATAAACTGACACTGGAGTAGATAACCTGGTGATCGTGTCCTGATCAACTAATACAAAGCAGATGTCTCCTCTTCCGATCGTGAGTAGGTCCCAAACATATGTACTCACACTACATGTGTTTAGCACCGTAACATCTGTTCTTCAAATGGAAACGATAATGTTCTAACATTCTTAAGAGCATCGTTCCATCTTCTTGAACACATCATCCTTGATGATCTTCAAGGTCTTCAAAACAACTTGCGATGAATATGAGAATCATTGATCAATTGATACTCATCAAGACTATCAATAAATGCCTTTATGAGTGGACTTGAGGAAGACCCAAGTATCTTTGACAACATTGATAGGTTGTAAAGTCGCTAAAAATTTGTTGAGACAAACCAACAACCCTAGAGTTCTACTTTCACTTTAGGGTTGTATCGAAGCTATGCAATGAATAGCCAAATTTCAACAGAATTACACAATGCTTACTCCATATTGTAAGATGGCACATAAGGATTGAAAATAAATCAATCCTACAATTTGTTTGCTTCTTCACCAAGCAACATCCTAGACCAAACCCTAAAGCCCTGCTCAGAGAAGCTTTTTAAACATAAAGGATACCTTATCAATATCTTCACTCCCGCATGAAGGTTTTGATAACTTTCTCCTCTGTGCTGAATATAGATTGAACAATGCACTCCAAAAATCTTCACTCCCGCATAAAGTCTCTGAATTAGTTCAACCTTACAATGATCGTTGGTCTAGTTATTCCCAATTTTGGTCCATCCTCCACTTCTAGGGACCATTTAACATGAACACTACACGCTCAAACAATCTTCTACCTTGAACACAACCGAAAGTATCCCCATGGATCTCATCCGAAATGCATGTGATGCCCGCGATACCAATTGAAATTCGGTATGTCACAAACTCGGGATGTCTAATGGAATGTTAAGACATCCGATCCGACATTAAGTGTTGTAGAATGGGCAGTACTTTTAAATTCCTACAATGATAATGAACTATCGTACGTAACCTGTAACACCATTGATAAGTGCGGTGTTCGATATAATGAAGTTCGTAATGTTAATTATACAAACCGATGTCATGATGAATGCTATGACATCAAACAAATAACCAATGCAAAGTAAATAACACATTGTTCACCTAGTTCGGTTCAACCAACCTACATCCGAGGCTTCCAAGCCGTGGATAAAGTTCACTATTAGCAGATCAATTCAAAGACCCTACAACCAACACCCCGCTGATGCCTTCTCACTTAATCACTACCCAATGACACTTTTACCTAAGTCCTAATTAGATATGAGAACCCTCTCACTCCCTTCAATCACACCCGTGTGATTACTTTCTAGCTCATAAACTGCTCGTAAGATACACTTCCATTACACAACTTGATCATGCTTAAAAGCTTTAATCAAGTACAATTCATACATCCTCTTGCCTACGGGCTTAGGAGTATGGTGACCATCCCACGCCCGGAGGTTCACAACAAACTAGCCCTAATGATTACATCTTTACAACACACGGCTTGCTTACAATTAGGTTACAATACTTTTATTTATAACCCTTTACCCAACTGGATTTGGGCCTTCATGTGACAAAGCACCAACAACTCTGATAAAATAAGCGTAAAACTTCAAGTTAGGTCTTCAATCGAGCTTTTCTCCTTATCCTTAGCTTCGATTGAATCTTCTAGGGCTCCACATATGCCTTCAATTTTCGCTACTTGTTATGCATTCTATTTGGCGAATATTCTGATAACTTTAGGAATGTAACGCACTGCACTTGACAAAGAGCTTGATGTCCGATATGATGTTATGACATCTCTTGTGACATGTTGTTCCAGATGTTGAATTAAATCAACACAACATGTTTAGGCATTTACAATAGGATTTTCAGGCTGTTCCTATTGTACATTACATTACATTATTGTTGTTTATTATTTGTTTTACAAGAAACGAGCCAATCCTAAATAAGGGCACTTACAATATGTATTCACAGGAGTTTATGATGGAAATATAAACAATGCATAATGTTTATTTTACAGGAGTTTATGAAGGAAATATAAACAGATGCATGATGTTTATTTATAAAAGTTTATGAAGTATAAACAAGTGTCTGTGAAAAGAACGTTTAAAACGAGCGTAACTTGATTATTTACAAGTTTGAACTGTGTACAAGGAAGTAAATATGTAAACGAATGGGTTATTTATGTACAGACAAAGATGGATGTACATAGGAGGGTTGGGACTTACACCATAAGGGTGGCCCATTGGTTTGAAAGCAATTTCACAGGGAATAATGCTCTTTCCAATACCAATGGTATTCAGTGTATATACAGATGAAACGGAAACGAATGATCGAATTTTATCTGTGAAAAGTATCTGTATTATGTACAGACAAAGATTTGTATGAATACAAAAAATAATTTGATATGTACAAAAATATGTACATAAGAGAATGTTTTGTTTGTGTATATGAAACAACCGGCTGAACATCATCCGATAACTGTATCAATGAAGTCGCCATCGAACGTTTTTTATCTCGTAAAAGGAGAAAGGCAAACGCATCGCGAAAACCTAAAAGGGATAAGGCACGGTCTTGCGACCGAGAGATAGGGTAAGGGAATCTATTACGCGAAGGGAAGGTATTAGCACCCTACACGTCCGTAGTACTCTACGGTATCCACTTCTACTTTCTGTCTAATGGGTGTGTTTATATCTATGCTACTGCTTAATTGCTAAATATGCATGCAAAAGGAAAAGAGAAAATAAGAAACCACGGGGAAAAGAAGGAAGTATTTACAAAGTTCGCTCGGTCGAGCCCCGTGACAAGATGCCTACGTATTCCCGCGTGCAATGGGAAAGTCAGAGCGCCGTAGTTCGGCTCACTTGTTTTGGTGTGTTTTGTGTTTTTTACTTGTGAAAAGGTTTTAAACACAAAAAGAAAGAGAGCGCGCAAAGGCGAAAAAGAGTTGGTGTTGGTTGGTTGTTTTTACCTTGAAAAAGGAGTTTAAACCATTATTAAGTGTTTTGAGTTTGAAAAGAAAAGAAAGTTTTAGTTTTAATTACATGCAAGGATGCAAATGAAACTAGCAAAGCAAAAGGTTAGCCTTATGGTTGAAGATACACGGGAATCTCTACCTATGTTAACATGCAAAGGATGTGAATCCTAAAGTCTAGGCTAGAGAACCAAACCTAACCAAGGGAACCTGCAAGAAACAAACAAGCAAATATGCACAAATCACAAGTAGAATTGCCCTAAACGGGTCTTTAAATAAACCAGAGGGGTTCCTGAACATGCTCCAACTACGGAAGCCCCTTCATGCATCTCTATTCCTACTTCTCATGGCAAAAGAAAGTCAGAAGCCCTACTTCTCATGATATCTAGGAAAGTCAAAGAGAATGTGATAAGTGAAGTAAAATAACACCGACGGATATTAAACCAAGAGCAACGCAAGCTATAGAAATACTCCGAAAACTTCAAGTCGCAGCCATGCAATGAGAGTAAACCGTGAGAATAGCTCGAGGCATCAAAGAAAGAGGATGCGCGCGCATGTGAAGCAACAACGTCGCAAGAAGGAGTTAGACCCAAAAGCAAACAAAAGGATGTACACGGGTGTACAAACACAAAACACCGCAAGAAGGGCGTTAGACCAAAAACAAGTATAGAAATGCACACGGTGTACAAATGCAAAATACCGCAAGAAGGAGTTAGACCCAAAAACCAAGTATAGAAATGCACACGTAAAATTTCAAGTATGAGTGAAACATACTTTTAATCATGTTATTAAAAATGAATTAAAAAATGTTAAAAGATGTCAAAATGTTCTAATATCCTAAAATGTCGAATATGTTTTTATAGATTTTTACATGTCAAAACAATCAAATCGAAGCTAAACTAAGCTATGTGTTAGTATTATGTACATGGAAACAGGGGGCAATGTCAATTCAATTGAACTAGATCTAGTCTTTTCGCCGTAAACAAAGTGTGTGTGAACTAGTAAAATGGCCAAGGTCCAAATCAAATGCATTAAGCTCATCCTTTTTTTTTGAGTCCAATTGCTGTTTTTTTTTTATTTGAGTCCAGTTTCTCTATTTTTTCAAACAATATCAGAATTATTATTTTTTTATTATCCAGATTTTAATTAAAAATCACATGTCACATGTATTTTTTATATTTTTTATGATGTCACGCTTTATTTATTTTCTTTTATGTGGTACATGGTATCAATCGTCAAAAAATGAATTAAGTAATGTTTTGAGATTTTATTATTTTTTAAACATGTATGTCACGCTTTGTTTGATATGTGTATTACAGAACACACATTGGTCCTAATAACTTAAGTGAAATCGATTTCATTAATTAAAAATGAGATGACATGTGGAGAAGCAGTGATTGGTGAGAAGAAAACATACATGAACCAGTGGGAGAACAACACGCCACGGGCGGCATGAAGACTCGCCGAATCGCTATTCGCGGTGATCTCTTCCGTCGAACTCTTCGCCGCTTATGATGGTTTTAAACCGATCTACCGAAATGAAAAAGGGAACAACTGTCTCCTTCGATCTTCACCGCTCAATCAATCGATCTCCGCCTCCCACGAATCAAACGCAAGCGTCGTAACTCTCGTGAGATCCGGATATCCTTCGCCAGCATGATGACGATGAGAAAGAAGAGGAGGAATTCTTGACACCGACGAAGACCGTGAGATTCGCCGAGGATTCATGGACGGTCGAAAGGACTCGCCGGAACATACACCTCCGGCCATCTCTTCCGCTATTCCGCTCGACGATGGCCGCTCCAGTTGTTTCAAGATCTTGCATCGAGAAATTCTTCGTAAAGCTCTATTCGCCGCCAATCTCGATGACAATGATTATAGCTTCAAGAAGCTTCAATCTCGCCGATTTATTTGCCACAAATTGAGTTGGAAGGTGGATATGACGAAGCTCTTCATCGTGTCCTTCAATTTTGATAGTCATTGAGAAGAATGCGATTCGTGTTGAACGGAAGAACAAAGTTTATTGATGGTTGTTGAAGGCGAGAGTAAGAATGTGAGTGGTGGTTAGCGTGATAAAGATGAAGGTGGTTACATGTTGTTATGGTGATGGTGCAAGAAAAAGAAAATGAGCGGTGGTGCTGCTTTTGTGAGGAAAAATGGGAGTCAAGAGAGGTGAAAATTGTGGTGATAATTATGGAGAATGTGATGGCTGTTCAAGAAAGAGATGATAAAGCTAAGTTGGTTACAGTGATTACCATGGTTGTTAGAAGTGAGAGAAAAGAAAAAATGAATGGTGAATGAGTGTGTCGTGAGGAGGAAGAGTTTGTTACGGTTATGGTTTATTATTACTGTCAAAAAAAAAAATGAAAAGAAGAGTGGTGTGGATATCGAGAAGAGGTGTGATGTGTAGGAAGGAAAACTAGTGGGAGTAGTTTCTGTTTGAAGAAGAATGAATGGAGTTAGTTACTGTAACTCCTTTTTTTTTTGTTCGTGATGAATGGAGTATATTACTCTCCGTTAGCAAAAAAAAAAAAAAAGGAATCCAACTTTGTTTTTGATTTTGGTTAGAATAAAAGATGGACAGAAAACGCGACAGTGAGGTTTTTTAATGAAAGAAAAAAATGAGAGTTGTTAGTTATGGCTTCACAGTAAAAAAAAGAGTGAGCCGATGGTTACTGTTGCTGATAATGGTGAATGGTTACTAGCATGTGCGTAATAACCGTAACGCCGCGTACATGACTTCTTGAATCAATAGCCCTTGATTTACAAACTTTTGTCCTTCGATTCCAACACTGAAATTCTAGAAGACATTTGCGTGATCGACTTTCAAGTTGAAACTTTTTCGAATCGAGGCCTGTAGCATGCTTGAAATCGGTCCCGAAGATGAGAAATCATAACTGACTAACGGCGATAACGGCAAAAGTTTACCGAGTATTTTTTCATGACTTTGAGGTCTTATAACTCCTTCAATACTCGGCCAAATGGCGCAAACTCGGTGTCGTTGGAAAGAAGGCGAGTAGCAGAATAACTTTGATGTTGAGTGCCCGACGAAAAAGAGATCACAAGCTCGCCGTAATTAGCCTCGAAGTTATGCCGACACAAACTGTTTTGAATATTTACAAAAAATTTCTCTAAGTGTCAAAGTCTTAAATTAACCCATGTGAACCACTTTAAGGATCCGCAATCTAGATACTCAATCAAATGATAAAATCCGCACCGCTGGAAAGAGCGCGAATATAACAACTTTGTAGTTCGACGAAAATTAACGAAGCTTAATTCCCGAGAAAAAGTGTTTGAAAATTGCTAAAGTGTTCGATGAAATGCCCGGCTGGCTGGGCATATTGTGCATGTCATGCGGCAATTTTCCAACTTCAAGTTACCACTTACGGCGCTCCGTATCTCCCAGCCCGACGTCCAAACGAAAATGTTTCTAAACGGAACTTGTAGAGGACACGGCAAACTTCGCCTTTGTGTTCGAATTTTTCTGCGGCGATCGGATCGACGAGAAAACAGCCCCGAACATGCGATACAACTGCTCGATGAAATGCGCCTTGACCATGGCAAAAATTGCATGTGCTGTCTTGCATTTTAACAACTTTATGTCATTACTTACGCGCTTCTTCCAGCTCGACGTCCAAACGAAAAAGTTTCTAAACGGAACTTGTAGATGGAATTACGAACTCAAACTTTCGTGTTTGGAATTTCTTCGTGGCGATCGAATCATTGACGAACACACCGAACATGTGCACAAAAATACTCGAATTTAGCAAACATAATGAGTTCTTATTTTCTGAGCTTTATAACATCCGATCCGAGTCCCTAACGAATTCGACTCCTTCAACAAAGTTTTATATTGCCATGAGATGAACAACTTTTCAGTTGAATATTTTTCGATTCGAGCCACGAACTATGACATAATCGACCTCAAGTCACAAGAAAAGCATAGAAACAAACACTTCAAAATATTTCTAAAGTGTTGAATTTTGAGAAATGATAAACCGTAACTTCCGAGCTCTGTAATTTTTGATACGTTTCCCGAATGGATTCGATTTCTTCAGCAAAGTTGTAGATTGCCATTAAATGAACAACTTTGATGTTGAACTTAATTCAATCGACGCCAAACACATGTAAATTGCCTCAAGTCGAGTACTTGAACACATTAAAACACTCAAAATTTTACTAAGTGTAAAACTTCAAAAGTTATGAACTTCAAATTTCGTCGCATAACTCGAACCGCATTTCGAAAATCTTCACAAAGGACAAAGTCGGAGTACGAATCGAGCTCTTTCCAACGACTATCGATTCACAAATTTCTGACCACAGGCAGGTGAGATACGGATGCGACAACATGGCTCCATGAACATAAAGTACTTTAAACTTAGAAATTTTTTCTATGTCTAAAATTACTTAAGATGCAAGAAACCTCATTTTTACCCGATTCTTTCGACTTTTCTCGACAAATGACTGCATTTTCTTGAATGTCGATTTTTGACCACGATTTTGACCCGAAATTCCGCCCGGTCAAACTTTGACTTTTTGTTGGCTTTCCGATACACGCTCAAATATCATCTTATCTGCTCGTTTGATTTTCTAATAAATCGTAGATCGATAAGCCAAATACCAATGCTTCACAACTCACTAAGGCCATAGAATCGCTCGGTTCAAATATCCGACCACAACACATCGTAGCTTGAAATTGTAATCGTGATCCACCGATAGACGATCGTAATACCAAAACTTGCGAGACAATAATCGAAGCTTCGACACGCCATGTATTGAAATGACGCCCAATTGATGTAACCTCAAATATTCAACTTTTGAGAAACAAACCTCTTCTTCAGAATTGTACAGATTCATACGATTGGAAAATCTCGAACCCATGATCAATGCATGAATGCTATGTATGCGATGCACCTATTAATTATGTGTTAGCCAATTATTTATTAAAAAAAAATGGAGAGGGTAAATTTTGGGGTATAACAGTATACACAAGTGAAGTGAAAACAAACGATCGAAGTTTGTCTGTACTTGAGTATAAAAGGTATCTGTATTATGTACAGATAAAAATTTGTATGTATCTGAAGAGATTTTGATATGTACAAAGAAATATTATGTACATAAAATAATGTTATGGGACTTACACCGTGAGGGAGGCCCATTGGTTTAAAAGAAGTTTCATCGGGAATAATTCTTCTCCTAGAACCAATGGATTCGGTGTATAAACAAATGAATGAAAACAAATGAAAGAAATTTGTTTATGTTTGAATATTAACAAAGATGATTTGAGTATGTACGAGAAACATTGAATATGTACATAAAAGGATTGGGACTTACACCGTAAGGGAGGCCCATTGGTTTAAAAGAAGTTTCATCGGGAATAATTCTTCTCCTAGAACCAATGGATTCGGTGTATAAACAAACGAATGAAAACAAACGAAAGAAATTTGTTTATGTTTGAATATTAACAAAGATGATTTGAGTATGTACGAGAAACATTGAATATGTACATAAAAGGATTGGGACTTACACCGTAAGGGAGGCCCATGATCGATTGAGAAATTCGAGAGAAAACGAATTCGGTTTTATCGTTTAAATCGGATCGATCATGGCAAAAAGATGCAAGTTAGATAAAAAGTTTTGAAAAATGATTTTGAAAATGTTTTGAAATGTGAGGTTCATTTATGAGAAGTTTTGAAAAGAATCGGAAGTCGAAAACTTGAAAAAACTTACCTTTAAAAGTGTTTTGAAAAAGTGCTCAGGACGTTGTTTTCGGCTCGATTAAAATATGATCAGATGAAAGTTTTTTTCTGAAAATTTTTGCACTATCATAAAATAGATACATTTATTGACAAGTGTACAAAAAATCACCTCAAAATGAGGAGTTTTGATTGGTTAAAAAAAATGTGAAAGTTTGTGAAAAAAATGAAGAAAATATAACAAGTTTTGAAAAAAAATGGTCTTGTGGAGAGTTGAACCCATGACCATTGGGTAGCATACGTGGCAAAGAGAACTAAAGGCAAGCTAGCAACCACTGGGACAAACGCGCGTTTGTGTTTAGGAATCAGAAACACGTGTAAACAAAGTATTGGAAAATTTGAATTTAAAAAAACTCAAGAACACGCGCGCAGGCTTGTTCTTCGTTTTGATTCTCAGATTCTTCAAACCAAGCTATAATCTTCGTTTCTCAATGAAATTCAATGAAATAAACATGAAAGTTGCTCGATTTTGAACAAGGAATACGATGATGACTGTTAATTGCATTTATTTTTGGTCTAGCATGTTTGAATTTCTGGGAACCACGAAGAACCCTAGAACTGACTTTTCTAAATTAAATGATGCATAGTTGATGATTCTTTGATTTTTTTTTAGGCCTTATGATCGTGATAAGTGCAGAAAGAGATTGGCCAAGAGTTTTTGCATTTAAGTTCAAAGAATTATGATATCCAAGTTCAAGTTCTAACCTGTTTAAGTTGAGATCGAAGATGATGATTGCGCGTTTCCAGAACTTGTTTGTGGATTACTTGAGTATCATCGGCCTATATGGAAGCTGTGGGAAATGATCTGCTTGCCTTGAATCATCTTGAATTACTCCAGCCAAGTCCACCTGCACAGACTGAGAATAGAAACTCGAATTCTATGTTTAAGCAGTTACAGTTGTTAGTTATTGATTTGGATCATGTATATGAGGTATATGGAAGGTGTTTGAATGATTACAACCCAAGTTAACCAAGCCTGGCCACGAATTTGAAACTTATGGAAGTTTGTACAAGCATGTGTTCATGGCATGTGATTTCTGATTTTCAGCTTTGATCATGTTGTTTTTAAGTTTTGAACAAGTTTAATATTGATCATGGAATGTGTTTGACACCAAAGTTCATCATAATTTTCATCAATTTTCAAAAATGCAAGTTTTGGCAATTTGACATATGATTCTTGAAATTTCAAAGATGGAAAGTGAAAGCATGAACTTGCATTGCTTTGGTGTGATTTGAACTTGAAATGGTGATCTATTTATAGGCCAATGGTTCTGAAATGATAGGCATGAGTACATGGCAATTGGAAATTCAAGGTTGCCTTAAGGGGTAAGAATGACTTTTCAAAAAGGAAAAAGGAAGCTTCCTCTTTTTACCATGTGTGAAAATCTTCCAATTGATCTTATCTCATCTCAATTATATCTAGATGATATTTATCAGCTCTAAGCTTGAATTGGCAAGGTGGCATGCTTCTAGATGAAGAAATCTCAAAATGACCTATAATTTGAAATTTTGACCTTTGAAAATCATGTTCATGGAGCCTTATGTTTCAATTTCAAAAGTATAGCTAGACTCCATGGATTTGCGAGTTCTTGGACATTTTGGAAAGCTTGTTTCAAGAGCTACAACTTTCATGTTTTGAGTTTTTTCCAATTCAAAATGGAACTAGGTGAAAAAATGGCATGAAGTTTGGAAAAAATAAGAAATTTTAACACTTAGAAATTTTTCTAAGTATTGAAACTTTTGACTTTTTGTTGACTTTTTCAAATTCTTTGATTTTTTATGATCATGATGGATCATTTGAAGTATTTTGATGATAGAAAAGTTTTGTTTTGAAAATTGACCAAAAGTCAAAGTTTGACTTTTCTCGTGTATGAATTTTCATCGATGTTTCGTAAATCGATCGATGAAATCTGAACTTCGTGATGTTTTGAATCCGTAAATTAGGTCAAGATGTTGTATCTAAGATATGATGACCAACCTCTATCCAAAAAAGTCATTTCTTGCTCAAAAAGTCAGAGAATACTCATGCTCAATCAAAACCCTAATTGGTCGATCCTCGATTGATTAATGAGAAAAATGGATATCCGAGGATCGATATCGATGATTTGATCAAGATAGATCAAATGAGGTGAGAAAAACTCAAACCCTAATTGGTTGCTGTTGAATCAGATGAAAATCTGATGAAACCCTAATTTTGACCTGTGAATGCTATACCCGATTAATGCTGTCTGAACTGTTAGTTATGCAATGATGCAAATGTAAGGTGGTATATTAGGTCAAAAATTGGGGTATGACACTACAGAATCATCATCTTCATACTCAACTTGCTCGAGCTGTAGTTGGACTTGGGTAGAGAGTTCCAGACCATTTCAAAGCAAGCATAGCACTTCCACACGTTCCATAAGGTCCAGTGGTGCTGTAGCAATCATAAAATCAGCTTTGTAACACCTCCTTCGAAGAATCAAAATCCAACTTGAAGAGGTAAGTTGTTCAACTTTGAACTCTTTGATTTCTGAATTACAATTCAAAAATTACCATGCCATCATGTTTCTGCACCTTTAAGGATCATTAAGCCTCAACCAATTGTCTGATTTGTTGCACAAACACGATTTCATATGGATTTTCAAAGTTAGGGTTCATCTGGTCACGTTTGAAATTAATCATTTTAAACTTAAAATAAATGAAATTAATCATCACCATCGTGTTCCTGGTTAAAAATCGAGCAAGTTTCATGTTTACATCTTCCAATTTCATTGAGAAATGAAGAAGTTAAGAAATCCAAAGCTTGAGGAAGAAGAAGATGGAGTGCGCGCGTTTTTTCAAATTCAAAAACTTCGTTTATAATATAATAACATGGAATAAAATAAATAAACGGATGTATAGCCACTCCAGTGGTAGTCAGCGCGCTTTTCATGTCATTTGCCTTGCTTATGGTCTAGGGTTCGAATCCCCCTGAGACCATTTTGTCATTTTTTCACTTTCCTTCATTTTTAAACATTTTCAAAGACTTGTTTTTAAATATAATTAAGTGGAAGCGTGTACATAACAAGATAAGCACTTGGCTCAGTGGTAAAGCTTTTCACTTCTAAGCCAAAGGTCTTGAGTTCAAACCTCCTTAGGACCAAAATCAAATTTTTACTACTTGTTTTCTTCACCTTTTCTATCAAACTTCAACATTTTCAAAAACTAATCAAAACTTCTCATTTTGAGATGATTTTTTGCACACTTGTCATTTAATATACCTATTTTATGATTATATCAAAAAAATCTAAAAATATTTTCTTTTGATCATATTTTTATTAAGTCAAAAATGAAACATTTTAAGTATTCTTAATACTTTTCAAAGATGTTTTCTTCCAAACTTTCAAAACTTAAATCTTTTCAAAACTTCTTGTGAACATACTTCACTTTCCAAAATCATTTTCAAAACCTTTTTCAAAACATTTCAAAAAACTTACACACCTTTTTCCATGATCGACTCGATTTGAAGACAAAACCGAACCAGTTTTTTCCTCGAATTTCTTAATCGATCATGGGCCTCCCTCACGGTGTAAGTCCCAATCCTTTTTATGTACATATTAAATTTTCCTTTTACATATTCAATCATCTTTGTAAATATTCAAGTACAAACAAACCTCGTTCGTTTCTTTTCATTCGCATGTTTATACACCAATTCCATTGGTATTAAGAGAAGAATTATTCCCGGTGAAACTCCTCTTAAACCAATGGGCCTCCCTCATGGTGATGGCTTTTGAGAAGAATTACCAATTCTTAAAAGCATCCCTTTAATCCAATCAATTTCTCCTCGAGATTTAGACATTTATCATCTCTATGGAAGAAGTATCTCATCTATCACATCATATACAATCAAAAACTTTTCAAACACTTTTCAAACAAAAACATCTCTTAATCGTAAGTGGTAACGCTTGTACACTCAAGAAAAACACCCAATGCTTACAATTAAAAGATTCAATCATTTTTCAAACATCTTTCTTAACTTGTAAGTGGTAACGCTTGTACACTCAAGCAAAACACCTATAACTTACGATGAAAGATTAAATCAATCAAACCCTTCAAAATGTATGTGATGGAATAGATTAGATACATTTTTCATTAAGATGACATTTTTCTTTGTCTCTTAATAACATCCCGTTGCTTTGACTAGCATAAGTGGGAACTACGATTGCTCTGACTTTCTCAACATCCTTTTGAGAATACGTAGGCACAAGGTCTCATCCTTGGCGAGCATATTTCTTTCTCCCTCAAACCAAACAAACCATAGATCCCTTTAGATCCGAGCTACAAATGCTCTGATTCCCATTAAGGGATATGTATGCAGAAGATCCCAATGATCTTTGTGAGCACAATAATAACAAAACCTAGGATTCCATATAATCTACCCTTCTTAAAATCCAAAGGAGAAACTTTCCCAACAATAGAAATAGCAAATTAAAACACACAAACATATCAAACTATTCATATATAAAGCTATAGATAACTATATATATTTAGGGTGCCACATCTATTCCCTTTTATAACAAACCCCCTTGCCCGGAATCTCTCCAATGCGTTGCGTCTAGTTCGCGCTAGTCGTAATGCATATCATATCAATTGAGGGTATTGCAGTTTTCCCCTTTTTCGTAATCATTTTTCTTGTGTTGAAAATAATAAAGCTTGATGCTCGCGGCATCTTTATAAACAAATCAAAGAGTAAATCATTTCGAGCCAGAGAATCCGAATTCTGATTCGATTCCCTCGCGCGTCGCTTTTTAACGCGAACACCTGACGTCATGAAAGGACTGGAACAGTGAACTGTCTTCACAAAGGTAGCGGAAACGATTGAACCGATGGTAGGCGCAACTTTATAGATATCATTGTCTCATGATCAACAATATCAAGAATTCGAAAATGGTATCTCTGGGGGGCATTTTGTTAGCTGGAAATTTGTAAAGTATGTTTAAGGGCATTGCTTAAAGGCAAAGGTCCCTACAGGTTAAGGACTAATCTTAAATGTAGTTTCTTAGATACTTTACAAAGTCAAGTTGGAAGTTCCAGAAAAAATACATGTCGGTTGAGAAGCTGGGTCAGAAGGCCAAACCAAATCGACCAAACAACCAGAGCGAAATAGTGTTGAAAATAAGGCTAAGTCGAAAAAATTGCATGTTGGTCGATTTGACATGAGTTTAGGTCGAATGAAGGCGTCAGTCGAAGTGCTACTACTATCGAAGATGCAGGCCAGGGGACTTAGGAGATTTTGTTATGCCTCAAGAAGATGGATCGAAATCGAAAGCAGTTTCCTTTTGAAGTCATGAAGCGGGAAGAAGTCAGAATAAGGAGATCGTGGGTAGTTGCCTTAGAAGATCGTGGGTTAAAAGCTTTAAACGGATGGCAAAATCGTGTGCGGAAGTTGTTTCTAAGTTTAAATCTCGTCCGTTGATTAGTTTTAGCAGTTACTTTGTAAATACTATAAATAAGTTAGAATGTTAAGGATTCTGTGTGTTCATTTGTACCCTCAAATTGCGTGTCAAAACCCTGCCCAATTTCGCGCTAAAGGAAGAAAGAGTCACTCAAGCCTTTGATGTACGTGAATCACCACATTTCTTTTCAATACAATCAATTTACATTTAAATTTGTCTTTACTTTTTGTTTATTTCTGCTTCGCTTTAAATGAGTCTCTTACCAAAATACTTCAACGCAAATTGTTGGTCACGAGTCACCAATTAGTGTTCTGTTGAGTTTTGTTCCCAACGCTTGCAGTCGGTTGGCAGGCAATCGGAATCCTATTTGTGTGGAAAGCCATTTGTTGTTTCCCTTGGGCTCTGGAAATCGTTTCTGGGCCAAGGTCTTTTTACTTACAGAATCAGTACAATATACCAAAACCTTAGCACGTGTCTTGAGATCAACTGGTCGATCTCGCAAGTAACCCTTAGTTTTAGGACTTAGGGAGGACCAGCGGTTGTTTACCATTTTCCACAGTAAACATGATTATAATAACACCAATACCTAATGTTTCGATCCTAATCAATTAAGATATCAATCAAACAAGCACTTATCGAAATCATGCGAATTATGTTTCTGTTTACCGAATTATGCAAATCGTTGAGAATATGACGAGTTAACAAATTAAGCAAACGATAACGCGCAATTAAATTTAGGAACATGCATACAATCGAATTTAATCAATTATATCCTATGAATAGCAATTGAATTAAGCAAACAATTGCAATCATATTAATTGAATGATTTCGTAGAAAATAACTGAACAAAAATCGAATTTAAATTGGCATTAGAATAACCTCAAAGTGATTGAAACCATAAACAATAGGATTTGCCTTCGGGAATTAGTTCTCCATAGCAAGAAGGCGTACAAAGTATTTTTTTTTAATAAAGTGTGATAACCTACTATAGAGGCTGCAAGCCTTATAAAACAAAAATGTTTCGACTTACAAATTGAATCAGGTCAAAACATAACCCAGACCCACTAAAAACATCCAAAAACAAATTATTCTAAAGGTAGAAACTTCAACGAATTTTTTGAGATATCTAGAGTCTGAATTAGCTTCTGACTTCAAAATAAAAGTTGTAGCTCTATCTCTTAGATTTCCAGAAAGTATTAGAACACCTCAATCCGATTCTCGAAGCTCCAGCTATAAATTTTTTAGTGAAAGTTTCTAATGTTGAAAATAAAATACGAAAATTAATTAAGTGCAAAAATAAACTAAATTATAAAAACATCATAAAATATACAAAATAAATAAAATAAACCATGGAAATGCCTAAGTATAAATATAGAGGAATTTGCATCAAAATTCATTAATCAAATTCCCCCACACTTAAACTTTTCCACTCCGAGCAAAATAAAATCAAAACTAATGAAACACCACAACATTCAGATACTTATTCCAAGCTACAAACTCTTCTTTGGTTAAGATTGCATTAATAGATACTAATCTTGCACACTAAGGATATCGCAGGAACACAAATCCATAATTGTGCAGTCATAAGCCTCTTTCCTATACAAATCAACCTGAATAATGTTATTATGCCTAAACCTAACTTACTCATCCTCCTTTTTTGCTCTTTTTCATTCTGGCGCAATCACATTAAGCCTGTTATCTCCACACACTCATAGTATGATGACCGGTTAGTGACTTTGATCCTTTTTGCATGGGGTTCTGGTAACTAATTGGGATGATGCCTTACTTACCCAATTGTAGTTGCGGGGATCGAACCGTAATCTGCCCTACCAAGTTCAACACCAAAAATCTCTGAACCAACCAACAACGGGTATTTTTAACAAGTTTTTGTAGGTTCCACAACCGTTGGGTTAAGTGATCGGATGAGGGTCACCCAACTTAGTAGGTGCACTCCCTATTTATTTTTTTCAAATAAAACTTGGATCACTCACTTATTTTTATCGACTTCCTTACGTAGAGCGTGTGTGAGATGGTGTCGACTGCAAAGATAAACTACTCAAGAGATATTAGAGAATGAGAATTCAAGGCTATGCCATAACAATTATTCAAAATGATTTCCATACTCAAGAGAGGTACGGTGTTAAGACGATACTGATCTTGTGAAATTTTCTCAAGTCTCCACAACTAACCTCAGATTAATCTATAGCCTAAAACTTTCAAAAAAAATGCAAAGTGTTTCTAATGTTATTTTTAAAGAAAATAAACAAACCAAAATAAAAAACAAATAAACCAAAACAAAAATAAAGAAAAGAGATGATTCCCCCCACACACACTTAAAACATGTATTGTCCTCAATGAAAGAAACAAACATAAAGTAAGAGAGAGGAAAGAACACAGTCGAGCAGTCATGGCGGATAGGTTATCACATAAGTAAACTTTCCCAGTGAGAGCTCTTCTACAACTTCCTCTTCTAATGTGGGGCTCTCATGGAATAGCATGAGGAGGCGGGCATTGACTTTGAAATTTTTATTAGTTCCTTCACATTTTATTCCAGGATCAAAGAATGTTCTTCTAAAAGTAAAAGTGTCAAATACACACATGAAAGTGATGTCATTCCTG
This sequence comes from Vicia sativa, assembly GCA_021764765.1. Taxonomy (NCBI): domain Eukaryota; kingdom Viridiplantae; phylum Streptophyta; class Magnoliopsida; order Fabales; family Fabaceae; genus Vicia; species Vicia sativa. The sequence continues at coordinate 153,492,325 of CM038793.1, read as the reverse complement.
TTCGCGTTAAAAGGTGACGCGCTAGAGGATTCGAATATGAATTCAGATTCTCTGGCTCGAAACGATTTACTCTTTTGATTTTTTTATAAAGATGCCGCGAGCATCAAGCTTTATTATTTTCAACACAGGAAAGATGATTTAATGATTATGAAAAAGGGGAAAGCTGTAAATACCCTCAATTGATTTTGATATGCGTAACGACTAGCTCAAACTAGACGCAACGCATTAGGGAGATTCCGAGTAAGGGGGATTGTTATATAAAGGGAATAGATGGAGCACCCTAAATATATATAGTTATCTATAGCTTTATATATGAATATGTTTGATATGTTTGTGTGTCTTAATTGCTATTTCTATGATTGGGAAAGTTTCTCCTTTGGGTTTTTAAGAAAGATAGATTATGTCGGATCCTAGTGTTTGTTATTATTGTGCTCGCAAAGATATTTGGATCTTCTGCATACATATCCCCTAGTGGGAATCAGAGCATTTGTAGCTCGGATCTACAGGGATCTATGGTTTGTTTGGTCTGAGGGAGAAAGAAATTTGCTCGGCAAGGATGAGACCATGTGCCTACGTATTCTCAAAAGGATGTTGAGAAAGTCAGAGTAATCGTAGTTCCCACTTATGCTAGTGGAAAGCAACGGGATGTTAGTAAGAGACAGACAAATGTCATCTTAATGAAAAATGTATCTAATCTATTTCATCACATACATTTTGAAAAAGTTGGATTGATTGAAATCTTTCGTCGTAAGTTATTGGTGTTTTGCTTGAGTGTACAAGCGTTACCACTTACATGTTTAAGAAAGATGTTTGAAAAAGATGATTGAATCTTTTAATTGTAAGCATTGGGTGTTTTGCTTGAGTGTACAAGCGTTACCACTTACAATTAAGAGATGTTTTGTTTGAAAGAAAAGAGTTTGAAAAGTTTTTGATTGTATGTGATGTGATAGATGAGATACTTCTTCCATAGAGATGATAAACGTCTAAATCTCGAGGAGAAATTGATTGGATTAAAGGGATGCTTTTAAGAAGCCCGTGGGTCCTTGTTTTGTTATCCCAAGAGGAGGCATTCTGAGGGCCATCGAGGGTCATCGAGGGTCCTTGTATGAAGCTCAAGAGGAAGCTATAGGGTATGGCTGGCTCTGTCTTTAAAAGGGATTTCACCGGGAAACCATCCTTTTGGAATGAAGAGCAATTTCACCGGAAATTATACTCGTGGTTCTATCCTAACGCGGGTGATTCTTTGTATTGGAAGCCCAATAGGAGGCTGTTAAGAGATTTCTTGGTCTCTTTCATTGTATGATGCCCAAGAGAAGGCTAAACTCAATGAGGAGTTCTTTTGAACGAAGCCCAAGAGGAGGCTGACTCAACAGGGGAGTGTGTCTTATATGAAGCCTAAGCGGAGGCTAAACTCAGATGAATGAGTTTTCTTATATGAAGCCTAAGAGGAGGCTAAACTCTGTGGAGAGAGTTATCTTGTATAAAGCCCAAGCGGAGGCTAAACTCATGCTGGGGATGAATTATCTTGTTTAAAGCCCAAGCGGAGGCTACAACTGTGGGGAACCTATTGGTTAGACTAATTGTTATATTATAATTAGACAGTTGTATAAACAAGTGTTTGTGTGTGTGATATGTATTCACAGGAGTTTATGAAGGAAATATAAACAATGCATGATGTTTATTTACAAAAGTTTATGAAGTAAATATAAACAAGTTTCTGTGAACGAACGTTTTAAAACGAGCGTAACTTGATAATTTACAAGTTTGAATTTGTACAAGGAAGTAAATATGTACACGAATGAGTATTTATGTACAACCAAAGATGGATGTATATAGGGGGGTTGGGACTTACACCATAAGGGAGACCCATTGGTTTGAAAGCAGTTTCACAGGGAATAATGCTCCTTTCAATACCAATGGTATTCAGTGTATATACAGATGAAACAAAAACAAATGATCGAATTTTATCTGTGAAAAGTATATGTATTATGTACAGACAAAGATTTGTATGAATACAAAAATAATTTGATATGTACAGGGAAAGTATGTATGTACATAAAAGAATGTTTGGTTTGTATATACACAAGCGAAGTGAAAACAAACGATCAAAGTTTGTCTATACTTGAGTATAAAAAGTATTTTTATTATGTACAGATAAAAATTGGTATGTATCTGGAAAGAGTTTGATATGTACAAGGAAATATTATGAACATAAAAGAATGTTATGGGACTTACACCGTGAGGGAGGCCCATGATCGATTAAGAAATTCGAGAGAAAACGAATTCGGTTTTATCGTTTAAATCGGATCGATCATGGTAAAAAGATGCAAGTTTGATGAAAAGTTTTGAAAAATGGTTTTGAAAGTGTTTTGAAATGTAAGGCTCATTTGTGAGAAGTTTTGAAAAGAATCGGAAGTCGAAAGTTCGAAAAATTCACCCTTTAGAGGTGTTTTGAAAAGTGTCAAAAGTGTCGATTTCGGCTCGATTAAAACATAATCAGATGAAAGTTTTTTCTGAAACTTTTTGCACAATCATAAAATAGATGTATTTATTGACAAGTGTACAAAAAATCACCTCAAAATGAGGAGTTTTGATTGGTTAGAAAAAATGTGAAAGTTGGTGAAAAAATGAAGAAAATATAAACAAGTTTTGAAAAAAATGGTCCATAGGAGGTTTGAACCCATGACCATTGGGTGGCATACGTGGCACAAAGGACTAAAGGCGTGCTGGCAACCACTGGGACAAGCTTGCTTTTGTGTATTTGAACCAACAACACGTGTTAATAAAAGATTGGAAAATTTAAATTTGGAAAAAAAACTCAAGAACACGCGCGCATTCATGTTCTTCTTCTTTGATCCTCTGATCCTTCAATCCATGCTATAATCTTCGTTTCTCAACAAAATTAGATGAAGTAAACATGAAAGTTGCTCGATTTTTCACAAGGAATACGATGGTGGATGTTAATTGCATTTATTTTTGGTCTAACACGTTTGAATTTCTTGAAAACGTGAAGAACCCTAGAATTGAGAATTCTAAATTAAATGACGTGTAGTTGATGATTTTTCAATTTGTTTGAGGGCTTATGATCGTGATAAGTGCAGAAAAACATTGGCCAAGAGTTTTTTCATTTAAGTGCAAAGAATCATGATATTAGAGTTTGAGTTCTAACCTGTTCAAGTTGAAATCGAAGAAGGTGATTGAGTGTTTCCAGAACTTGTTTTATGATTGGTGTAGCATCATCGGCCTATGTGGAAGCTATAGGAATGATCTGCACTCCCTGAGCTTGCTCCAATCCTTCTACCCAAGTCGACCTACAGTTAGCTCAAAATGAAACTTGAAATCGTGGTTAATGGAGTTACAGTTTGATGTTAATGATTTGGATCATTCCTATGATGTTCAGGGATGATGTTTGAATGCTTAGAACTCAAGTTACTTCAACCAAACCAAGATTTCGAATCATAAGGCAGTTTGTACAAGCATATGTGACATGAACTGCAATTCTGATTTCTAACTTGTTCTATCTTGTTTTTAAGTTCTAAACAAGTTTGATATTGATATTAGAGCATGTTTGACACCAAAGTTTATCATAGTTTTCTCAAGATTTTAAAGTTGCAAGTTTTGACAAATGAAACTATGATTTATGGATTTTTGAGTAAGTGGAAGGAAAGCATGGATTTGCATTGCTTTGGTGTGATTTGAACTTGAAATGATGCTCTATTTATAGGCCAATATCTCTGAAATGTTAGGCACAAGTACATGGCATTGTAATTTGAAGTTGCCTTAAAGGGCAAGAATGACTTTTGTAAAAGGAAAAAGGAAGCTTCCTCTTTTTACCATGTGTAAAAATCTTCAAATTGATCTTACCTTTTCTCAATCACATCTAGCTCATATTTATCAGTTCTACAATTCATTTGGCAAGGTGGCATTGCTTCTAGATGAAGAAATCACAAAATGACCTATAAATGTGAAGTTTTGACTTTGAAAAACCATGTTCATGGAGCCTTACGTTTCAATTTCAAAAGTATAGCTAGACTCCATGGATTTAAGAGTTCTTGGACATTTTGGAAAGCTTGTTTCAAGGGCTACAACTTTCATGTTTTGAGTTTTTTCCAATTCAAAGTGGAACTATGTGAAAAAGTGGCATGAAGTTTGGAAAAAAATAAGAAATTTTGACACTTAGAAATTTTTCTAAGTGTTGGAACTTTTGACTTTTTGTTGACTTTTCCAAATTCTTTGATTTTTTATGATCATGATGGATCATTTGAAGTATTTTGATGATGGAAAAAGTTTTGTTTTGAAAAATTTGACCAAAAGTCAAAGTTTGACTTTTCTGTGCAGATGAATTTTCATCAGATGTTTCAGAAATTAACTGATGAAGTCTGTGAACTTTTGTGATGCTTTGAATCCAGAAATTAGGTCAAGATGTTGCATCTAAGATATAATGACCAATCTCTATCCAAAAAAGTCATTTCTTGCTCAAAAAGTCAGAGAATACTCATGCTCGATCAAAACCCTAATTGGTCGATCCTCGATTGATCAATGAGAAAAATTGGATATCTGATGATCAGAGGTTGATGATTTGATCAAGATAGATCAAATGAGGTGAGTAAAACTCAAACCCTAATTGGTTGCCTCTTGAATCAGATGAAAATCTGATGAAACCCTAATTTTGACCTGTGAATGCTACACCCGATTAAGGCTGTCTAAACTGGTAGTTATGCAATGATGCAAATGTAAGGTGGTATATTAGGTCAAAAATTGGGGTATGACAGATGCCCCTATTTAAGTTTCTTTCACCTGAGAGATGAAGATAAATATCTTCGTTTTGATAGGTGTAAAGAGACTTAAATATCAGAATACGCAAATTTTGGACCTAAGATACCAAAAGATGCGAGTAATGCAAAATGATTGTAAAAGTTTTAACCAGATGACATGGTGGGGAAAAACTTGTGAGGATGACTCGATCTGTTTGAGAAAAGAGGACCCTGTTTGTTGAGAAACACGCAATATGTCTCGCTGGGGAAAAAGAGATTCACAAAACATGTGAATATCTGTTTCGCTTTGGAAACAGAGAAATTACCTTCTGTCAGCCTCGTGACAATGTTTAAGGTAAGTGAAAATGATATTACCAATTATCAGCCTTGTGATAGTTTATGGTAAGGAGTTCTGAAGATATTACCAATTATTAGCAAAGTGATAACTATAACAAGGTAAATCTTTTAAGAAAGTTATCTCTGGGTATTCAGCCTTGTGAATAACAGACAGTGAAAGAAACAGAACTCAAATAAGTTTCTATTCTCAGGGATGTAATCTTGCCAAGGATCTCTCTTTTGAGAAGACGTGGGCATTTTGATTGGAAGACACAGGTTTTCTTTTAGACAGAAAGACAACTGCTGGTGAATTTCTCATACAATCGTGATTTGACTTTGTTTGAGAAGAACAAACTCTCATACCAAGTTTAGGAATGAAAAGAAATAAGCGGCTCAAATGATGAGGCTATTGCTTATTGCTTTGTTGATTATAGACGGGGTTCTATCCAGGAATGAACTGGAAAGAAAGGGTCAATCAAAATTTTGTTCCTGATGAGGAATGATCTCAGCTGGGGAACAGGAGAGATAAAAGATGTATTTCTCTGCTTGGGGATAATCTACTGGGGATAGAATTGTACTTACATGAGTAAGTGTGATTTACACCAGTGATATGAAAGCAAACATTTTGAGGAATGCAAAAATGCATGAATGATGCTATTATGTATGAATGTCATGAATGTTATATGCATGCTAACAATACTTGACAAAGACACTAAAGAGGCATTTGGGAAAAGGACCGCGTCACAGTTCGAACAAATACTTAGCAATATCCGCAGTAATGGTGTTAGACGTTGCTGATGAAGGATCTGAGTTGCATGCTTTAAACTTTCGGAGAAAGGCATTTCATTGGCAACTTTGCTGGGAATTCTTTTTTTGGATAAGAATACCGTCCTTTGATAATTTCTGCTGAGAAGACTTCTGTAGCAGCCATTCTATCCTTCGGAGATCGAGACACTTATGGAGAAACTGTTGAAGTTCTTTCCGTGTTCATAGTTCAAAGGAAAATTTTTGCTTTTTTTGTTTCAAAATTTTGAAGTAAAAATTCGTTTAAAACCGTTTTAGTTTCAACAAGTGATTTTCACAATAAAAAGCGTTATTTTGCAAAACAGAATAAAGCAAGAATTGCAAACAAAAGGCACAAGGCTCAAATTTATTGATAGAATGGTAATCAGCCAAAGGCGTGATTCCATGAGCTATTTACAAAAGTTGGAAATGATAATTTATTGGGAAAAGGCTACATTGAAAGCAAATAACCGCTATTATCCCTAACAACTTTGAATTCCAAACGTGCTTGTTGCTTCGTAAGAGTTGATTGAAGATCCGTTGATGGAAGATTCTTCAGATTTGACGGCACCGACCGATTGCGCTTACTTTGTCATTTTTTTGTATCCTCATTTTTGCCTAGATTGCCTTTTCGTGTTTTCAATCTATCGTGATAATTTCGCTTATTGTCTCTAATTTTTGCCGGATCGCTTTTCGTTTTCAATCCACCGAGACGCTTTTTGCCTAAGCCGCCTTTTCGGTTTTCGACTTACCGAGCTGTTCTTTTTTTTTTAGACAAAGTATTTCTTGACCGCATCAGATTTAGGATGCGGGAGTTCATCATGGTTGTGAGAGTCATAGCACCGCCGTAAAAGCTTCTTTGACGATGTATGGGCCTTCGTAGTTAGGAGTCCATTTGCCCTAGAATCGTTGAAAAGATGTAATCTTTTTAAGCACGAGGTCGCCTCGAAATTCACGAGGTCGGACCTTTTGTCGAAAGCTTTCTTCATTCTTCTTTGATACAATTGTCCATGACACAGCGGTCAGCGCTTTTCTTCGATTAGGTTCAGTTGGTCGTATCTGCTTTGACACCATTCAGCCTCAGATAGTTTTGTTTCCATGAGAACCCTCATCGACGGAATCTCAACTTCTACGGGGAGCACTGCTTCCATGCCGTATACCAGAGAAAAGGGAGTTGCTCCTATTGAAGTGCGATCAAGCACGATACCCATGCAAATGGCAACATTTCGCCGCCTTTGTAAGTGATGACCATTTTCTGGACGATCTTTTTGATGTTCTTGTTGGCAGCTTCAACGACACCGTTCATCTTTGGCCAGTAAGGAGATGAGTTATGGTGCTCGATCTTGAATTCCTCACACAGTTCTTTCATCATCTTGTTGTTCAAGTTCGATCCATTGTGTGGAATGATCTTGCTTGGAACTCCATATCGGCAAATGAGGTTGTTCTTGATGAACCTCACAACCACTTGTCTTGTAACATTGGCATAAGATGCTGCTTCGACCCATTTGGTGAAGTAATCAATAGCCACTAGAATGGAGCGATGTCCGTTGGACGCTTTTGGTTCAATCATCCCAATCATGTCAATGCCCCACATGGAGAAAGGCCACGGAGAGGAAAGAACGTTGAGTAGAGTCGGTGGCACATGGATCTTATCTGCGTAGATCTGGAACTTGTGACATCTTTTGACGTATTTACAGCAATCAGATTCCATCGTTATCCAATAGTATCCTGCTCTCAAGATTTTTCTGGACATTGCATGTCCATTTGAATGGGTTCCAAAGGACCCTTCATGCACTTCATGGATGATCGTGTCTGCTTCTTGTCTGTCGACGCATCTGCGCAGAACCATGTCGAAGTTTCTTTTGTATAGCACATCTTTATTGAGGAAGAAGTTTCTAGAGAGCCTCCTTAGAGTTTTCTTGTCCTTGTACGATGCCCCGAGTGGGTACTCTCGTGTTTGAAGGAAACGTTTGATGTCGTGAAAGAGAGTAGTCATTGCCCTTTGGTAAGTTGCGCCTGCATTCTTTAATCCAAACGGCATTACTTTGTAGCAAAAAGTGCCCCATGGCGTGATGAAGGATGTCTTCTCCATGTCTTCGGGAGCCATTCTGATTTGATTGTAACCAGAGAAACCGTCCATGAAGGAAAAGACGTTGAATTTTGCAGTGCTATCCACTAGCATGTCAATATGCGGTAGTGGGAAATCGTCTTTCGGACTTGCTTTGTTCAGATTCCGGTAGTCAACACACATTCTTGACCTTCCCATCTTTCTTGGAGACAGGCACTATGTTGGCTAGCCATTGAGGATATTCAGAAGTGACGAGGAAACCTGCGTCGAGCTGTTTTTGAACTTCCTTTTTGATTTTATCTGCCATATCAGGGTGAACTCTTCTCGGCTTTTGCTTAACTGGTGGACACTCTGGTTTTAATGGCAAGTGATGCTCCATAATGCTGGTATCTAACCCTGGTATGTCCTGATAGGACCAAGCGAACATATCGACATATTTTTTGAGAAGATCTATCAGTCTGCTCTTGACGTTGCTGTCGAGCGAAGCTCCGATGTTTACTTCTTTTTTTTCTTCCTCAGAACCCAAGTTGATTGCTTCTAGAGGTTCTTGGTGAGGTTGAATGATTCTTTCCTTGTGCTTTAGCAGTCTAGAAATCTCATCTGGGATCTCTTCTTCAACTTCTTCCTCGGCGACTTCACAGGGGATTTCAGAGTTGGGAGAGAGCATAGAGTTATTGCTTTCAATGGATTTGTCCATCTGTTTAATCTGCATATTTGATTTATGTCTGATTAATTAATTTTTTCTTTTCTTTTCTTTTTTGAAAAAGTTAATGTGAAAGTGTATGCAGATTGTGCATTTTTTTTTGAAGATTTTTTTTGTTTTATTGTGTTTTTTTTTTAGGATTATCATTTCCAGGAAAGGGTAAAATGAAAATAAACACAAAGTGTAGAAACAAAACAACGCGTTTTATTTATAATTTACACTATGAAACAGGGCCCTAAAATACAAACTCATTCGTCTTGGGCAAGACAAAGAGAGATTATTTAAAAGATAAGCCCTATAAAACATCTCTTCACTTTGGGCGAAGTGAGAGTTCAAAACAAAAAGCAAAGATAAACTACTTAGAACTAGGAGCGTTAGTCCGAACTTCAACGGGTTTCCAGTAGTGACGAACTCCTTGGAAGTCGAGGTACTCTGGTAATTTTCCTTTTGGTTTAACCCTTGAGTAGACTTTGGTCGTGGTTGAGCGTGTTTTGAAGACTGGACGACGACTTTGCCTTCGTCTGCTAAAGCGATCTTCTTGCTTGATGAATAGATCGGAAGTATCGGATCAAGATATGTGCTTCTGTTGATCTTTGTGTTGAATTCGAGAATGTACCTCCAATCTTGAGTGAAGAGACTCGTTGTCGACACTTTCCACTTCGTATCCCGAGTCGTACTCTTGATCTTCGATGATCACATTGATGTAGTGATAATCCGATCCGTTTAGTGAATTCCACAGCGTGTTAAAGGTAGATCTTCGTCGGGACCTCGATTGGCTGATTAGACTGAGAAGACGAGTATACCTCCTCTGATTGATTAGGATAATCAAAAGAATCACCCCGTCCTGTGGGTTGGATATCTTCAATTCTGATTCTCGAGCTTTGCAAAGATACTTTACCATGTAGTCAAATTTACCGCTTGGTTCTCCCAAGGTATCCCAAACTTCAAGGGACGTGGATTTTCATGTCGGAGGACATGTCTTTGAATTGATCATCGGCGTAATTCCTCTTGAGACACATATTCAGGGATGTTTAAATAAGTGTTCCACTCTTCAGATTCAGAGGGATCCTCTTCATCATCTTCAATGGTGACAACGCTAACCTCTTGGAGAACGGGGTTTAAGAAACCCCCACGCTGAATACTTTGATTGGACGAAGTGCTTCATCCTTTTGCTTGTCTTTGGAGAATACGGGTGTGAACCCGAGTCCGGCTTTTGTTTCGTTTTTTACAGGTTTGATTACATGTCCTCATCCTTCAGCATTGCCATCTTTCACCATTTGTGCCGCTTCTTTATATGAAGAGATAGATGATCTGTTTTTGCTGGTAGATTCATCTTCTAACGGATGTTCGAGGAGATGTGTTCCTTCAATGTCATTAGCTGTGATGAAAGAGAAACTGGACAAATGACTTACAAGCAAAGCTTGTTCACAACTGATGGTCACCAACTTTCCATTTATTGTGAATTTTAATTTCTGATGGAGAGTAGAAGTTATTGCTCCTGCCTCGTGGATCCAAGGTCTTCCTAGTAGACAGCTGTAAGCAGCTGGTACGTCCATGACTTGGAAAGTAATTTGGAAAGTGTACGGACCAATTGTCATCGGGAGGTCGACTTCCCCAATAACTGACTTTCTTGATCCGTCAAAAGCTCTTACTACTATGTCATTGAACTTCATTGGTGTCCCTTTGTAAGCCAAACGAGAGAGTGTCGTCTTCGGCATTACGTTCAAAGATGAACCAGTATCTACCAATACATTGGACAGGGAATCTGATTGGCAAATCATTGAGATGTGTAAGGCCAAATTGTGATCTTTCCCTTCCTCTGGAAGTTCCTCGTCACTGAAACTTAGATTATTACAAGCTGTTATGTTGGCGACAATACCTCCAAACTAGTCTGTAGTCACATCATGGTCTACATAGGCTTGGTCTAGTACCTTCATTAAAGCTTCTCGATGAGCTTCGGAGTTGAGGAGCAGAGACAGTATTGAAATCTTGGAAGGAGTCTGCATCATTTGATCCACGACTCGGTATTCACTTTTCTTGATTAACTTCAGTATCTCATCAAAATCTGTGTTGACGTCGGCTCTATCAGGAGAACCAACATTTGTGCTTGGGTTAACAACTGGAATCGTTGCAGGATTCTCGGAAGATATGTTAACTGGATTTTGTATGATAACAGGAACTGCAGGCGTTCTTGGTGGCAATGGAGTGTGTACTCGTCCACTTCGTGTTACTCGTCCGATTTCTGTTATATTGACATTAGCTGGAAGAGTAGGCATGGGTTTCTCCTTCCCATCCTCTATCAGGGTTGCATTGTATTGGTAAGGAATTGCTTTGGTAGAACTGTATGGAATAGGACCGGGTAAGCAAATCACCAAAGGAGACTCTGGGGTGCTGGAACTGTTGCATTCAATCTCCATATGTTTGGGTATGTTGAAACAAGGGATGATAACGTTTACTTCAGGGTTTTCCGAGTTGATATCTGAGACTAAAAGCTCATGCGGAAAATGCCCTACTGCATTTACGTCATGGTCATCTCTGTTTATGTAGATCTGTAAGTCACCGATATCTAACAATCGCTGAACGTCTTCTTTTATGGTGGGACATCCTTGAATATCCTTGGAGCAGATGTTGCAAACTGCGTAATCGTGCTTAGTGAAGGTGCTCATTGTACTGTATGCTTCATGGAGATGCACCAAGTTTCCTCTGATCAGGTTTACGTCTGTAACGAGATACCTGTCTGTATTTCTTAGTATCAAACTCACTGAGTGTCCACTGTGACTGGGAAGCGGATTGGCTTGCACGTTCGGACTTGTATTTCTGAAGGAAAGAAGATTAGATCTCACTAATCTCTGTACTTCTGCCTTTAATGCTATGCAATGCTCAAGGTCATGGCCTGGTGCCCCCTTGGTGAAAAGGGCAAGATACGTCTGTTTTGTACCACCATGGTAATTTTTCGGGAACCGGAGGTGGTGACCTTGTCTGTATCAGATTCTTTTCTATTAGCGCAGGGTAAACTTCTGTGTACGTCATTGGAATTGGGTCGAATTGCGTAACCCGAGGCGTACGGTTTTGATTGTTAAGCTGCTGAGCCTGTTGACGAGGCTGTTGAGTTTGTTGATTTTGTTGAATTTGTTGGAATTGCGGAGCAATTCTTGTGTTTGGATTTGTGTTGACGGCGGGTGCTATGGCAGCTACCTGTCGTTGTTGAATGACATTCTTACGCGGTTTCCCTCGGGATACCGTTCCTATGTCATGTTCTTTTTTCCTTGGAAAATTGGTTCCAATCTTTTTAGTTCCACTAGAAGATCCTGCTTCCTTGGTTAGGCGTCTAGTTCGAACCCCCTCTTCTAATCGCATTCCCATGCTTACCATCTCGGTGAAATCTCCGGGAGCGCTAGCGATCATTCGCTCGTAGTAGAATGAGCCAAGGGTGTTTAGGAATACCTTAGTCATCTCTTTCTCTTCTAAGGGCGGGTTGACTTGGGCACCAATTTCCCTCCATCGTTGAGCATATTCTTTGAATGTCTCTCTTTCTTTCTGAGACATGGAGCGGAGTTGATCCCAATCGGGAGCCATATCCAAGTTGAACTTATATTACTGTACAAAGGCTTCACCTAAGTCATTGAAGGTTTGGATACTCGTGCTGTCTAGTCCCATGTACCACTTCAGTGCGGCACCGGTAAGACTATCTTGGAAGTAATGGATTAACAACTGATTATCTTCGTTGTATGTAGACATTTTCTGGCATACATCGTGAGATGACTTTGTGGATGGAGTTTTTTGTACTTTTCAAAGTCAGGGACTTTGAATTTTGCAGGTATCCTTACGCGAGGAACTAAGCAAAGATCCTGGGCGTTTTTCCCAAATAATTCTTTCCCACGAATTATTTTTATCTCAAGCTGCATTTTGAGGAGTTGTTCTGGAGATTCTCCATCGAGCCACGTGAATTGTGTTATTGCACGGAGTATGGTGAACTTCTTCGCTATGGTAGTGTGCACTACGGAAGTCGAGTTCTTCATGATCGGTTGAGAAACCGACATTGTTACTGGGAAGAGTTACTCCATGTCGGAGTAAATGTAGAGTTTTCTGCAAAGTAGGTATTTCAAGCGTGGTTGTTTGAGAAGTCGGTTAAATCGATGCCAAAGTTGAAAGGCATGCCCATGGATAGCCTTCGGCATCTTGAAAGGTGAACTCTTGATGCGACAAAAACCGAGTAGTAGTGTCTTCGACACCGCTTGGTTTTGACGCCGATCTCGCTTGTTGACTTTCTGGCCAATGTGTTGACCAAAGATGTGAGTCTCTCCACTTCTTCTTGTAGTGTTGTTACTGTACTACGAAGTTCAACATTCTCTTGTTCGAAACCCTCCATTACTTTTCTTCTTTTTGATCTGGTATCGTACGTTCGAGTGGGCTGTGGACGTGGTCGAGAAACTCTAAGACGCGACAGCTTGGCGATCTTTTCCTATCTGTTGAAACTGTTCAAACTGTTCAAGTATCAGACTCTAGACAATAGACTTAAATGCAAAGTATGATGCATGATTATGATTGTAAAGAAAGATTTCCAAAGAATTTATGCTAAAAAGAGATATTTCTGGTAAATATTCGGATGGAAAACACATATTTATTGATTATTGAAAGAAGATTACAACAATATTGTTTTTTGGAGCATTGCTCACACAAATGATAAAATAAATGATAAAATATTACAAACTAAACTAAGCTAATTGTCCTCGTCGGATGAAGATCCAAAGGCTTGATGCAGCTTCAATTTCAGGATTTCCTTCCCATACTGAGCTTTCAGTTCAGCTTTCTCGGCTTTTAGCTTGCTAATGACTTTCTTCCACTTGTCGGAAGCAGGATCGCTGGTTGTCATTTCCTCAAGCTTTCTTTTCCTTTCTTTGACGTATCTCTGGATTGCGTTATCTTTCTGATGAATCTTCTCATCCTTCTCCATGAGCCATTCATCTTGGAAATAAAGCGTCTTTTCATGATCTCTGACTTGCTTCTTGAGCTTTTCATTCTCAAGATTAGTCTTAAGGAACTTGTTTTCCAAAGACTCCTTTTCAAACCTTATTTTGGCAAAAGCTTCTTGGTATTCTCCCATAGTTTCGACGGGAAAAATTGTTAATTTGGAAGAGGTTGAGAACATGGGTTCTTCATAAGCATAAGGCATTCGAAATTCCTTTGCTCTTTTCTTTACCCAAGAAGTGTAGGTTTCCATGGCTACACAATTCTTTGCCTTACCCTTTTCTTTCTTTCGGATGTGATGCCAAGCTCTGATCATCCTGGTTTTCAATCCTTGGGAATCTTCTCCTTCGTGATAGAAATAACTCTCTACTGTAAAACCAAGAGGTTTACTAGAGTTTGCGTATCCGAGTTGACGTCTCTCCAGGAATAGGTTGTAGTTGATTCCTCCTTTCGTACCGATGAGGGGTACGTTGGCAAATTCTCCACAACTCTCAATGATTTCCATCTCATTGTCTGCCAAGGTATACCAATGGATATCGTCGTTTGTAAGAGACATGAGTCTTCTTGACCAATGCCACTCATCTTTGTTTTCGCGGAAGATAGGAGATTTAGGCAAGTGTGAGACAATCTATTTGAAAAACAGAGGTACACAACACACGATAGTTCCGTCTCCTTGACGATTCCTATGATGAATGGAGACGTACGTGTCACCAAGTAGAGTGGGAACGGGATTTCCAATCAGAAAGATCCTTATGGCGTTGGTATCGACGAAATTTGGGACGTTGGGAAACAACACCAATCCATAGAGGAGTAAAGCTAAAATAGCTTCGAAGGCTACCATACTACCAGCTGCATAGAATTTAAGAGCCTTCTCCATTAGGAACTTTGAAGTTAGTCCTAAGAGTTTTCCTCTGGTAGTTAGGTTTTTGTCTATCTCAGATTTCTTTAAGTGAGTCATCATTGCAATGACTGGTGACTTAGGAATGGCTTCCAAACCATTGAAAGGCACTTTGTCTGATACTGAGATACCTAGGATATGCGCGTACTCTTCCAAAGTAGGCATCAACTGATAATCGGGGAAAGTGAAACAGCAATAGACTGGATCGTAAAACTGAACGAAAGTTTTTAGAAGTCCTTCATCAACGTTAGTGTTCAGAAGAGTTAAAAGAGTTCCATAGCGTTTTTTGAAATATGAGGGATCTTCTACCAAAGATGCTAACTCTTTCAACTTTCCTACATCAGGAATTCTAAAACTGTATCTCTTGGTGAATCTTCCTCTGACGTCCATCACTCTAACCTAAAATATTTTACAAAGAAAAATCTCTAAATTCTTTGGAAATGGGAAGAGAAATGAAGTTTTTTTTTGAATGAATGAATGCATGAATGCGGCAAACATGGTTAGTAGTTATACACATGGGAAAGCGTTTGAAGTCACGAGCATGAGGCCAACGATAAGAATCAAACGTGGGTAAGTTCTAAGGGCTTATTCATCTGTGAAACGGGTTCTACTGATAATACAGGCTCAACACTCCTCTTTGAAATATTATCGAATTTGTTGAATACTCGATGGTCCAATAATATTTTTCAAGAGAAACTCGTTTGATCGTAGTCTCGCATGACAATTACTCTAGGCTTACGCCCGAATAATCTCTGCACTACATCCTAAATGGCCAGGATGGGTTATGTGTTCTACACCAACTCACCGTAAGTCCCTTGAAAGAAAAATGTCTTTGCAAATACTTGCTAAAACTAATACCCCAAGACAACATCCACCGAGAGAGATATTAACCGTTAGTATTGAGACTTCTCACGAAATACCTCCACCTAGATCTTAAAAATGTTTCTTAAATCCGGTTAGATTTCTTTCCATCGATGAAATCGCAAACACACAATAAAGAAAAACAGACATATGCATAATATGAAAGCTTATCCCTTTCTTTTCTTTTGAAAACAAAAAGCTTGGTGCTCTTGAGCAGAGTCACATTTTTTGAAAATCAAAGTTTCAACAGACTCCCAGAGTCGCCATTTTTTCTGTTAAAAGGTGACGCTAGAGGATTCGAATATGAATTCGATTCTCCGCTCGAAATGATTTACTCTTTAGATTTGTTTATAAAGATGCCGCGAGCATCAAGCTTTATTATTTTCAACACAAGAAAGATGATTTAATGATTATGAAAAAGGGGAAAGCTGTAAATACCCTCAATTGATTTTGATATGCGTAACGACTAGCGTAAACTAGACGCAACGCATTAGGGAGATTCCGAGTAAGGGGGATTGTTATATAAAGGGAATAGATGGAGCACCCTAAATATATATAGTTATCTATAGCTTTATATATGAATATGTTTGATATGTTTGTGTGTTTTAATTGCTATTTCTATGATTGGGAAAGTTTCTCCTTTGGGTTTTTAAGAAAGATAGATTATGTCGGATCCTAGTGTTTGTTATTATTGTGCTCGCAAAGATCTTTGGATCTTCTGCATACATATCCCTAGTGGGAATCGAGCATTTGTAGCTCGGATCTGGGATCTATGGTTTGTTTGGTGCGAGGGAGAAAGAAATTTGCTCGGCAAGGATGAGACCATGTGCCTACGTATTCTCAAAAGGATGTTGAGAAAGTCAGAGTAATCGTAGTTCCCACTTATGCTAGTGGAAAGCAACGGGATGTTAGTAAGAGACAGACAAATGTCATCTTAATGAAAAATGTATCTAATCTATTTCATCACATACATTTTGAAAAAGTTGGATTGATTGAAATCTTTCGTCGTAAGTTATTGGTGTTTTGCTTGAGTGTACAAGCGTTACCACTTACATGTTTAAGAAAGATGTTTGAAAAAGATGATTGAATCTTTTAATTGTAAGCATTGGGTGTTTTGCTTGAGTGTACAAGCGTTACCACTTACAATTAAGAGATGTTTTGTTTGAAAGAAAAGAGTTTGAAAAGTTTTTGATTGTATGTGATGTGATAGATGAGATACTTCTTCCATAGAGATGATAAACGTCTAAATCTCGAGGAGAAATTGATTAGATTAAAGGGATGCTTTTAAGAAGCCCGTGGGTCCTTGTTTTGTTAGCCCAAGAGGAGGCATTCCGAGGGTCATCGAGGGTCCTTGTATGAAGCTCAAGAGGAAGCTATAGGGTATGGCTGGCTCTGTCTTTAAAAGGGATTTCACCGGGAAACCATCCTTTTGGAATGAAGAGCAATTTCACCGGGAAATTATACTCTCAGGGTTCTATCCTAACGCGGGTGATTCTTTGTATTGGAAGCCCAATAGGAGGCTATTAAGAGATTTCTTGGTCTCTTTCATTGTATGATGCCCAAGAGAAGGCTAAACTCAATGAGGAGTTCTTTTGAACGAAGCCCAAGAGGAGGCTGACTCAACAGGGGAGTGTGTCTTATATGAAGCCTAAGCGGAGGCTAAACTCAGATGAATGAGTTTTCTTATATGAAGCCTAAGAGGAGGCTAAACTCTGTGGGGAGAGTTATCTTGTATAAAGCCCAAGCGGAGGCTAAACTCATGCTGGGGATGAATTACCTTGTATAAAGCCCAAGCGGAGGCTACAACTGTGGGGAACCTATTGGTTAAACTAATTGTTATATTATAATTAGACAGTTGTATAAACAAGTGTGTGTGTGTGATATGTATTCACAGGAGTTTATGAAGGAAATATAAACAATGCATGATGTTTATTTACAAAAGTTTATGAAGTAAATATAAACAAGTTTCTGTGAACGAACGTTTTAAAACGAGCGTAACTTGATAATTTACAAGTTTGAATTTGTACAAGGAAGTAAATATGTACAAGAACGAGTATTTATGTACAACCAAAGATGGATGTATATAGGAGGGTTGGGACTTACACCATAAGGGAGGCCCATTGGTTTGAAAGCAGTTTCACAGGGAATAATGCTCCTTTCAATACCAATGGTATTCAGTGTATATACAGATGAAACAAAAACAAATGATCGAATTTTATCTGTGAAAAGTATATGTATTATGTACAGACAAAGATTTGTATGAATACAAAAATAATTTGATATGTACAGGGAAAGTATGTATGTACATAAAAGAATGTTTGGTTTGTATATACACAAGCGAAGTGAAAACAAACGATCAAAGTTTGTCTATACTTGAGTATAAAAAGTATTTTTATTATGTACAGATAAAAATTGGTATGTATCTGGAAAGAGTTTGATATGTACAAGGAAATATTATGTACATAAAAGAATGTTATGGGACTTACACCGTGAGGGAGGCCCATGATCGATTAAGAAATTCGAGAGAAAACGAATTCGGTTTTATCGTTCAAATCGGATCGATCATGGTAAAAAGATGCAAGTTTGATGAAAAGTTTTGAAAAATGGTTTTGAAAGTGTTTTGAAATGTAAGGCTCATTTGTGAGAATTTTTGAAAAGAATCGGAAGTCGAAAGTTCGAAAAATTCACCCTTTAGAGGTGTTTTGAAAAGTGTCAAAAGTGTCGTTTTCGGCTCGATTAAAACATAATCAGATGAAAGTTTTTTCTGAAAATTTTTGCACAATCATAAAATAGATTTATTTATTGATAAGTGTACAAAAAATCACCTCAAAATGAGGAGTTTTGATTGGTTAGAAAAAATTTGAAAGTTGGTGAAAAAATGAAGAAAATATAAACAAGTTTTGAAAAAAATGGTCCATAGGAGGTTTGAACCCATGACCATTGGGTGGCATACGTGGCACAAAGGACTAAAGGCGTGCTGGCAACCACTGGGACAAGCTTGCTTTTGTGTATTTGAACCAACAACACGTGTTAATAAAAGATTGGAAAATTTAAATTTGGAAAAAAACTCAAGAGCACGCGTGCATCCATGTTCTTCTTCTTTGATCCTCCGATCCTTCAATCCATGCTATAATCTTCGTTTCTCAACGAAATTAGATGAAGTAAACATGAAAGTTGCTCGATTTTTCACAAGGAATACGATGGTGGATGTTAATTGCATTTATTTTTGGTCTAACACGTTTGAATTTCTTGAAAACGTGAAGAACCCTAGAATTGAGAATTCTAAATTAAATGATGTGTAGTTGATGATTTTTCAATTTGTTTGAGGGCTTATGATCGTGATAAGTGCAGAAAAAGATTGGCCAAGAGTTTTTTCATTTAAGTGCAAAGAATCATGATATTAGAGTTTGAGTTCTAACCTGTTCAAGTTGAAATCGAAGAAGGTGATTGAGTGTTTCCAGAACTTGTTTTATGATTGTTGTAGCATCATCGGCCTATGTGGAAGCTATAGGAATGATCTGCACTCCCTGAGCTTGCTCCAATCCTTCTACCCAAGTCGACCTACAGTTAGCTCAAAATGAAACTTGAAATCGTGGTTAATGGAGTTACAGTTTGATGTTAATGATTTGGATCATTCCTATGATGTTCAGGGATGATGTTTGAATGCTTAGAACTCAAGTTACTTCAACCAAACCAAGATTTCGAATCATAAGGCAGTTTGTACAAGCATATGTGACATGAACTGCAATTCTGATTTCTAACTTGTTCTATGTTGTTTTTAAGTTCTAAACAAGTTTGATATTGATATTAGAGCATGTTTGACACCAAAGTTTATCATAGTTTTCTCAAGATTTTAAAATTGCAAGTTTTGACAAATGAAACTATGATTTATGGATTTTTGAGTAAGTGGAAGGAAAGCATGGATTTGCATTGCTTTGGTGTGATTTGAACTTGAAATGATGCTCTATTTATAGGCCAATATCTCTGAAATGTTAGGCACAAGTACATGGCATTGTAATTTGAAGTTGCCTTAAAGGGCAAGAATGACTTTTGTAAAAGGAAAAAGGAAGCTTCCTCTTTTTACCATGTGTAAAAATCTTCAAATTGATCTTATCTTTTCTCTATCACATCTAGCTGATATTTATCAGTTCTACAATTCATTTGGCAAGGTGGCATTGCTTCTAGATGAAGAAATCACAAAATGACCTATAAATGTGAAGTTTTGACTTTGAAAAACCATGTTCATGGAGCCTTATGTTTCAATTTCAAAAGTATAGCTAGACTCCATGGATTTGAGAGTTCTTTGACATTTTGGAAAGCTTGTTTCAAGGGCTACAACTTTCATGTTTTGATTTTTTTTCCAATTCAAAGTGGAACTATGTGAAAAAATGGCATGAAGTTTGGAAAAAATAAGAAATTTTGACACTTAGAAATTTTTCTAAGTGTTGGAACTTTTGACTTTTTGTTGACTTTTCCAAATTCTTTGATTTTTTATGATCATGATGGATCATTTGAAGTATTTTGATGATGGAAAAAGTTTTGTTTTGAAAAATTTGACCAAAAGTCAAAGTTTGACTTTTCTGTGCAGATGAATTTTCATCAGATGTTTCAGAAATTAACTGATGAAGTCTGTGAACTTTTGTGATGCTTTGAATCCAGAAATTAGGTCAAGATGTTGCATCTAAGATATAATGACCAATCTCTATCCAAAAAAGTCATTTCTTGCTCAAAAAGTCAGAGAATACTCATGCTCGATCAAAACCCTAATTGGTCGATCCTCGATTGATCAATGAGAAAAATTGGATATCTGATGATCAGAGGTTGATGATTTGATCAAGATAGATCAAATGAGGTGAGTAAAACTCAAACCCTAATTGGTTGCCTCTTGAATCAGATGAAAATCTAATGAAACCCTAATTTTGACCTGTGAATGCTACACCCGATTAATGTTGTCTGAACTGTTAGTTATGCAATGATGCAAATGTAAGGTGGTATATTAGGTCAAAAATTGGGGTATGACAATTCCCCACAACATAAAATATCAATGGTTGAAGGGGTTTCCTTAATGCTTTTGTCTCATTTGAAAGTACCATGTGCATACATATAGATGAACTAATATCAATAATATCAGTCAAGGTCCATCCAAATCCCTTTTATGTTTCTTCAAAACCTGCAAAAACTTATTTTCTTGATCAAAATCAAGGTTAGAAGAAATTGCAACCAGACATTTTTCATTCCTCTCTAAATAAGCATAATTCATATTTTCAAGAAGTGATTTCATATATAGAGAAAGTGGTTGTTCAATGGACCGTATGCTTGGGGCAATCAGGATGTCAATAACTTCATCTACATGAACAATTTCATCTGCAACCTCATGTGCAGTAAGTTTATCAACTTGCAAGGCAGCCTCAATTTTAGCACAAACAGATCAAATTTTAGTGTCAGTACAATCATCATAAGAGTAAACATCATCAAAATCAGACAATGATGGAAAATCATCAGCAAAAAAATCAGTACAAGTATCATCAACAGTCTCAGAAAGAAACTTTTTTGGAAAAACAAAATGCTCTTCTAAGGGTTGTTGGTTTAATCCTCGTGCTTGTTGCATGACATTCATCAAAGTGGCAAGTTGTCCAATCTATGTTTGCAAAGTCTGCAAAGTATAATCTATTTGTTGTTGATACTGAAGATTATTTGCAGTCATTTGTTTGACAGTGTCTTCTAGTGAAGGTCTAGAAGGTGCAGAACACACAACCTAAAATTCCTTCAAATGCTTATGCAGATCCTCACCTGCAAGACCATTAAACTTTGGCTACAAGTTTATTAAACCAAAATTTAATTCAAAAGGTGCATCAGCTGCAGGATAGTCAATACATAAATCATTATAGTTCATATCAGGAGCAACTAACTGCCTCAAAGTTCTTTTTTCAGCCATGTTATCAACAAACACAAAAATACCAACTATGTCCCAAACAAGCAGCAACAACTAGAAAGAAGGAAAACGATTAAAATAAATTCAGAAAAATACAAAAACACTAAATTTAATCTACTGAACTGAAATAAGAATTTTGAGAATTGTTTTGGATTTTTTCGACATTATGAAAACAGTAAAAAATTAATTAAAAATAGAAAAAAAGACAAATTTGCGATTTTGAGGGTCAAAATCATTCTAAAGGAGTATTGTTCGCCAATTTTTTTAGAACTTCATGAAAAAATTTGGAGCAAATCGAAACAGTAGCTTCTAAATTTACCTGACAGGCTGGAATAGTTACCGCTATACTGCAACCCATATTGTAACCCTGAAAATCAACAAACACAACAAAAAAACAAGAAAAACACTTACAAGAATACTATACCTATGACTCTAATATCAGTTAATAACAACAAGAATCCCTGGCAACGACGCCAATTTTGATCTGCTATCGCACGCGGATCAGAAACGAGTGTTTTGTAAAATTGTAGATAGCGACAATGGCTCGAGTCGTATCGCAAGAATTCTTGTATATTATTAACCAATTGATCGGAAGAATGAGGGGTTTTAGGGTTAAATTCAAAATAAGTGAGTATAAAAGTTATTATGAAATAAGCTAAAACTGTGAATCCTACTGATTCAGATTTCGACTTATCATCGACTATAATAACACCAATACATAACGGTTTTGATCCTATTCAATTAAGAGATCAATCAGACAAGCGCTTATCGAAATCATGTGAATTATGTTCCTGTTTACTAAATTAAGCAAACAGTTGAGAATATGACGAGTTAACGGATTAAGAAAATGATAACACGCAATTAAGTTTAGGAACATGCATACAATCGAATATAATCAATTATATCCTATGAATAGCAATTGAATTGAGCAAACAATTGCAATCAAATTAAGCAAATGATTTCATAGAAAATAATTGAACAGAAATCAGATTTAAATTGGCATTAGAATAACCTCAAAGTGATGGAAACCGTAAACAACAGGATTTGCCTTCGGGAATTAGTTCTCCATAGCAAGAAGACGTACAAAGTATTTTTTGTGTGAATAAAGTGTGATAACCTACTATAGCGGTAACAAGCCTTATAAAATAAAATAAGAGTTTCCACTTACAAAACGAACAGGGTCCAAACATAACCCATACTCACTAAAAAGACAAAAAAACAAATTATTCTAAAGGCAAAAACTTCAATGAATTTTTCGAGATATCTAGATTTCGAATCAGCTTTTGGCTTCAAAATGAAAGTTGTAGCTCTGTCTCTTAGCTTTCCAAAAAAGTATTAGAACGCCTCAATCCAATTTCCGAAGCTCCAGTTACAATTTTTTTAGTGAAAGCTGCTAACGCTGAAAATAAAATACGAAAATTAATTAAGTGCAAAAATAAACTAAATTATAAAAATATCATAAAATAGAAAAATAAATAAATTAAACCATGAAAATGCCCAAGTACAAACATAGAGGAATGTGCATCAAAATGCACTAATCAACTTCCAGTTTTGTTCTTATCAAAATCGGAAATAAACTTTTGGTTCCTGTTGCGATAACAACAAAACGAAATTACCGCGCCCCACTTCCACAAATGTGTTAAAATAAGTGCATTGATCATCAAATGAAGTGTAGAAACAGTTTTCTAATGACTCCTAATGATGATATCTAGCCACAATATCATATTTTGAACCCTAATTCACTAATTTGAGTAGAAATTACATAAACTCAAATATTTTCAAAAACAACAAACCTGATTGATTAGTGTTGATTTTTCTTGATTGATTGCTTTATCTACCCACTGCTTGATGATCTCTGATGATTTCTTGACAAAAAATAATTGATGGAATAAGGGTTCAGAGAGTTTTTAGAGAGTTTGGTTTGAATGTTGCTGTAATGGGAGGGGAAAAATCAGCACGTCATATATTTACTCCAGGAACCGGAAGTATACTTCCGATTTGAAATGAGAAGTATACCCAATCATTCCTATTTAAAATGGTACGAATCAGAAATATACTTTTGATTTTAAGGGACATTTTGGAAATTTCACGTTGTGCGTAGGTAATATATGAAGTGGGTTAAGAATTTTTATTCCACTTGGTTATTTTTAACATATCCAAACAAAATTTTATTTTAAAATTAATGCGAGATTATTACTTAAAATAAAAATTACTGTAAATGTAAAACACGAGACTGCCACATGGTATTAACTCTATTGGTGTGTAAACGGCGGTAGTGGTAGTAGGGGTTTTGGTTTATAGCGGCGGAATGGGAAAGCGAGAGAAGCATAAGCAGAAACACGACAGAACTCAACGAGGAAGAGATTACTATCTTCATGACAATGACAATCCACAACCCTTCTCTTCTGCTTCAACTCTCTCACCCACTAATAACGAAGAAGAAGAACAAGAACTAATAGAAGACGCTGATTCCGACAACAACAACAACAACAATGAACACCCATCACACGATTTGCCTTCTAAATTCCTCCTTTACCAACAATCTGTCCAGGTTTCTGTTTTTTCAGATTATGTTTCTTTGTTTTGTTTTTTTAGTTTAGTAACAATCAAAATTAAGGCCTTGTTTGGATATCCATATTAATTAAGTGCTTTTAGCATAAGAACTTATCATATAATATCACTACTTATGTGGCTTTTTAATCATGCTTTTTGTTATTGTAGTCTCCCAAAGGAGACATTAGTTATTTGCAGAAGTTTTTTCTCATGTATGTTGGTGGAAGGGTGCCCCTTCATCTTCAAGAAGATTTCTGCGGTACTGCGTTTCTTAGGTACATTCTGGAGAAACATTCTCTCATTCTATTCTTGTTGTTGTCATCAGTGTCAGTGCATTCGATCCTGATCGATTTATTTTGCAATGACTTATGTTTGCCAGTACAGAATGGCTCCGAAGCGATCCCAGAAAGACGGCTATCGGATTAGATTTGGATCTTGAAGCACTTACTTGGTGCTTGGAGAATAATATACCTAAAATCGGGGCTGATGGGTTTTCTAGAATTTCTCTCTTTCATGGAAATGTTTTACAACCTCTTCAGTCGAAACTTGTGGAAATGGATCCTGAGGAGTTGGTAAGGAACATTTCGCTGTCACAGGATACAGAGAACTTGCAGGCTGATGTGCTTGAGTTGGAAGTTCCAACAAGCTCTGCTGCTCAAGATGATAAGTTAACTGCTAAAAACTTTCCGATGAATGGAAGAGATATTGTGTGTGCTTTTAACTACAGCTGTTGTTGTCTCCATAAACGTGCTGAACTAGTCTTGTATTTCAAGCATGTTCGTGATGCCTTGTCAACAAAAGGTGGAATTTTCGTGATGGATTTATATGGAGGTACATCTTCGGAGAACAAGTTGAAGCTTCAAAGAAGATTTCCTAATTTTACGGTATAAGATTCTTTATGTTAGTTCCAGCACTTGAAATAGAACAAATGATTGATTCATAAAGCACAATTACTCTATTATCTTATATGGTATTGTCCTTAATATTCTCCTGGATGATTGTTTAATGATGTGAACTTATGATCAAAATCTGCAGTATGTATGGGAGCAAGCTGAATTTGATATTATTCAACGGAAAACAAGGATTAGTCTCCATTTTCATCTGAAAAAGGAACAAAGAAAGATTCGCCATGCGTTTTCATACAGCTGGCGGCTGTAAGTTGTTTCTCTTGTTTGTTTCCCTTCAATTCATCAAAGAATTTTTCATTAGTTCAGACCTTTATACTTGTTTATATTTTGTATTTTTGAACTTTCTAACATTATAATGTGTTGTTTAGATGGACATTGCCCGAGATAAGGGATTGTTTAGAAGAAGCTGGGTTTCGATCTATTCACTTTTGGGTTCGAGAAATGCCAGACACCACGGAAATTACAAGAACAGAGGGATTTGGAGCAGGAAAGGATATAAAATATGAAGAAACAACAAGTTTTCAGCAACAAGATTCTTGGAATGCTTACATAGTTGGTGTTGCTTAGATTCTGCTGCACTATTTCTGTCATAACTAGAAGACAAACATCACTTCTAATCAGTTTCTTTGCTTGTAACTTTGTACTTTTCTTTCTTGAATAATTTGTTTTAAATTGGATTTAGATTATGAAGCATAACAAGCTAGCTTTTTAAGTCACATCCATATTAAGTTTGTTTAGAAGTTTTCATCAATTACTACTTGGAAAACCCTGCAAACTAAAGTTCTGTTTTGCCATGTATGTATGTTAGAATAACGAAACATTTAATATTTCCAAAGACAGTTTTTTGCTGGTATAATTGTCTTTAAAATAAACTGAAGTTAAGAACTGGAAGTTTAGTTTAACCTGTCAAGGCTTAAAAGTTAAAAGAAGACAAGTGCTATAACTCCAAAAGACAAAAAAGAGATGCATTTTCATTCAAAAAGTTAGAGTTACAGGAAGAATTAACAGAAGATATATGACTATAGATATACACTAGACTTGTGAGCTAGACCTCACAATGAGTGTTTCATATACACATTTGTCAGTTTGCCTCATCACGGCAGTGACATGTTTACATAAAAATTAGAAGTGAACTGAATCTCCAATTCAATTTTGAAGTTCTTCAAGTTGAAGGCTTTGAGAGTTCTTTCTTGATAGCATGAGAATATGTCTGATGTTGATATTGAAGGGTAGAATCCAACAGTTCATCAAGTGATGTCCTTGGCTTCCAACCTAACCTCAGTAGAATAAACAATAAGAAGAATGTCAAATTCTGCAGACTAATACATGCATGTTTGGATTCACGGTGAATGCTAATGATTTCTTCAAACTCACTGGGAACTCCAAATAAACATTAGCATAGATTCAAAAGTATTAATGACTGAATACCAAGCTGCTTAGTGATAATTGTCATGTCAGGGATGCGCCTATCACTGTCATCATAGCCTTTTCCATAGAAATCCTCTGAAGTCACATCCAGAGTTGATAGACTAGAGGCAGGTACATCAGCCACCTTTGCATATACCTAAATGAAGACACAAAACGAGCCAAATTTTTTTTTTTTCTTTCTTGAAAAACTAAGTCATGAACTTATCTAAAGATAATTTTATAAGCCACCTTTATCATAAGCTCAGCTAGTTGCTTCACAGATACTTCATTGTCTGGGTTTCCCACATTAAAGATGTGTCCATTTGCTCTATCAGGGTTATCCTACATGTGGCATGATAGCATATACATTAGTCCAAGCTCAATGTGAAAGATGGAGGTTCACTTCTCAACTTACAATCATTAACAAAACAGCCTCAATTGCATCTTTGACATAGAGAAAGGTTCTCTGGGAACGTCCTCCATCAACAAGCTTGAGCGGCTCACCACAAAGGAGATTCTGGAACAAGAAACTATAAGAAAAACAGCGGTGTGTATATTTTAAGAACATGAAGAAATGAACAAGAAAGAGAAGAAGCTAGCTGATGTACATTACTAAAGCAAGCTAAAACTCTGGGGACACCATCACTCGGGCCATCCACACCAGGAATGAAGTCCATTCTTGGTCCAATCCAGTTATAAGGTCTCACAATAGTGAACTTCAGGCCATTCTCAGCATGCTCAGCTTTAGATTAATATTCAAGAGTAAGTTAACAAGTAGAAGAAGAAAATCTTATAATAACTATCAACTATGTTGCATAGCCACACAGATAGAAAAAGTCTCTACTAACAATGACATGGCACAAAAATGTGTTTCTGTTCAATTACTTCTATTTTTTCAAAATTAATACTGTCACCAAAGTGTTAGCTTCTATTTTTCCAAAATTAATACTGTCACCAAAGTGTTAGCAACGTGTTAGTGTAGTATTGTGTCTGGTATCTTGATCCGTGCTTCGTGTATCACAATGAAAAGAAAAGCACGTCTTTGCTTACCATAAATTAGCCTGTCTGTCATTTGCTTTGCACATGCATAAGACCATCTTTGTTTATGAACTGGACCAAAAATACAAGGACTCACATCTTCTTTGAGCATGTAATATTGGGGGTCCTGCATCATGCAAATTTGTGTAAACTATAGAAACAAATATAAGAAAATGACATTTGATTGATTTTGTTCACTTTATATGATATGATTTATGATTTCTTTATAATATATATGCACTCCCTAACTTTGTTAAGTACCTAAAACCAATTCACATAAACTAACTCATAAAATGAAAATCTAAATAATTCTTAGTTAATCAGTAGTGACCAAGGTCTTAAATGACGGCCGAGGTCGCGTTGAGGTCACATAAAAGTTTTCGCAGTTTCAGTTGGTACTTGTATTACGATACCAATTACGGTCGTCGCGGTATGAATTAACCACAATTTCTTTTTTATCATAAAAACGGTAAATAGCAGTATCGATATCGTCACCTTCTGAAATCATTTTCTCGCTGTCGTTTACGCGGCAACAGACCGTTTTACATTAATTGAAATAAAAGCAGAAAATAATTCAGATAAACCAAATGATTAACTTTGAAAAATAAGCATCCAATCCAACTAAGGTACCTTTCTATATTCCTCAGGCAAAAAGCTACCTATAGTCTTCCCAAAGACCTCACAAGTAGAAAAATGAATCAAACGCTTGTTATTCTCAGAGCAAAATTTAATCTGCATGAATCATTACACCAACAAAATTACAACACTCCTCAAAACACGATTCATCAAAGAGAATATTCAAAAAGCATCAATAAAAAACTCACCACCGGAATCGCATCAATGAAATTACTGAAAATAGTATCCAACGGCCGCGTATTATAATCAGCGGGCGTGCAAATCGCAGCAAGATTGATAGTCTAGAACAAAACTAAGAATCAATAACAACTGAACCAGAAATTGATAAAAATTGATAAATATTGAAAACAAGAAGAGAAAAGATTACGAGATCGGAAGCTTTGACGAGAGTTTCAAGGCGCGAATCGTTCTTGATGTTCATGTGATGAAACTCGATGCGTTTGGCCCAGGGATGAGACTTATCGAGGAGATGATTGATTTTCTCGGAGGAGACGTCGATGACTATGGCTGTGTGAGAAGTTTCGGACATTAGCTTTTCGCATAGGTGTGATCCGATGAACCCTCCGCCGCCGATCATGCATATGGATACCGGAGTGATTGGTTTTCTGTCGAGGTTCACGGCCTGCGCCATTGTTGTTGTGTGTGGAGTGATAGAGAGAAGAAGGTGCGGAAGTTAGTTAAGAAGTGGTTATTTTCAAGATTGATTGAAAAAGGAACTGAGAATACGGGGGCATTGTCGTAAATTGGAGCTCATTTTCAGTTATGGACGTTGCTTATGGTTATTTGCATGCCATATGTTTGTCTTATTATCTTTCTAGTTGTATGGTGTTATTATTTGTAATGGAACTAGTGGGATATCATCAAAATATTATTGGAAATAAAAAAGAAAAAAAAAAGGATTGAGCTCGAGAATCAAAAAGAATATTTTTCACTAGTAATCTTCAATAATTTTAAAAGAGAGTTTTTTCTTAAGCGACTCAGTTCATAAATCAAATAATAATTTAATACTAAATCCTCTAAACAAAAATTTTAACGGGTAACTTTGAACCCAAACAAACACTCTCTAAGAAGAGATATTCACTCAAGATAAAAAAAATAACTCGTGGTGAATTTACAAATATGCTTTTCCAAAACAAATTTCCTTACTTAAACACAATAAATTTCTCAAAATTCTATGGCTAAATTAAACTAAGAGAAAGTATAAAAATATTAGAGAGAGAGAGAGATACCTCACAATTTTTTATGTGAAAAGTGAGGAGAGAGACTTATATTTATAGGCTAAAGGTTGGTTCAAGAAATGAAAAGATCCATGGGCCAAATTAATGGTACAATCGAATGGGATAAGTCTCAATCAATTGAATAACCTAAATAATTGATTACAAATGTCCATTTTAAAAAGTTTTGATAGATAATTATTGTCTTTCATTAAGACACTACCACAATCGATTATGGAAATCATTTTCCCTTATCCAATTGATCGAGAATGTGCTCTAATTGATTAGGTAGTTAAAAAATTATGCCCTAATCATTTTGATAGTTTCCATTTCATCTAATTAGGCTCTAAAATTTTTTTAGGTTATTTTCTTTAATAAATATAAGTTTTAAAAGGTTTTACACTTCCTTTCTAACACACGATCAGGAAAAGTTTCACACTCATAAGCTTCAAGACTCTCCCGAATATACCAATCATATAATAACTTGGTTAAGTCTTCTTAGAGATGATTCTTAATATATCTTCAAGTCTTATTCCATCATCGACTATCATTAATCCCTAAATATTTGGCTTTATTCGTAGGAAGAGCTTTGAACAAACTGTCTTGTGCATCTTCGACCGTTTGACATACTTGCTTGTTATTATTATGCTTCTTGGTCAGATTAAATATTCATAAGTTGTCATTAACGATTGTATCTTCACAAATTGTCATCATCAAGGGTCTGTTTGGATTGATGGAAAGTGATGGAATGGAGTGGAATAGAGTAGTGTTCCCCTGTTTGGATTTATAAAAATTGAATGAAATGGAATCTGATGGAACCCATTCCATCCAATACCACTATTTTGGGCCATTATTCATTCCCCCCAAATTGGGGTGTATCCAATGGAATGGAATCAATTAATAAGTCAATTACAATTTTGTCCTCCAAAAATTCACTTTTATTAACTATTCTCATTCCTTATTTCAATTCACGTTATATTTTTCTATTCTCACTGTAACTCTTCTCCTTCTCAGACCTTCTTCTTGCTTGTCTATCTTTCTTCTACCTCTACCCTAACAAGGTACATCATTTTTCTCCTGTAATTATGTGTGTTCTATTATATGAAATATCTTGATTTATTTTTATGTTCATGTCTCTTTCAATTTTGAGAAATTAGGTATAGTATTTTGAATGTTAAATTTTTTTTTTTATTAAAAACAAAAACTGAAGAAATTATGTTTTGTATGATAAATTCCATTGTTATTAAGAACAAAACTAGAAATTAGGTTTGTTATTTTTTATACTGTTTACGTGACTTTTCATTCTGCCATATAGAGAAAATATAAGATTAGTTACAGTAATATAAAATTGGCTAACAATATTATATTATGTAATTTAATAAGAAAATAATTATTAGTAATATAATTTTTTGATTTGCTATAAAGATTCTCAATTAATTTGGGTTTAAAATTATGTATTTGTTTTGTTATAGAAATTTTTAATTGATTTTTTTTAAATTTGATATGATTAGTTTTATTTGTTATAAATATTTTAAATTGATTTATTTATATATGGATTTATAATTATAGTAAATTTTACTATTTAATTTGTTATAGATGAGTAACGAAGACATAAGAATCAAATATATGAAATTGGTTCAAATGATGATTCTTCAAGTATCTATCCTTATTGTTCTAATATGTTCGCTAAAAAACAAGCGTAGAAGAACCCAGAAACCTTATAAAATCACAGAGCAAAAAGAGAAAGTTAGAAATGAGTTGATGAAACATATTATAGGAAGTGAGCGATGTTATGATATCATTCGTATGGGTCCGAAAGCTTTCTTAAACTTGTGCACCTTATTACAAGATCAAGGTGGACTTACACATACACGAAGGTGGACCTATATTTATCTTTTAACTTTAGCAAAACTTGAATTTTTTGAATTACTATGATTATTAAGTATGGTGTTGATCAAAACTTATGTATCTGGTCTTTGCAATTTCAATTTCAGGTTATAATAACCATGTTACATTTATGAATATTTAAATCTATTACAGTTTATTTTATTTTCTTTCAAATCTTAAGTTGATATTTTTCTATGATTATATATATTGTTTTACTTGGATCTATCTATATTGTATCAAAAGGGTAAAAATGGAATTAAAAAATTAAAATGTTTTCCGCTCCGTCCAATTTCTAAACAGTGGAATGAGATATTAGTTCCGCTCCGTTGTAAAATATCCAAACAGTGGAGTGAAGTTTATGTTCCGTTCCATTCCATTCTGTTCCATTCCATTCCATTTCGTTTCGCTCCGTTAGTTATAAGTTATCCAAACATAGCCCAAAACCAGTTATTGATAAAATATTTTTCCATCCCTATTATGAACCAAATTGAGCCTTTGCACTAGATAAAGCTCAAGAACTAGACAAAGTTTTTGATGGCTAAACTCAATAACTAAACAAGATCTTTTGATCAACTTAGCTAGTAAACAGGGATTTTAACTGGACAATCTCAAGAACCAAATAGAGTTCTTGATTGGTTTAACTCAAGAAAATAAATAAATAAACTTCTTTCAAAGATGTTACACAAGAGACAAACTCTCTTGAGTAGCTTATAAAATTCGCACGACACTAGAACAATAAAGCCTCGCTGATATTTTTCACTCTCAAAGCACAAAGGCAGTTTCGTGAAAAATAAAGAAATGAAAAGGATAGAATAGAAAGTGGTAAGTTATTATAGGAATATGTTTTATATTATATTTAGAAATGAGGAGAATCCCTCTATTTATAGGAGAAAAATTTGAATAAAAAGTAAAAAGATCCATAGGCCTTTAAATGATCTAACCGATTAAGCCATAGAGTTAACTAATTAGAAGCTTAAAAAAGATATGACAATCCTAATTCCAAAAAGGAAACCCTACAACGACCATGTGTTTTAATCGGTAAGAAGTATCCTTAATCTATTAAGAAGCTTTTTTATTTTCTCTAATCAATTGGATAAGGTTCTTTTATAGTTTGTAAGGTATTTTTCTAAGCAGGGAGATATTTACAACTATTTTAGGTACATGTGTTTGCTTCTTTCGAAATTTGAGAGTTAATTTTATATATTTACAATATAGTGATCACTCAAACACAGATCAGTCGAGCTTTAAAACTTCCTTTCTTTTCCCAATATTTAAAGTTTCAAGATCACCTGCTTGATTAATCATTAATTCAGCATTTCATCTATGACAAGACTTCTTCTGATTGATGAGACTCGACAAAGATTCTTGATAAAAACCGTCATTAGAGATTGCTTTCCATAGATCATCAGCGACTCCACTTAACTTTGCTTAATATTATGTATTGTATTTATTAAGTTTGGATTGATACCTTAAACGAAACATATTTGATCATTACATATTCTTGAAATATGCGAAGGTGCGAAAAACACAAGAAAAAGGGGTTTGAATTGGGTTTCTAGAAATAAAATATTTTTGAAACAAAGCACTTGAAGTTAACACAAGGAAAAAAATAAATGAACACAATTATTTTTATCCTAGTTCACTGTTAACAAAGTTAATCTTGTCCATCCACCAAGGGGATTTTCCTTTCTCAACAAGGACTTAATCCACTATAACCAAACTGATTACAAACACAAACCAAGACTAACCGTCAATGGTTACAACCACAGAGAATAACCATTAATGTCTTCTAGAGAATTTTGACTAAAGCCCTAGTCTCTCAAGGAAAAATCAAATCGTTGTTAAATACAAGTTTGCATGTTTACAAGATTGCTTCTTGAAATCAGATTACACAGAAATGAAGTACAAATAATAACACAATAGTGTTAAGACCAAGTTAGCGAACAATTGTTCCTTGCTAGCAAGTTTACGAACAAAAGTTATATGCTTTACAAAACTTTACAAATTTACAATGATATTTCAACAACGTTTTAGAAAAATGAATTAGCGCAAATCCGTTGTTTTCTAATTCATCCAAGTCTTCCTTTTATAGACAAAAAGAAATCTCTTAGGGGGTAGAATAAGAATACCATATTTCCATCTGTCTTCTTGCATGACGGTTAATAAGTGGTAGACAACCTCGTACCAGTAGTACAATCATTGCGTCACAAAACCATAGTAGTGGAAGTAGGTGATAATGTACTATTTCTCACATAAAACCTTTGATATTATTCTCTTCTAATCTTCAAAGACTTCAAAGTGTGAATGGGGTGAAGCATGTTTAAAAGGAACAAAACGAGTCTTCAGAGCCTTGGTCTTCAGAGTACTCAAAACTTGTTCAATAGAACCTTGTCTTTAGAGTCTTTAGAACACTAGTCTTTAGAGTCTTCAAAACTTGTTCATCAGAGCCTTGTCTTCATAATCTTCAGAATCTTGGAGCAAGAGAGCTTGGAATCATCAGAGCTTGAGAACCCACCAAAAGCTCTACTATTAGAGACACAGTCAAAAGATTTTAAAACTAACATTCATCATAACCAGTTTTTCACAAGCATTCTAAGAAATGAAACACTCACTTATATCTCTTAGTATGCTGAGTCCAGAATCTGATGACGTCACACATCAAATCTTTAGAGTCATAACATGTTAGAAAAATATATAGACTAAACAAACCATTAGGGTACTAAATTTTTATTTAATCACCCATGTATTGTTATCATCAAAATTGAAGGCCAGATGTAGAAGTCTAGGGATGTCAATGGGGCGGGGCGGGGCCGGGGGGACACTTCCCCATCTTTTTCCCCGCCATCAAATTCATTCCCCGTCCCCGTCCCCGATCTCCGTCACGGGGGAATTTCTATCCTCATCCCCGTTCCCCGCGGATCCCCGTTCCCCGCGGGGATCCCCATAGATCCTACATTTATTCATTAATTTAAATTTAATCAAAATAATCAACTTTTCCTATAAGCAATTACATGAACAGGTTTATGAGAATCAAGGAGAAACAATCTACTTTTTTCTATAAACAATAATATAAACAGATTTATGAGAATCAAAGAGAAATAATCTATTTTTTCCTATAAATAATTACATGAACAAATTTATGAAAATCAAACCTTATTGATGAAATTGTAAGAGCTGTGAATAATGGAAGCACACCAAATAGAGAAGATGGAATTGGAAGAGGAAGATGAATGGAGATTTGACTGGAGAAAAAAAAAAGGAGTCTAACGTGTGAGACTCTAAATGTCTGGCAGAAGAAAATGAAACGCTTCAACTTTTTTAGGGTCTAATATTTACATTTCTCTCTCTTAATAAATACATGAATATTTATTTATTTATTTTTATAAATAAACATAAAGGAAATGACTAAAAAACCTAATCTAAAATATATATATTAAATTAACTATATTAAAATAATAGGCGGGGCGGGGGGTGTATTCCCCGTCCCCGTCCCTGAAATGCTCTCGGGGGAATTTTTCTCCCCATCCCCGCCCCCACGGGGGAAAATTCCCCATCTTTGGGGCCCCGAACGGGGCGTTCCCCGCGGGGATCCCCATTAACAGGTCCAAACTGACATCCCTATGTAGAACTAACTCTTGTTCTTACAATATAAAGACGTCATATCATAATGTTTGCCATAATTATAATCATCATGAACATATAACACTTGCAGTTAGTTGTAATTGGAAGCACATAGATCTATAATCAATACATATTGAAGAAACTCCAGAGTTTGTCTAATAGATAATGGTTTTAACTCTTAGTTTAGGGAAAGCAAGTTCAACTTTTTTTAATTAGAAAGCATTTGTTTAGGTTGCTCAGTTTGAGAATGAATGTAAAAATGTTCGGAAATATTTCGAATAAGAAAAGATTGAAATATTTCAAGTATTGAGATAATATTTTGGTTTAGGAAGATGAAATGAGAGATGCAGAGACTTTGTGATTTGATTTGGAATTTAAATAAGATATGAATTATGTGATTGAAGTAACATGAATTTATATAGAAAATAAAATATTAGAAACACAAAAAATCCTTTGATGTAAATAATTATGAAATTTTTGGAAACATTATGGCTAAATCATACTCGCCCACTGAGACTATTGAAAATCCTTTCATGTTTTAATAAAATCACCAAAAAATAATTTTGGAGCCTAGTTAGTTGACTAACAGAGTGTTCAGTTGATTATGCAACTTTTTCTAACTATCCAATCAATTAGATCTTTTTTCTAATCGATTAGATGATTCTTAATTGAATCTATAATCAATTGTGACAATCTCTTAAAGATCAATAACAAATTTATATCAAAATATTTCATTTTTAGGCCACAACAATTGATTATTTGAGGTGCCTAACCGATTAGCCTAATAGATTACGTGAGTTAATAGGCCCATCATTTGTTTATGAATTTATATCACGCATTGACCTATAAATTGAGAGTTTCTTTATCACTTTTTACATAAAAAAACATGAAAAACCTCAATTTTTATTTCACTTATCACCTCAATAAATATCTCATATTTTCTCACACATTTCAGTCATAGTGCTTCAAGAATGTTCTTGAGTCTAAATGGAGAATATTGTTTTGGATGAGGGAAATATTGTAAACTTACCAAGAATAAATTTTTTCTCGAGTAGGTAATTCTTTCATAGGAATTTAGTATTTTGGTTGCGAGATAAACAAACTCTTACTTGGGAGATTATCTTAGAAAATCTTTGCCCAATTTGTGATTTTTCTCCATCGAAGAAAAAACTCTCTTTTTGGTTCATGAAGATCATCCATTAAAAATATCCATAATTGTTCTTGAGCTTAGCTAAATTAAATGATCTATTGGTTTGAGATCAACCTGATTAAAATCTCTCTTGGTTTACGAGTTAAGCCTATTGTAAAAACTTAGTAGGTTCGAGATTAACCCGATAAAAATCTTGGTTCGATTTATGGTTAACATGTGGGAAACTATAGCTTACCTCGGAGGATATCAAACTTTAAAATTCATCTTGGTTCAAGATCAGTCTATGCATAACCTCTGTTTGGTTTGGTGACTAACTGCTCTAAGCCTTGTTTGTTGTTTGAGTAGTTATCTGTAAACTTCATTTCCTTGTATAAGGGGGGTTCGTGGGCATAACCTTCTAAAAGATTTCAAGCATAATGTATAATCTCAAGAATAATTTTTAGGAACATAATTATTTATTCTTGATCGAATATGTAGAATTTTACGGTGTTATTTCTCTTCCTATATCTCTTTTATTTCCAATTATTTTTTGTTACTTTGAATTTCTGATGCATACTTTTAACAATTTTATAAAATGGTCTTAAACTCTAATTTCTCAAATGACATTTTTGAAAATCATAATTTTTAAACCTCTACAATTCACTCCTTGTAGTGTATGAAGTCATATGTCCAACAAAGGGGATCCGAGAACTTTTGCTTCCTCTAAAGAAACTTCAACCTATCCACCTCTTCTTTAAGAGCCATCACTTTATTTTTAGAGTTGAGATCTCTTGTTCTCAGCCACCTCACACTTTCCCTTACAAGTATCCATTTCCCAGAAAGGGTTGCCCATGGATAGAACATCACCCCGACCAATAGTAGCCCATGAAAACAGAGAAGTCATCCTGTTAGTGTAGAAAGTCGCCTTAGAGAAGAAATCCATCATCTCCGCCTCAAGAAGGTTATAAAGATATGCAAGATCTTCCTTAGAGAATAAAGCAAAGACCTCATCATAAGTGAAAAGATTCCAAGATAGAAGAATGTTTCACAACTTAAGTAAAGGTGTAGATGACCCAACAAAAGTACCCTCGAACAACCAACTAGTTTTACCAAATCTCTATCTTGAGGAAGACTTTGATCTTATTCCTGACCCCTCTTGCTATTAATAGGAAGATACAAAGCCCAATATTCAACCCATATGGTAGCATTTATAGTAGAAGAGTGAACTCAATCAGAAGGGATAAAAATAGAGTTTTGGTAGAGGTGCTAGTTTTTGGTGATCTCAAAAATTTCGCTAGTTCTTTGCACAAGTGGAAAACTGGGGAACTTTTGATGCAATGAGATGAACCCTTGATCCCATATATTATTATATGAAGTATGCATCACGAAAAAAATATGGAGGAATAGCTAATGGGAGGGTTTCTAAAGCCAATGCTAAACCCATAGTTGGAACACTCTAATTAAAACTCGGTCAAAGGATTTGCGAGAGGGAAATCTTCAAGACCTTAAACACCTCATCTTAAAACTCGGTCAAAGGTAACTGGAAATTTATCCTAGTAAACAAGCACTCATAGAAAAAAATAAAGCATTTCCCGAAGTTGGTATACATACTTTTTCCTGTATTTTGGAATCCATCCATGTATACTTGTTATATTTAGCAAACTCCATAACATCCATATTTTTTCAAGATAACTCATTAGCTTGAAAGATATTTAGTGGCATGATTGAAATGACGCCAATAGTCTGAGTCTCACACATAAGATGATCCCTAATCTCGACATCACTTGGATTCGAACCAAATGTGTACTCTTGAGTTCTGATGAAAGTGTGAGCCTTTTCATTATTCTAGGCAGTAATCCCATATTCTTTGAAGCAAAAGTATGAAAAGTTGAATCCCAAACGAGTGCAAAGGAAGCAGGCTCAAAACTGACTGCACGATCACTTATAACATCGTCGTAAAAAATAAGAGTGTCGAAGGAAGGTTCATTAAGGGAAGTTTATTTATCAAGAGAACCACTAGAGAACCTCTGCAACTCAGAACTATCCGACACATTCATAATGACTAGGGCGAAGTGACTTTTAATTGAAAGGTTGAAGTCTGAACTAACAAATGTTTCTGTAACTAAAGAAGATGAACTATTATTCTCATAATCACTATATGAGTTTACATGATGATCATTTATATGAATCATAGCAAAAATAAAGATTGGATACAAGAAAATAAGCTCATGTTAAAAATGGTAACTATAGAGAATGAAAGCTGACAAAGACAATAAAGAAATGCACAATGAGAAAGCTCTGTATCATAGAAGACAAACACTCAAGCAAATGTTTATGGAAAGAAAGGGAATTGCTCTCACGAAAGAGGAATCATAATGTTAAAAATCAATTGTCATATTTCACCTTGGAAACACAAGTGAACTCAAGTGCACTTGAATGCCACAGAGAAGAACGCCCTACACTAATCTGCGAGCCTAAGACCACATGCCTAAAAAATTGATGAAACATCTCAATGATGGGAAATGCATTTAATGCACTTGATCCCCACTACTTCTACAACTACCCCATGGTCTTCCTACTTCTCCCTATAGTCGACTTTGGTAACAAGATGTCAGCCACAAATTTGAAAGACTTTCTGACTCGTAAAACATTCGACAAGCCTTAGGGGGAATTGTTCTAGGTCGGCCAATAAGAAAATACGAGTAAGTTCTAAATTTCCTACTCAACAATGCAAAACCCAATTAAAATTATCCATCGTATATAGTCAACACACGTGAGACTTAAGATATACTTTTTGATCTCATAATATAATTTTTATCTCTTAAAAATAAAATAAAAAACACAATTGAGTACCAAATTAAAATGACCACATTAAATTTAAACAAAAACTTTTTACAAAAACCAAAAGAATGAACCTTGGATGCAGCAATTGTATCATTAAGCATACAAATATCAAATATCAAATATCAAATATCAAAATTCAAATTGAAAATTGATTTTTTAAGCGAAAATGAAAACTGAAATTTGAGAATCAAATATAACAAACAATTACAGTTTCTTCTCCTTCAAAGAGTGTCATTATTGCAACTTGCAGCTGCATTCCCCGCACCGATCTCAACTCGCCAAACTCAGTAAAACCCGGCCGGAAATCGTAGGCGGATCCCGCCGTCGGCCGCCAGAAACAAACAGTGAGTCCAGATTTCCCAATTTCTGTTTTCCACATTTTCCTTTCCCCTCTCATATGTTCAATTTGTGTTTCCATTTTTCTGTTAGGGTTTTAAAGTATTATCACATGATTCTTCAGTAATTTGCAACACTATAGTTTTGAATATTTTAAATTCATTTATTGATTCAACTCTAATGCTAAGACCAAGTAGAAAATTGATCTGAGTAGTTTGATAGAATCTGTATACAAAAGTTGTATAGTTTTAGTTTAGAAAAAAATTTCTACCCTATGACAGAGTGTTTCCACATTACAGGGTAGTGAGCTGTTTGTTATTGTTAATGGCTCGTTCGTCGACACTCTATCACCAGTTCAACCACATTAGGACTTTCGTGAATGCGAGGGTTAAATGGGTTCGAGATCCCGATCTCGACACTGCAGTTCTCAAAGAGAAAAATCTTAAACACGTGATTTCTCTCAAGAACCATATTGTTTCGTCTCCTTCCAAATCGTTATCCGTCTACAATGCGTCTATGTTGAAGTCTTTGCTTGACCTTCCTATGACAACGGTCAAATTCGTTGAGAAATATCGTCATGTTTTCTGTCAGTTTCAACCGAGTCCTGGTCTCCCTCCACGCGTTAAGCTTACTACTCAAGCTCTATTGCTTCATAAAGAAGAGATGGAAGTGCATAATTCTACGACTAACCGTGAAGAGACTGCTCGGAGGTTGGTAAGGCTTCTGATGCTTGCTGGCATGGGGAGATTGCCGATTTATGTGATTGAGAAGCTAAAATGGGATATGGGTCTTCCTCATGATTATGTTAAGACTCTTTTGGCTTATTACCCCGATTATTTTGATGTTTGTGTGGTGAAAGATCCATCATCTGGGGAAGATGTGCTTGCTCTAGAACTTGTTTCTTGGAGAAAAGATCTATCTGTGTCTGAGTTGGAGAAGAGGGTAACGAGCTTGAGCTATGGTGCAGATAAAAGAAGACATGATATTGCATTTCCCATGTTTTTGCCCTCAAGTTTTGCTTTAGAGAAAAGGGTGAAAAGTTGGGTTGAGAGTTGGCAAACATTGCCTTACATTTCTCCATACGAAAATGCATTTCATCTTGACTCGAATAGTGACCAGGCGGAGAAGTGGACAGTGGGGATTTTGCATGAGTTGCTTTCTCTTTTAGTGTCAAAGAAGACAGAAAGAGAGAATTTGATTTGTTATGGAGAGTGTTTGGGGTTGGGCTTGAGATTTAAGAAGGCTTTGGTTCATCATCCTGGTATATTTTACATCTGTAATAAGATTAGGACTCAGACTGTTGTGCTTAGGGAGGCTTACAGAAATGAGTTTCTGGTTAAGAAACATCCAGTGATGGGTATGAGATATTGGTACATTCACCTCATGACGAAGAAATAGAAGCACTGTATACAATTTGATTTGAGGATGATGATGAATTGAAGCTTGGCTACTGAACCTGGAGTATATTCTAGCTATGGCTATGAGCTTCTGTAAGAAACATCCAGTGAAGGGTATGGGATATTGGTACATTCACCTCATGACAAAGGCGTAAAAGCTCCATAAACAAGTGGGAGGATGATGATGAAATTGAAGCCTGGCTTCTGAACCTGAAGTAGATCCTACTTCAAACTATCTAACATAGTAATGAAACAAAATTTCCAAGTTACTTATTTTCGCAACTGATACACTGATTATGAAGATGTTTCCTTTGGAAAATATTGGCTGCAAGCTCAAGAGTTATTTATAAACCTAATTTTCATGAATTACCGTATTTATTATGCACTGTTGGAAATTTGTGCTAGTTGCCAAATTTTTAAATTTTAGACAAATGCAGTTGTGGTTACCGACTGCAATTGAAAATTTTAATAGTTGGTTGGTACTAATGCTAACGAGGTTATCAGTCACGGTAAATCATACAGGGATGGATGTATGCCACGCCTAAACAACTATTTGTGTATGATTTTCAGTGTTGTGTTAATTGTGGCAACTGGCTACAATAGTTGTTGGTTGTGGACAAACTAAGGATGTGATTAACAGCCATGTCTTTGATTTTTGCCATGGATAAAATACCTGTTTTGCTCAGTTTAAACATTACCGTGTACATAGGGGCTTACTTGCTTCCCTTCATCCATTGCATACTAAAGTATTTTATCGTTAGCTCCTCCTGTTTGGTTATGTATCCATACAAAGAAGGATCGTTCTCTATCTATCTTCTGCAACCCACCTATTACTTGGCCAAACTTGCATCCCATGCAGCTGATCTGAAAAGGGAAAAAATATACTTGAGTTGCTTGCGGAAAAAGTGTGCCATCACCCAAGGGGAATGATATTATGATAGTTATAATTAGTTAGATACTGTTTATCTTTTTCTGATATCTATTATAATTATAGTAACTAATATCTAGAAGTTTTCCAGTCTGTTAATGACTGTTAGAACTGTTAATATAAATACCTTGTAATCTCTCTATTGTTACTTTGGATCATAGTATATGGTTTCAGATTCAACATACATGTTCCATCTGCACTTTTCTCTCTATCTCAGATTCAATCGTGGTTGAATGTCTATTACATGGTTTATAATCTCTAATTTCAGATAATTAGGAAAACAGGTAAAGATATCTGAAATATAAATTAAGTCAAATACATTTCAACACTAGTCAAGTCTGTCCTTTTCACAGCTCGGTTGAATTCCAAGTTTAGCAACAAATAAATAAATGTAATTTACATTTACTGTGAGATTATAACATTATACTTCCCAAGTGCATGCATGGTCTTCACTAGGTACATGTCTAACTATGTAAATGCACTCCCCCTCAAGTTGGAGCATAGAAGTGAAATGCTCTAAGCTTGGAACAAATAAATTGAACTCTTTGCCCCCATAGAGATTTTGTGAAGATCTCTATTGGTTGACCACTAGAGCTAACAACAATATTGATGAACTCTTTAGAAATAACTTTCTCAGCTGATCTTCTATTTATACTCTCTTAGCAAAAAATATAAATAAAGACAAACATAATTTACATTTACAAGGAGATCAACAATATTGGTACTTCGTATAGTGCATGTATGATATTCCAAAGGTTCATGGCTAACTATATACAACAATCTGAATATAATTGCTATACAACTCCCACCCAATACTAACAATAATTCCAAAACACATCATCTTTTGGCACCTAAGTTTGACTATAGATTATCGCCAACTAGCCTGTTCCTGTCCATTGAAGGCTGGCGATAGACTGACCTGAGCCAGCATATTTTATTTGAGCTAAATTATAATTATTCACTTCTAGATATTATATGCCTTAAAATCACATGATTCTCCCAATTTTTCAAACGTAAAAGATTTCTTTTTTTTGGGGGCCTAACCCGAAGAATTGTGAATGCAAAAATTTCCCATATTGTATCCTATTTTTCTATCTATTTGTAATTTTAGCATTAAAAGCATCATCCTAAGTTCATTTTCTATTTTTGTGCAGCTACAGTGCCTTTGGTGGCAGGGCATCAGTTTCTTTTACATGGTATTGAATATCAACTGAGCATTTATGAAGCATGAAAATGTTCAGTGGTTGGCGTCGTTTTGCTTTTGGTGTTCTATTAATTTTACTCCTTACTCATCTGTTTTCTGGTAGGCAATCCCTTTCAATTTTTTCTTAAAGTACAAATTATTCTGTGTCATTTTAAGTGTAATTGATCTTTACAAGTGGACTTGGTTGTATTCTCAGCAGTCAGAGAGCTGAACAGCTCAAAAATGTCAGAACCCCATAAACAACTAAACAAGAAATTTGATCATCTGGTTCTTGGTCCTGCTGCTGGCCAAGGCTTGTCAAACCGTTTGCAATGCCAAGGTTCCTTTTGTCTCTATAAGTTAGTTATTTAAATTATGGTATATTTCTTGAATATTTTGCTCAGAATGTTGTGATTCGTGATAAGTTGTCTTAGTGTATGTTTGGTTTACTGGCATAAAACAAAGAAGCACGGTGAAAAATCATGGTAGTGTAGAAGCTACCTTTTGTAGCTTTTGGTTTTCACGGTGAAATGTTCCCTAACGTACGGTGGCGGTGAAAAGAAGCTTAACCAAACACATACTTAATATCTTCTGCTGTATCTTATAATGCTACCGATGACCCATCTTTCACTATGAGTAGTAGCAATGTAAACTTTGTCTATAGTCTTTGGGATTTTAATAATATAGCATAGTAGCATTCACAAATGTTGAACTGTTATTAGTTTTTCTGAAATGCCCCATATTAGATATTATCTTAAATGTAAGGGTAAACCTAGTTCTATAAGGCCCCTGACATGGCATTATCTAGGAAGGGTTGGATTCATTCGGATTTTCAATTTTCTACTCGCAAACCCAATCCAAATCAATCATAATTAATTATCATGAAAATTACTATCAATCATTCATGTTCAAGAAGAAAAAAAGAGAAATGTCGTATGTGGACAAATTATTATATTTTAATTTGTTATTAGAAAATTGTTAGTGTATTGTGGTAATTGATTGTAGAGCTATGAAACACGTTCATTATCATACTAACTCAAATGATTATTATAGATTCAAAAGCCTTGATATTATATATTTTTCTTGTTAGATATTTTAAAATCTATTGGAAAAAACATGCTAGTCTAATATTTACTATTAAACACTATTAATACTATATTTTTTATATTATTGTGAAAAATTAATTTCTATAAATAAATCATTAAATTTTTTTTCTTCATTTTTTATCTACCCGATCAATCTAACCCAAACCAACCCGTTGTTTCTCGGTTCGGTTCGGTTTGGGTTTTATCGCAAAA
Organism: Vicia sativa; assembly: GCA_021764765.1. Lineage (NCBI taxonomy): Eukaryota > Viridiplantae > Streptophyta > Magnoliopsida > Fabales > Fabaceae > Vicia > Vicia sativa. Next base: position 153,448,643 of record CM038793.1, on the reverse strand, counting down.
ATTTAAAAATCCAATCCAAACCAATCCATATCATTTTAATCGGTTTGGATATCGGATTCTGTCAAAACCGAACCAAACCTTTCCTGCGAACACCCTTAATTGGGAATTTGGGAGTCAATTATAGGCGCTAGGCAGTTTAATCACAAAATCATAAATTAAGAATGGATTATTATTGTTAAAGTTGGTATTTATGTTGTTGGAGTTTGTTTAAAGTCCCACATTGCTTAGGTTTCCGGGCTGTCAAATGTATAAATATGTGAGGGCAGCCTCACCCTTTGAGCTAGCTTTTCAGGTTGAGATCCAAGCATATTTAACATGGTATCAGAGCCGGGTTAAGGACTGCAATGTGGGCATTGGACTCATACCCATGCTAGGCGTGAGGGTGCGTGTTAAAGTTGGTATTTGTGTTGTTGGAGTTTGTTTAAAGACCCACATTGCTTAGGTTCCCGGGCTGTCAAATGTATAAACATGTGAGGGCAACCTCACTCTTTGAGCTAGCTTTTCGGGTTGAGATCCAAGCATATTTAACAATTATTAGTGCAGTTTTTTATTTTTAAAATTGGTTCCAAGTCTCATTGATTTTCTTGTGTTTCTTTGGCTTATCGTTATTGCTGATTGTGTGAAAGTATTTTCTCTGGTCTGGTTATTTTCCTTTTATAGTTCAAGATCAACTTTCTCTTGAACCTGCTTTAACAGAAATTGTAAATTTTACAAAACCACTCTTTCCGATGCGACATATCATGAATTGGGTGTTATTATTATGTAAAGTTTTTTTTTTTCCTTTCTTTTTTGTATATTTATCATAGGACTAGTAATTTGAACCAAATGACATAATACTTTAGAGCAAGTTTGTGGATCACCTTGATTTCTCATAAATCTTATTCTGAAGATATTTATAACTCGGCATGTTCTTAATTTCCTTTATTTGTTTTATGTATGTTTATCTGCATAGTGATTGTGTAAGTAAGGAATTTTTACTTATCAGTTTCCTAATCTAGAAAAACTTGTAATTGTTATTACTTATTACATCCAATAAGTATGGTATTTTTTGTAGATTGTAAATGTTTGAAAACTTTCATTTTTTAGGTTTCACATTTTACTCCTTATTATCCTGTCTGTATTTTTTTGGTTTCTATTTATTCTTATAATGCATTTTACATCTCCGCAATTCACAGGATCAAAAGCTCTCAACAGGACCCATTCTTCAAATGACAGATTAGGTCTAGATGGAAGTGTTACATTTGTAACTGTCTTTACTATTTATAATTCTTCTCTCGATGGAGTAGATGATAAATCATCAAAAACAGTTGTTGGCAACACTTCGTATAATAAGATGGGCAGGTCAATGACTGTGTTGAATGTCTTCATTAACTTCATTCAGGTAAATTTCCTTTGATTATTGTTTCTACAGTTACTTAATTATCAGTATAGTCTGGTTAAGTGTGTTTCTCATACTCAAATTGTTAAGAACCCAAAAATAATAGGGAAAATGAGATTGTATTATAGATTGAAAAAGGAAAATATTACAGAAGATAAATCTCTGTAATCCAGAGCAAAGCTCCTCAGAGAAGAAACGATTCTTTCTCTGCCTAACCCTAAGGTTCTAATTTAACAAGATGATCAAAGATGCCACTCTCTATGCCTCCACATCCTATTATAACTGAAATGGTCACACGTTTCCTCCCTCACTCACTACCACGTCATATTCTTCCCTTCCCCTTTCCTATATTTTGATGATGTCACCCTCCATATAATGGGCTTGTGCAACCAATTAGTAAATTGTTTACTTAGGCTCAAATACTCAACTTGGGGTTCTAACACCAATTCAGGCTTAAGTCTCTTAACTTTGTGTATACAATCCAAATAATTGGGCAATTCATATTTCTGACAATTATACCAAACAGACATCATTTAACATTTGGTGTGGGTAACATGCAGGTAGCAATGCCCCAGAGCGAAGTGATTATTCTCACAGATCCAGTTTCTGACCTTTCAGTGCACAGAAATAGGGTCTCTCTGTATCCCATACAAGGTGAATATTCAAGAGACAAGTTGATGCTCCAAAGGATCAGGTCTTACATTGTAAGATCACATTGTATCTACAGTATATATATAGATCTTCTTTAGTTAAAAATAGCTGCTCGCTTTTCGCATTTCATTCTTTGTCTGTCTACTAAAAGCAACACCAATACTACATTGGTCTTTTCCCAGAATCACGTGCACGAAAATAGATCATAGGTGCTTTCTATCTTTATTATTCCTTTTCTTCGACGTTATGTCACTCTCAATTTCATAGTTCTAGTAGTCTTGTTTTATCATTATCCGTGAAGATGATACGGATGTTAAAGTTTATATAAATAACCTTTTGTTTGCTTCTTTACAGACCTTTTTAGAAACACGACTTCACAAGCTTTCGCAGAATCCGAGGGATATCACTCATTACATCTTCACTGATTCTGATATAGCAGTGGTTGATGATTTAGGGCAGATTTTTCGTGACAATCCTGATTGTCATATGGCTCTGACCTTCAGGAACAACAAGGGTCAGCCTTTGAATTCAGGATTCATTGCAGTAAGGGGTACTTCTGATGGAATTTTAAGGTAAATGAACTGTACTATACTATCTGTAGTTTTTGTTTAATTGCTGTTGAATTTGTGTCTAAAACTAAAACAGACTATACTCACTCACTTCTATATATTTATAGTAGCTTATAGAATAAACACAATAAACACTAATTGATATGATTTGCTAATTCTTCCTAATAATAAATATTAGGTTTTGATTCTAACAATTGCAGTTACATGATACTATTACAAAAAAATTAAAATAAAAGACTGATTGTGTATTTGGCTAGTATTTATGCTGTTTTCACTGTTTAACAAAGTTTCAATCATATGACTCGGATTCACCCCTTTTGTGGATCACATACATGACCTGCATCTAATTGCTTGCAATTGTCATGTTCGTTTCAGGTTTCTGAGGAGAGGAAAAAAATGTACTTTTAATATTTAATTATGATCCATTTATAGTGCAAAAAGCTTTACACTATAGTATATACTATCTGGGAGCCATTTTAATTTTTGAAAGCATTTTTCCTTGTCCGCTTCTCCTAAAATCTAAAATATACAGGTTGACTTATTATGGGCCCGTTTGTTTTGGCTTTTTTTTTTTAAATGATTTTTATAGTGTAATATTATTGTGTAAAAAAAATTTACAAAGAAACTTTTCATAAAAGCTCCAAATGAAATTTTGTTTGAATAGTGTAATTTGATCTCTCCTCTTCTTAGAATGTTATTTTAGATGATTCATCATTTTAGCGAAAAAAATTTTGACATTAAAATTTTAAAAAATCAATTAATTTTGAAGCTATTTCAAATAGGTTTTCATAAAAATCATTTTTAAAATACAACTTTTTTAAAAAATTGTGATTTTGACTATGTTACGATCTTCAATAATGTATATTTACGTTATACATTGTCAAAATTAATCTCACAATTTAGAAAAAACAAATATAAAAAAACTTGTAATATTTTGAAAAACAGTTTCATAAAATCTATTTTTGAAAAAACAAAGAAAAAATCCATTTTTCTAAAGCTGAAACAAACTGGCTTAATTGTTAAATCCTGAGTTATTTAATGTTCAATTCCTGATTTATTTCTCCATTTTTCTGCTATCTAATTGTCAAATCCAATTTGAAAATCAACACAGGGCAAAGCTTTTCCTACAAGAAGTTTTGAAAATTTATGTCTCAAAATACTTAAATGCTTCCCGCATGCTGGGTGATCAGTTAGCTCTTGCTTGGGTTGTGAAGTCAAAACCTCATTTCGATGCCAGCAGATTTGCCAAAACAGTTGCTTTCTCTGATAACATTGGTGGTACTTCAATATTGTTCTTACCATGTGCCATATACAACTGGACTCCACCTGAGGGTGCTGGTCAATTTCATGGCATGCCTTTGAATGTTAAGGTATAATGCTCACTAGCTGAATGCTTGGAGTTATATTCAAATTTTGGTTCTGAAATTTTTGTTAATTTCCTCTCCTGGCTTATTTTGGGATACAGGTTGTTCATTTTAAAGGATCAAGAAAACGTCTAATGCTTGAATCATGGAATTTTTATTCTGCAACTCCTGACATTGATGATATGTTATGCCTCATTTTGGGAAGTGGAAGAACAAAATATGATTTTTGAGAATGGTTTCTCTCAAAAGATTCACATCATATATTGCAGGATCTAACGACATCATCGGTTCCCAATCGTAGAGCAGAAAAATTCAGCTATTGCTCCTTTTGCACTCGTCATTATTACCCTTTTGATTGGTGATAAGGTGTACTGATAACCGCAAACCAGAAGGTAGGAGCTGGCCCCTTAAATAGGTTGATTTCTTCTACTCATGAGAGTTCTTTTCAGAAGGCATTCCAACAAATCAAGAGGATGTAGAATGTGTTATAATGGTTTTGGGAAAACAGAGGGGGTTTATTCATTCTTGCACAATTGGAAAAGATATATTATAATGAGTTTGAATTGATTGGTTGGGTTTCATAGGGTATTAAAAAGTTAAACCCGGGGTGTTTGAATTGAGTTTTCACTCTTCGTTTCTTATGCACTTTAACGCTGATTCATGCTTCTCAAAATTGCTTCTTATGATTGTTTCTAACTAATGCTTCTAATAAATTGTAGAAGAATAAACTAGAAGACATAGGCAAGAGTAAAGAACACGTGATTTTATCTTGGTTCATTTGATAACCTCAAACTACTCCAGTCCACCTTTCCGAGGTGATTTCACTTTGAACTCAAGATCTTAATTCACTATAACCAAACTGATTACACTTGCACGGGCATCCGTCGGTGACTAACTCTCACTAAGAGACCTTCTTAGTCTACTCAAAACTTCTAACCTAATCGGTCCTTTGAGGAACACAATACCTTCTAAAGCTTTAGATCCAATTGGTCCTTTAGAAGAATTGTCTAAATCTTCCTAAAGCTTCAGACCCTTTAAGAGGAACAAACAACTGTTTATTTTTAAATGTTTCTACACAAGCAGATGTAAATTCAATTAAGTACATCAGAAGATTCTAATACAAACTAAGAATATTACATTGTATTTTATCTCAAATGTGTGATCTTTTCTTTAATTGCTTCTTCACGAACAACAGCGCAGAGCACTTGAATGATTGAAGTCTTCTTTTGCATAAGCTTCTGAACGCTCTGTTGATCTTGACATAATACGGGGAAGAACTTGTTCATCTTGATTCATTTTAGAATATTCTAGACAACAACCCTTGTTCCATAATATCATGAAGTAACATATCCATAGTGTGGATTTTTCAAGTAGAGAAGATGGAGTTAGGATTTGATATTTTCTTCAACAATTCAACCTCAAAATTCAAGATCAAGTAAGTCAATTCTCAAATAAACACTTATTTTAAGTGATTTCCACTTTTGACTTTTCTTGAAATTGAATATTGAATTTGATTGCAATTTCCGTGTGGATTCTGATTCTTGAATTTTTATTTGCAAATTGTTTGAATTGAATCTCATTTTGTGACGTTAAAGTGTGTCGGTGTGAAGGAAATTGTACATAACGCACACATAAGCTTGCGTAGTTATTTTTCTTTAAACCTTTAAAAACCTCACACTTCGGGCTTACCAAATCCATGAGGTTATCCGCAGTAACTGCAGTCAATTGGATGCGAATATCCTTGTCGCTGGTGTAACGCCCAACTATTTAATTAATTAGTTAATTAAATATTTCGAATTATTTCATATTTGAGTTGTCAAATTGTTAGTTAAATTAGTTGTTTAATTGTTGAATGGTCGGTAGAATTAATATTAATAGTCGTATTTGTTGATTATTATTATTAATAACAATAATATTAGAATATATATTGTCGGGCTTTGTTGGTTGAAATTAGTAGAAAGGGAGGTGTAGAGAAGTAGGCCCAATAAGAGAAAAATAATTATTTGTAAGTATTATATAATAATAAGAAATTAGGTTTTGGTGAAGTGATTAGAAAATAAGGAAAAAATAAAGGAATCAATACGTGAGGAAAGAAAGAAGAGGAATAGACTTGGGAGAAAAAAATTGTCGTCGGGAGAAAACTGTAGATCGAAAGTCAAATCGAAATTTGACCGGAACTCCGTAGAGCGACCTTCAATCCAAGGTAAGGGTGAGGTTCTAATTTTCTAATGGGTTGTATGATGAATTTTATGTGGGAATTAGGGTAATGAGAATTTATCATGCATTCATGGTTATTCTGTCTGTTAGGGAATTGAATTATTTGTCTGTGTTGAAATTGATCATGACTGGTGTGTATAATCGAATTGCCGTTAGAAAAATTATAATCCGTAAAGGTTGAATTAGTATTCTATGTGGGGAATATTGTTTTCGTTGAGTAATCGAAGAAGTTAAGGAAGCGTAGCCAAAAAGTGACAAAAACGTAAAATTTCGACGCCTGGAAGAAGAAAGGCATAGACGGCACACCCTGGTGAAGGGAGTGTGCCAGACGACACACTTGATGAAGAAGACTGTAACAACTGAGGCCAAATAAGGCGGGGGGTGGGTACACCTCATGTAACACTTGAGGCCAAAGAGGGCTAAGAGTGGTCGCCACATTAGAATGAGAGGGATTCTAAGAATGTGCAGGTATGGGACTGCATGGTTGAAGGAGGCTTATAAGGATTAATTGGTACTATCTATACCAACAAGATGCATCTTCTTTTCGGGAGCCTCTTCCATAAGAACTCCATAGTTAAGCGTGCTTGGCTTGGAGTATTATTGGGATGAGTGACCTTCTGGGAAGTTTCCCATAAAACGTGCGAGTGAGGTCAAAGCATGGTGAGAAGACTCGTGCAGGTTTGTGGGGTCAGTCGGTTATCCTAAAGTCAGTCTGGGGTGTTACAAATGGTATTAGAGCCAGACCTCTCCCAGTACGATGTGGTTCGAGGACGAACCATACGGAAGCTGGTGGGCATGTAACACCCGAGGCCAAAGAAGGTAGGGGGTGGGTACACCACATGTAACACTTGAGGCTAAAGAGGACTAAGGTGGTCGCCACATCGGAATGAGAGGGATCATAAGACTGTGCAAGTATGAGACAGCATGGTTGAAGGAGGATTATAAGAATTAATTGGTACTACCTATACGAATAAGATGCATCTTCTTGGCTTCACAGTTAAGCGTGCTTGGCTTGGAGTATTATTGAGATGGGTGACCTTCTGGGAAGTTTCCTAGAAAACGGGCAAGTGAGGTTTGGGTTGGAGTATTATTGAGATGGGTGACCTTCTGGAAAGTTTCCCAGAAAGCGGGTGAGTGAGGTCAAAGCATGGTGAAAAAACTCGTGCTGGTTTGTGGGGTCAGTCGATTATCCTGAAACTAGTCTGGGGTGTTACAAAGGCCCTGCCGATTGGCAGGCTATGTGGTATGGGGGTGCCGATCGGCACCCTGTGAGTACAGAGGAAAAGTTAATTTTCTTTATGCCTTGTTTTCCAATTCATGTGATGAACGTCACAATGTTATGATTCCATGATTATATTAGTTATAATTATTATAATATTTGCATGTTTTTATTATATTGTTCATAATATATATTATTATAATATTTACAATATAGTGATACATTAATTAGTAAGATAATTTGGTGGAACAAAATGATATAGTAGGAATAAATAGTAGTATATGTATGAATGTATGTTGATACCAATAAGAGTTGGAGGTAGCAGTAGAATAATAGAGGATTATCTCATGATAGGAAAAATAATGAAAACTGAATACAGCAGGTATTTTAGTAGCAGAAAATATTTTAGTTGAATTAATTAATTAATTTAGTAGATAATGTTTAATAATTAAATAGTACTAGCGGTAAATAAATTATTTTAGGCGTAGAGTTAACCGTTAATTCGTGTAGCAATTGTTGTTGTTGTTTGCTTGTATTGATGTTTGTTGATAGATTGTGGAGTTGCAGGTTGCGGTGAATTTCGTTGTATTTTTTGTGTTGAATTGATGATGCTTGTTGTAGGCCTTGTGCCAACGTTGAATGAGATTTTTGAATTGCGATGGAAAATTGTTGGTGATTTTGTTATGTGATGTCATATTTATCGAGTCACATACGTTGCATACTTTTGTGACGGCCTGGATTAGCAAAATTATTATGTTGGGAGCTTTGCTCTGTTTGCGACAGACTGGATTGGTAAACTGCGATGAAGGCTTATGCCTTGTTGATGCCCCTATTAATTGACAATTTTTAAGTTGGGAGTTCTGCTCCATTGTTGATGCATCTCATTGTTGCATATTTAGGTTGATGTGTTGATAAATTATTGTCCTTATATTACGTTAATGATTATGTTGTAATTGTTGGTTGTGTAAATAATTTCCAAAGCGGTGATTTACATTATCTGGATTCTAATATATATTATTTATCATACGATGGGTAACATGCAGATAATGAAGAATGAAGTTTTAGTCACTGTTAGTTCGAGTCGGTGTTGTCACTCTGATACATAGCACTCGCGGGGGATAATCGCTTGTGTTTATCTACTGTTGGATTTTATTATGTTGATGGAATCTTTATATTTGTTTTATCAATGATTAATTAGTCTGTTGTTAAAGTTTAAGTTGTTTTATTGAGAAGTTTGGTTGTTTTTAAAGTTGTTTGCATTTTGATAAAGATGCTATGTTTTATTCTCAAAAGTTTAACGTTGTGAATCCGTTGCGTAGTTATTATAAAAGTGGTTTATGTTTAAAGGCGAAACAGGTTGTTGAGCTCATCCTTCTGATTAAAGTGTTATGTATCTGGTTTAAATGAAATTGCAGGTTATGTTTTAAGTTGAAAATATGATATCCCAATTGATGTTTAGAAATTTTATACTCTGATTTGTTTATAATTACTGGTTTGAAATTGGGGTGTTACAGCTGGAGGCAGGTGGCGGTGGTGGTGGTGGTGGTGGCTGGTGATTTAGATGGACAAGTTGAATTCGAGATAATGGGCTTTACTATGTTGGGCTTGCGCTCAAATGTAGAAAGTAAGGTCCAATTGTTATGTTTTCGTTTGAAAAGAAAGAAGATTCGAATTGGCTATTACCGTTGAAGTTTCGAATTCGAAATGGAAGTTTAATATCTACAACAAATAAGACTTCGAATTCAAATATGAGACGTTGTTTCATTGAAGGACGCGTGGAAGCCAGGGAATTCAGAAGACATGCAATACTCGAAGTGGCATTATTCTATAATAAGACTATTAGAGTCGAATTAGTATAAATAGGAGTCTTAGTGTTAGGATTTCGTATGTTCATTTGTACAGAAACTCATATATACTCAAATTACCAAGTGTTAGGGAAACGAGTTTGCAGAGCAATGTACATTTAGAAACACCATCTTTACTTTCGAATTAATCAAAGTTTCTTTATCTTTTAAAGTCATTCAAATTCCAGTTTATCCTTTTATCTTTCTAGTCAGAAATTATATATTTCGAAGTCTTTACTTTTCTTTAACAAATCTTTTACATTTCTTTTACCAACCATTTACATTGCTTTACAAGTTCTTTATGTTTTAGTCAAGTTTCGTTATCACTTTTAATTGAAGTCTTTATTTCCTTAATCGAATTTACTTCTATTCGTGTTCTTAAACATTCTTAGTATTCTAGACAAAAATTGTCAGACATAAGTTCCGATACAAGTTTAAACACCAAATCTTAGACACATGTCCTAGGATCAATCTAGTCAGTCTTGTAAGTTACCAAAGATATTGTTGGTTTGGAAGACTAGCAGTTGTTTACTAGAAATCACTATAAACAGGCAGCACGTCGTCATCCTATACCTTAGTATCAGAAACCCTAGCACCATATGGGTCGGAGTATCAGAAGACCCTACAGTCGGTAATATGAGGCGAGGGTGTGATTATGTGATACCACTCTAAGTAACCATCAATGTAAACACCAAAATTGTCTACAAAGAGAGTACATGGCATTAGATGTACCATGGACGCCCTAGCAGAAGCCTCACACCTTTATGTTGTCACGTAGTCGTCTTACGTTTACCTCAACCAAGACATCAAAAGGTGAAAAATCACATGTTAAAGCCAAACACCTCAAGTACCACGGCCTCACCGACCTCCAACTCCTCTACAACCTGTATCAACATCGTCTTCTGGTCAATATGAGGACCTGTGAGAAATAGAATTAAAAAAGTATTAATAAACTCTCAACACTTGATCGAGCTGTAATAGATAGTCTGCAATAAAAAATATAACATATATATATCAACCCCTAGGCCTCCAGATTTCGAAAATTTTAGGCCTCAAAGGGAGAATCCACAATATGGAATGCCAACTTCGTTTATGGTAGGATTTCGTAATACTACAACAACAACCTCTTCCCCAATCCAAGGATCTGGTTCTGGGATGAATCATGTGGGCCCAAATACCCAAAATCTAGGATCTTTCACCCAAATGCCTATGCTTACAACAAATAATCAGACATTATTTAGGCAACAGATGGATTATAGTAACCATGATATGATAGGGGTCCTAGTGTCATACCCTAATTTTTGACCTAAGATACCATCTCATGTCATTCACATATGCATTATTGCATCACTGACAAATTTCAGAACAAGTTAGCTTGTGTGTGCTCTTTGAGCCAAATTAGGGTTTTGAATCAAAATCTTTCATTTGTTCAAGATGTGATCAATTAGGGTTTGAGTCTCCACTCATCACTAATTATATATCTTCATCAATCATCAACATTTAATCTTCAAATTCCCACTATTTCCTCAAGATCTATCTTGAATCGAACAAATTAGGGTTTTGATCGAGGATGGTGTATCATTGACTTTTTGCTCAATGAATGACCTAATTTCTTTTAGCATGATCTCAAAATCATAATGAAATATCTTGACCTAATTTCTTGATTCAAAACATCTCAAATGCCATGGTTGATCATTAGAGAAATTCTGAATCATCTAATAAAAAGTCAACTGTTCAAATCAGTCAAACTTTGACTTCTGGTCAACTTTTGAAATTCAAACTTTTTCAATCATCAAAGAATTTCAAATTATCCATCATGATCATAAAAATTCAAAAATGTGTGAAAAAGTCAAAACTTGAAATTTTCTAACACTTAGAAAAATTTTCAAGTGTTTTTTATCACTTTTTTCATTATTTTCATGGCCATTCTTCACCTATATCCATTTTGGTTCAAGAAATACTTTCAACATGAAAGTTGTAGATCTTGTTCCAAGCTTTCCAAAATGTCCAAGAACTTAAAAAAATATTTTGTGGAGCTATGGTTTTGAAATTAGACATTATAGGTTCCAAAACTTGCTTTATAGGTCATTTTCCCAAACTTTTCAAGCCATTTTGCAAAGGATCCTATCTCTTTATCTTCTAGAAGCCTAGGTGTCCCAAAGATATTTTGATTTAACAATTGGAGAAGGATAATAACACTTAATATTTTTAACCATGGGTTAAGAATTTAACCATGTGCATTTATGGCAACGATTCCATTCTTATCACTTAAGTCAAGTTGCAAAAATCCTTCAATCCTATCTTGCCTTGCTTGCCAAACTTCCTTGTCTATAAATAGAGGTCTTTCCTCACTTCAAAATCACACCAAAACAATCATAAACTTGTTTTCTCACTTCTTTCTTCACTTGCAAGTTTCTAAGTTTTCAAAATGTAAGAATTCCACTTTTCAATTCTTGCAAGTTCTGACAAATCTATTGCTTCAAACACTCTCAAAATACCATTAGGAAGTTGTTAGAATCATCAATCCATCACCAAAATAAGCCAAACTCAGAATCATGTTTAAACCTCCATAAACTTGCAAATTGAGCCTTAACCATCAATCTCTCAATCCACTCGTGCAAACTTCAATCTTTCACTTCAAACACCATCCATATATCACGTATGAGCTATCCAAACACTCATCCCTGACCTGTAACATCTCCAACATCAAAATCAAAACTCACTTCAAGCCACTGCAGCTGGACTCGGGCAGGCTAACTTAGAGGATTTCAGATCATTCCAAGAATTCAAACACGTTCCATAATCATCATTGAAGCTGTCCAGATCAAGAAACAATATCGAGAACATCTCCTTCGAAGAATCAGATTCTCACTTGAAGAGGTAAGTGCTCAAACTTTAAACTCTATGATTCTTGCATTCCAGTTCAAATATTGCTTGGCCATCATGTTTCTACTTGTATAAGGATCATAAATCCTCAATCAATTGCTTGAATTGTTTCACTTACACAATTTCACAATCAATTTTCATAATTAGGTTTTTTACGAAATTAATCACCTTACACTTAAAATAAATAAAATTAATTGTCATCATCATATTCCTGGTGAAAATTCGAGCAAGTTTGATGTTTGGATCGTTCAAAAACATTGAGAAACAAAGGAGATATAGATCTATGAATCCGAGGTTGACGATGATGTTCTTTGTGCGTTTTGAAATTTCAAATATTTCGTTTATAATATTATTAAATGAATTGAAATAAATAAACGGATGCATTGCCACCCCAGTGGTAGAGCGCGCGCCTTTCATGTCATTCGTTGCCTAAGGTCTGGGGTTTGAACCCCCCAGACCCTTTTTTCCAACTTTTCACTCTTTTCTCCAATTTTCGACTATTTTTCAATTCAATTTTCCAAACTTATTTTCAAATATAATTCAATCAAAGCCTTGTTTTGACAAGCCACGCATGTGTCCCAGTGGCTAAATTTTCCACCTTTGAGCTTCAGGTCCTGAGTTCAACACTCCTTAGGACCAAAATCAAATTTTTATCAATTGTTTTCTTCATTTTTTTAATCAAACTTCAACATTTTCAAAACCAATCAAAACTTCTCATTTTGAGATGAATGTTTTCACACTTGTCATTTAATATAACTATTTAATGATTATGTCAAAAAATTCCATAAAATATTTTCTTTTGATATATTTTTTATTAAGTTAAAAATAGACGTTTTTAAGTGTTTTTTAAATACTTTCAAAAATATTTTCATCTTGATTTTTCAAATCTAATCTTTTTCAAAACAATCTTGTGAATAACTTTCACTTTTCAAACCTTTTCAAAAATTTCAAATTTTTTTTAATTGACATACACACCTCTTTTCCATGATCGATTCGATTAATCTTTGAACATACAAACCGAACTAGGTTTTTTCCTCAAAAATCTTTCGAACTCAAAATCAAATTGATCATGGGCGTCCCTCACGGTTTAATTCCCAACCCTACTATGTACGTACTTAGTTTCCTTGTACATATTCACCCTTTTGTGTACATATTCAATTCCTTTTACATATTCAACTTTTTTTTTACATATTCAAGTATAACAAACTTTGTTTGTTTGTTTTTATCTACTTATTTATACACCAATTCCACTGGTATTAAGAGGAGCATTATTCTCGGTGAAACTGCTCTTGTTCCAGTGGGCCTCCCTTAAGGTGTAAGTCCCACTCCTTTGTATATATCCAAGTATACTAGCTTATCCGCTTGTTTTAAACACTTGTTTATATATTTATTTTACACTCCTTTGTATATATCCAAGTTACACTAGCTTTAATTTCTTGTTTTATACACTTGTTTATATATTTCCTTCATAAACTCCTATGAATGCACACACACACACTTTGTCATATATATACTTGTTATATACTTGTTCATGTTTATTTATGTCATTACAACTAGTATAACAACTAGGTTCCCCATATCCTCCTCTTGGGCATCGTACAAAAGAACTCACTTGTTGAGTTAGCCTCCTCTCAGGCTTCGTACAAAATAACTCCCCTTTTGAGTTAGCCTCCTCTCGGACTTCATACAAAAGAGCTCCCTCGTTGAGTTTAGCCTTCTCTTGGGACTCATACAAGAAAGAGACCTGGAAATCTCTAACAGCCTCCTAATGGGCTTCCAATACAAAGAATCACCTAAGAGTATGGTTTCCCGGTGAAATCACTATTAAAGCCAAGTCAGCCATACCCTATAGCCTTCTCTTGGGATCCCAATACAAGTACCCTCAATGTACCTCAGAAAGCCTCCTCTTGGGCTCACAATACAAGGACCCACGGGCTTCTTAAAAGCACCCCCTAATTAATAACAAAACATTTCTCCTAAGAGATAAGACATGAATCATCTCTATGGAAGAAGTATCTCATCTATAACATCACAGACAAATCAAACATTTTTCAAATCAAACATTTTTCAAAATAAACACTTTTTCAAACAAAACATCTTTCTTAACTTGTAAGTGGCAACGCTTGTACACTCAAGAAAAAACCCAATGCTTACAATGAAAGATTCAACGTTTTTCAAACATCTTTCTTAACTTGTAAGTGATAACGCTTGTACACTCAAGCAAAACACCCAATGCTTACAATGAAAGATTTAAACAATCAAATTTTCAAAAATGTATGTGATGAAATAGATTAGATATATTTTTCATTAAGATGACACTTGTCGTTGTCTCTTAATCCTTGCTTCCACTAGAACATAAGTGGGAACTATGATTGCTCTGACTTTCTCAACCTCCTTTTGAGAATACGTAGGCACAAGGTCTCACCCTTGGAGAGCATACTTCTTTCTCCCTCAAACCAAACAAACCTTAGTTCTCTTATATCCGAGCTACAGATGCTCTGATTCTCTCTAGGGGATATGTATGCATAGGATCCCAATAATCTTTGCGAGCACAATAATAATAAACAAACTTAGGTTCCTGCCTAACCTACCCTTCTTAAATCCCAAAGGAGAAATTTTCCCAAAATAGCATAGAAAATAAAACAAATGCACAAAAGGTTCCTATAGAATACTATAGATATATAAGGTGCTAATATCTTCCCTTTATATAACCAACCCTCTTACCCAAGTCACTCCCCCATGCGTTGCGTTTAGCCCACACTAATCGCATTGCATATCAATTTTTGGGTATTTCAGCTTTCCCCTTTTCCTTTCCTTTCTTGTTTGGAAACAATAAAGCTTGGTGCTCGCGAAATCTTTTTTTTAAAAATCAAAGAGTAAATCGTTTTGAGCCGGAGATTCGAATTCCGATTTGATTCCCTCGTTTGTCACTTTTTACCGCGAACAGAAAAATAGCGACTCTGCTGGGGAGCCACCAAGCTTTTCTTTATTTCCAAAAAAGAAAATAAGGGGTTAAACTTCATTTGTGCATATGTTTGTTTTATTTATTGTGTGTTTTGTTCTGTTACTCGCGATTTCATGTGATGGAAAAATATCCTAACCCGGATTTAAGAAACATTTTAAGAATTAGGTGGGGGTATAATCCTATTAACTTATGAAGAGTCTCAGTCCTTAATAAGTTAATTTGTGATCCCTCGCTTAGTGGAGGTTTTCTTGGGGGTAATTTTGTTTAGCAAGTTATTTGTGAAGGGATTTTTGCTTTTCAAGCGAATCGGCGAAGCTGAGTTGGCTGTAGAACCCGTAACCCATCCTGGCCATTTAGGATGTAGTGCAGAAACTATTCAGGTATAGACTTGGATTTGTTGTCATGCGAGACTACGATCAGACGATTTTCTCTTGAAAAATATTATTGGACTACGAGTTAGTTGTTTAAACCGATAATATTTCAAAGAGAAGCATAGACCCTCTATTATCAGTAGAACATGTTTTACAGGTGATTAAACCCATAGTACTTAACCACGTTTGGTTCTTATCGTTGACCTCATACTCGTGACTCTGAACACTTGAACCTATTTTGTGTGTAACCATGTTTATATCTTTGTGGCATCCATGTATTCATGCATTTTTCCATTTTTTCTCTTTCCATAAAATTTACAAAGAATTTAGAGAATTTTTCTTTGCAAATATTCTAGGTTAGGGTGATGGACTTGAGAAGAAGAAATACCAAGAAATACGGGTTTAGATTTCCTGATGTGAAAAAGTTAAAAGAGTTAGCATCCTTGGTCGAAGATCCCTCGGATTTCAGAAAACGCTATGGATCTCTTTTCACTATCTTGAACACTAAAGTTGATGAAGGACTTCTTAAAATCTTGGTTCAGTTTTACGATCCCGTCTATCATTGTTTCACTTTCCCTGATTAACAGTTAATGCCTACTTTGGAAAAGTATGCAAGTCTTTTAGGTATCCTAGTGTCAACAAAGTGCCTTTCAATGGTTTGGAAGCCATTCCGAAGCCACAAGTCATTGTAGCGATGACTCATTTAAGGAAATCTGAGATAGACAAAAACTTGACTACAAAAGGAAAACTCTCAGGACTAACTTCGAAGTTTCTAATGGAGAAAGCTTTTAGTTTTGCCGAAGCCGGTAGTATGGTAGCTTTTGAAGGTATTTTAGCTTTGCTCATTTATGGGTTGGTTTTGTTTCCTAACATCAAAGACTTCGTTGATATCAACGCCATAAGGATTTTTTTGATTGGAAATCTTGTTCCCACTTTGCTTGGTGATACGTATTTCTCTATTCATCATAGGAATCGTCAAGGAGATGGAATTATTGTGTGCTGTATGCCTTTGCTGTTCAAATGGATTGTTTCACACTTGCCTAAGTCTCTTATTTCAAAGAAAACAAAATTGGTTGGCATTGGCCTCGAAGACTCATGTCTCTTACTAATGACGATATTCATTGGTATACTTTGGCCTACAATGAGATGGAAATCATTGAAATTTGTGGAGAGTTTGCCAACATACCTCTCATTGGTACAAAAGGAGGAATTAACTACAACCCATTCTTGGAAAGACGTCAACTTGGGTATGCAAACTCGAGTAAACCCCTTGGTCTTACACTAGAAGGTTACTTTTATCATGAAGGAGAAGATTCCCAAGGTTTGAAAGCCTGAATGATAAGACCTTGGCACCATATTTGAAGGAAAGAAAAAGGTGATGTAAGGAATTATGTAGCCATGGAAATCTACACTTGTTGGGTAAAGAAAAGAGCGAAGGAATTCAGAGTGCCTTATGCTTATGAAGAACCCATGTTCCCAGTGGTGTCTAAATCGACCACCATTCCCATTGAGACTATGGGAGAATACCAAGAATCTTTGGCTAAGATGAGGCTAGAGAAAATGCTTTGGAAGACAAATTTCTTAAGGCTGACTTTGAGAATGTAAAGCTTAAGAAACAGGTCAAAGATCATGAAAAAACACTCTACTTTCAAGATGGGTGGCTCATGGAGAAAGATGATAAAATTCGTCGAAAGGATGAGGCAATTAAGAAATACATCAGAGAAAGAAAAAGAAAGCTTGAAGAATTGAAAAATGGTACTCCTGCTCCTGACGAGTGGAAGAATGTTGTTAACAAGCTAAAAGCCAAGAAAGTTGAATTGAAAGCTTACTATAGGAAAGAGATCCTGAAGTTGAAGCTGCATTAAGCATTTGGTTCTTCATCCGACGAAGATGCTTGATTAGGATAATTTAGCTTTTATTTTTCATTCGTTTTATTGTAAGAGCTATGCTCCAAAAAAAAACTTGTTGTAATCTTTTCTCAAATATATCAGTAAAATGAGAGTTTTAATCTTTGCAAGAACTTTCTCTTTTAATAAATTCTTTGAAAAAAAATCGTTTTTTCTCTTTTGCATTTCATAATCATGCATTATTCTTGCATTTCAAGTTTGTTATCTAGAGTCTTATCTTTTGCAATTTTATCTAGAGATCGTCAAGTTGTCGCGTCTTAAAGTTTCCTGACTGCGTTCACAGTCAGCTCGTAGATATAATACTCGTGCAAATAGAAAGAAAGCAATGGAAGATTTCGAGCAAGAGAATATTGAGCTTCGTGGTACAGTAACCACACTTCAAGAGGAAGTGGAAAGACTCAATGCTTTGGTGAGCTCGTTGGTAGCTGCACAGAATCAACAACCACCACCTAACAGTCAAATTCAAGCGACAATGATTTCCGAAATCACTACTACTCCAACTTCTGCCGTCGCAATTAGTAATCCGCTTTTCACTATGCCAGAGGGTTACCCTTGGGGAATGCCTTTCAACTTCGGTGTAGGTTTTCGTCAAAATCCTTCTGAAGTACCGGCAACCACAACTGAGGTTCCTACTTTACAAAATTTAACGTTCACTTCGCAGCCCTGAGTAACCTTTCCTCAAGTCACTATGTCAGTTTCTCAACAAATTGTGACAAATTCAACTCCTGTGGTTCACACTATTCGTTACGTGAACAATGAAGTTTATCACGATCTTGGAGAGAACACGGATCCTCATGGCCGTATGGAAGATCTCCAAGAAAAGTTCAATAAGATGCAACTAGAGATCAAAACTATCCGTGGAAAGGGTTTGTTTGGGAAAAATGCCCACGATCTGTGTCTGGTTCCTAGTGTGAGAATACCAGCCAAGTTCAAAGTCCCCGATTTTGAGAAATACAGAGGTAACTCTTGCCCACAAAGCCATCTTGTGATGTATGCTAGGAATATGTCTACTCACAATGATAATCATCAATTGCTCATTCACTACTTTCAAGACAGCCTTACTGGCGCCGCTCTAAAGTGGTACATGGGATTGGATAGTACTAACATTTGAACTTCCAATGACCTAGGAGAAGCTTTTATTCGAAAATATAAGTACAATTTGGACATGGCTCCAGATCGAGACCAACTCCGAGCAATGTCTCAAAGGGATAAAGAGACTTTCAAAGAGTATGCCCAACGGTGGAGGGTAATTATTGTGCAAATCAATCCATCATTGGAAGAGAAAGATATGGCCAAGATCTTCTTGAATACTCTTGGCCCTTTCTACTACGAACGCATGATCTCCAGTGCTCCAAATGATTTCACCGAGATGGTAAACATGGGGATGCGATTGGAAGAAGGAGTCTGAGTAGGACGTTTGACCAAAGAAGTTGAATCTTCAAGCGGAACCAAGAAATTTGGAAGTGGTTTCCCAAAGAAGAAAGAACAATATATTTGAATGGTATCCCAAGGGAGACCAAGAAGAAACATTAATCACCGAAGACAGGTAGCCACTATCGCACCAGTTGTTAGTTCAACTTCAAACATGGGATTTACCCCACAATTCCAACAACAGAATCATCAGCCTCAACAACAGGCTCATCCATTTAATAATAATCAAAATCGTGCTCCTAGAATTTTACAGTTTGACCCAATTCCGATGTCTTACACGGAATTATATCCTGCTTTAATAGAGAGGAATCTTGTTCAAACTAGAGCACCAACGTCAGTTCCTGATAAGTTGCCTTGGTGGTACAAAGCTGATTTATCTTGTCCTTTTCACCAAGGGGAACTTGACCATGATCTCGAACATTGCATAGCCTTGAAGGCTGAAGTTCAAAGATTGGTTAAAGCTAACCTTCTTTCTTTTAGAGATATGAATCCGAACGTACAAGTGAATTCGCTGCCTAATCATGGAAGGCACGTTGTGAACATGGTATATGGATGTCCTGGCCAATATCAAGTATTCGACCTAAACTTGGTAAGAGAAGATCTAGTACAGATGCATACCACATTCTGTGTAATAGGTGGTTTTGCTCGACACAACTACAAATCTTATAGGATTTGTTCTAGAGATTCTCGTGGATGTTCTACTGTAAAAACAGATCTTCAGCGATTAATGAATAATGGCGACATTGGAATCCTCAGAAATAGGAATGAGAATGAGGTGAATACGATAGGATGTTATCCGCATTAGCTTTTAGTCTCAGATATCAACTCGGTAACTCCTGAAGTAAATGTTATCATTTCTCATTTCAACATGCCTGAGCACATAGAAGTTACATACAACAATCCAAGGGTTCCTGTTTCTCCTTTGATCATCTGTCTACCTGAACATGTTCCTTATGACTCTAACAAAGCAGTTCCCTACTAATACAATGCAAGAATGATGAAAAATGGGAAAGAAGTCCCCATACATAATCGTTCATCTGTACTTAACATCGTCGATGTAAGTCGAGTAACAAGGAGTGTGCGTGTGCATACCCCATTGCCACCAAAAGAGCCTATCGCTCTTACAGCTAGGAAAAGTCCTTTCGGTGTGTAACACGGTGAACTGACTTTGTAGGATTTTGTATCGCAAATGTGCGGATAGCAAGAGTCGCCACCGACTTTTATTTTTATCCAATTAAGGGAAGGTAAAAGTACAGAAAAAGACCTTCGTTTAGATTCTGAGTTCGGGAGAATGGTTATGAAAAGGGAAGGTATTAGCACCCCTTTCCATCCGTAGTTATCTACGGGCTCTTAGTTGCTCTAGATCACCTTTTAAAATTGTGCTTTCTGTGTGTTTGACAAAAGTATTTTGAAAAAAAGGCATTTCGCTTTGACTTTGTAATGACTCATGTAGGAGTGTATACAAAGTGTTTGGAAATGTTTCGTTTTGAAAAGAGTTTGAACTTTGAAAAAGAGAGTGTGTGGTGTGAAAAGCATTTGGTTTTAGAGCAAGCAACTAAAAGACTTATTACCCACTCAGAATTGGTCGTTTTCGTACTTCTATGTTCCTTTAGAATAGCACTACCCATACCATTAGTTAGTAGGTAGCTCCATTCGTTGGATGTAAGCGGGACATTCGAAGGGACATCGGATGGTCATAGAAGGCAACTTGTAGGAAGTATCCTAGCACATTCGAAGGGACTATCATCATTTTTCGTAGGCGACAATCGAGGGTCAAGATCATGTATTCGGAGGCGACATCGTGGGTCTTATGATCTTTGTATCGAAGGGACTATGATGATTTGTTTGGAAGGCAACGGTGCTAGAATACCTCTACGCTCGAGGGACATGACCATTTTGAATTCGCAAAGGCAACGAGAGAGAATTACCCTAAGGGGTGCGTGTGTGAAAGAAGTGTGTTGATTTCAGATATTTTATCTTGCAAATTAGTGGGCTATGTTCGTTATTATGTTGCCATACACGCCTAGTTACTAGCAATTTATAGGGTGCGGAAATTAAAATGCGGAATGTAAAGTAAAGGTAAATCCTACGCTATTATATGGGGCGATACATAATTTAAAATGCGGAAAATAAAGATCCTAATTTAAACTATTACATCCCATAGACAGTTACATTATTGAAAAATAAAATGATAAAGAAAGAATCGTCGAATCGGATCAACTCAGAAGGAATGAGAAATCGGAAAATACGATATGAATCGAACAAGAGAAAAAAATGTTAGAAAAATGCAAATTTTTATATGAGAAAATTATTACATGCTGGAAATAATATAAATATGCTAAAATAAATTTTTGGGATTTTTTGGATGCAATTTAATAATTTAAAATGAATTAAAAGTGATTTAAATGCAAAATTATGAATAAAAATAAATATGCATGCAAAATTGTATTTTTTAATTTCAAAAATTAAATAAAGGTTTTCTGAAAATAAATGCAAAAAGAAAATTAATTTTTGATGATCTTTTAATGCATAAATAAAAATATGAAAAGAAATTAATATTGATGCAAATATTAAAATAAAAGAAAATAGAAAATATGTTAAGTTTGTAAAAAGAAGAAAAACATTGGTCTTGACAGGATTCGAATAGGAGACCTTGCTTTCAAACCTTGAGTCCCCTTGCCTTTGCCATCTGAGCCAGCGCGTTTTACTGTTTGAAAACCGGAGCGAGTAGAAGAAAAACATGTGTCGCTTTCCGATACTCCAGAATACTCCAGATCACGTGCCAAGCTTCGTCTTCCTCGTTTCAAAAATTTGAAAATCCTGCGTCGGCCTTGGCTCGACGCTATGTCCCTGGCAAACATCAAAAATCCAGAATACATAATATAAATGAATTCTAAAAGCATGGTTCGATTCCTGGGATCATTCCGAATGCATTGGTATAGGTCTCATGGTCCAATTTTTCCTATTTGGTGAAACCCTAAAACGACCTCAGAAACCCTAGTAATGGCATAACTCGATCCAGGCACTCAAAACGCAATTAAACCGTCCAGATAGCTTGCATACTTGATTCTAAACATGAACAAACAATCAAAACAAGTTAATAATGCATGAATGATGAAAATCGATTTTGAAAAAAACTTGACAAACCGAAATCGTGTTTGATGGATTCTTGATAGTTTTGAGCAATGTAAGGATCTGGAATGTTTCTGGAGATGTCAAGGAATGTGTTGGACACCTCAAAATCAACTGAAAACGGCTGGAAGTATGATTGCCAATAGCTTGAAGGTCACGGATTTTTTGAGTTAGGGTAGGGTTCTTGAGCCAATTTTTCTGTTCTCTTTTGATAGGTATGCATCATATATTTATACTGGATGGATTTGGGATGGTTTTGGGAAGGAATCAATCAACATTCAAAGCAAATCAAATTTGATTTTTGTACAAAATCAAATTATCAAAATTTGATTAATTTCCAATCCAATCTTGCCATATTGATCAAATTTCGAAATTTGCTGGCCTTTGTGAGTTGCTTGGGTCTCAAGGAAGGAATAAAAATCAATCTTGCAATTAATTTTGATTTTATACTTTATTTTTAAATTTAATTTGTATTTAAATGAATAAATTCCAAATTAAATAGAAAAATAAAATAAAAATTCATGGCATTGGGCTTGGATATTCCTAATGGTGTGAGGAATAAGTTTGGATGAAGAAAAAGCAAGCCCATTTGCAAAAAAATTGATTTTTAGAAGTATCTCTCTTTGTGCATTCCTTCAAAATTGCCTAACTTGTGAATGGTTTATCTTGCTCAATTGTTCATCTTTTTGAGTGTTCTTGGACTTTTTGGAAAGCTCTAAGAGTTCTCTAACCAACCTTTTTGGTCTCATCTCAATTGGAGTTTCCATGCGCAATATATCTTCAAAACAAATAGTTGACTTTTTGTTGACTTTGAAAATGACCTGTAATGTTTCGAGCTATACTTCTCAAATGAAGCATTTTTTTGGACATTCTTGTGAGACATGAAGTTGTAGAGAATTAAATTTCCTTCAAAACAAGAGGTTGTGGAAAAATTTCTGAGAAAGTATGAGAAAGTTATGGGATCAGTCAAAGTTCAGTTGACTTTTCACCTAGAAACCCTAATTTAGAAAGTTTGGCTTTTGAGCAAATCTTGAGTTTTCTTGATGAATCATGATTAACCCTTGATCAAATGATGAATGTAACTTCAAAATGAGGATGTTGACAAAAAATTATGAAGTTTGACTGTATGTTGACCATAGTTGACTTTTGTCCAAACCGATTTTCAACCATCTGAGCAATTGTCTGAGGAAACTTGATCTGTGAAGCTTGAAACTTGACATGGAGAATCTTTGAAGCATATGAGGAGGCATGAGACCATTGGGGATGTTGGAAGCCCATATTGACTTGAGAGATACCAAACCCTAGTTTGGGTTGATTGTCTAGGAGAGAGTTTGTCTGATCAACTCTTGAGGAATCCTTGAGCATAGATGTATGAAATATCTTGAGAAGATGGAGGGCAAATTTTGGGGTATGACAGCTGCCCCTGTTCAATCTTCTTGTACTGGAGGGTTAGATTGACACGCTTGTCTTTCGTGACCTGGAGGTAGAAGATGATTGAACACTCGAGTACACCTGAAAATTTGCACTCGTTGTTGGTGGATGATGCGGGAATGGGCTTACAGATGCCATTTGGAGAAGTTGGATACTTCGCTGGGGGATGAGTCGTACGCTAGACTCGAGAATGTCGATAGGAAAATTGACGGGGATGGGCTTAAGATGCCATCTGGAAAGATCGATGCTGGGGAGTGAGCCGTACGCTAGGCTCTATAGTCGTTTCTGGAAGGAGCATGGAGATGGGCTTAAGATGCCATCCGGAGGAGTCGACGTTAGACTTCGTGTTCATTTTTGAATGAAGTTATTGGTTTGCATTGATTTTTAACCATATATGCAGATTCGAAAGTGAAGCATGTTGATAAGTAGTCGGAGATGGGCTTAAGATGCCATCCAGGCAACCGAGTCGACGCTAGACTCAGAGTTCTGTGGATAATAAGGAATCGAATAACTCTTCGTCTGATTACTCGAGGGAAATAGTAGTTGGCAAAATGTGGATAGCTTCCTGTTGTGCATCGGTGTTGATCCATTGCAGTTATCGGAGGATAACCGAGGCGGTCTTCGGATAGTTTTCCGTCGATTCGGGCTTAATCTGGGCGGTCGTCGGGGACAACCAAGGCGGTCTTTCGATAGTTTTCCGTCGATTCGGGCTTAATCTCGACCTGTTTGCGTCGAGTGATTACTGCTTTTGGAGAAAACAAGAGGAACTTTGATAGAATATTCGTTAGTCTTATGCAAAATATGATGCATGACAATGTATATGAATGCCATATGCATGAATTATGACTTTATGAGAAATGTATGAATGATAGATGTTGTGGTATTTCAAAACATATCCATCTTGAAGAAGATGTGGATGTTCTGCTTGAAGATTTCTGACTCCTGTTTGGGGAATTGAGTAGGTGAGAACCCCGCTTTTGAAGGAGAAGAAAGAAATCCTGTATTCCTCCGATGCACTATCTGACCAAGTCTTGGGCCTAGATATTGTCGAGGAAGGTAGAGATTTGAGAGGCTCGTTGTTGGAGATCTCATATATAGACCCTGCTGAGGAGAATCTGGGAGGCGATCCGTTGGGGACCTTGTATGTAGATCCTGCTGAGGAAATTTAGGAGGCGCTCTCTGGGATTCGTCTTGATCTCATTGGAGAGCAATTGGTAGTTTTGGAGACCGGGTTGGAAGAGTCAGGAATCCGTTGTAATCCCAGGCTGGGGGATGAAGATGTAGTTTCCTCCGGTGCACTATCTGACCAAGTTTCGGGTCTGGATACTGCCGCTGGGGAAAAAGGAAAGGACTGAGAGATACCCGCTGGGGATAAATACCTTGACTGGGGGTGAGGTGTTACTGCTTGGAGACCGATGTAACATTGCTTAGTTGAGTGGAATTGCTGCTCGTGGATTCCCTTTTGCTCTGCTGGGGAAGTTGTGTTGTGAGTGACACCTTTGTGGGGATCATGCTCTGTGGGGGAATGTTTTGGTGACTTTCGTCGTCATCTCAATTCCTGGAGCCTGTAGTAAGTACTTTTGTATGTTCACTTTTCGTATGTTTGTGATTAGATTCTTATTGTCACATGCATATAATCATTCAAAGCAAACGTTGGACTTTATGCAAACCACAATAGTGAAAATTGTAAAGAGAAAGAACTTGTATTTATTTGAAAGGTGGCGTATGGCCAAGTAGTTTTGTACACAAGAAAGGTAAAAAGCTATGCAGAAACAATCTCGTTAAGTCTCAACTATGCTAGTACTCATATATTTCAACTATCTCATCTCCTTGCTGTCAGTAGAAAGTGAGTAGACTGATCTTCGCCATTTGAATCTTGAATGCTGATAGTAGTAGTCTGAAAGTAGGTGATCTGGACGAGACATAATTGTACGCTTAAATCCCTAACTTTTGCCTAGACCTCCCTTTCGGGTTTTCAGTCTACCGGGATACCCTTTTTTGCCCAAGCCGCCTTTTCAGGTTTTCGACTTGCCGGGTGTACATGTTTTGTATATATCCTTAACTTTTGCCCGAACCTTTTTGGTTCGCCGGGATGCCCTTATTTTTGCCTAGGTTCGTCGACCTAGCGGGTCTATTTCATGCGTAGTATTTTTTGACTATGTCTGCGTTCACGTGGTGTGGAAGTCTTCACCATCCATGGTGCTAAGTATCATAGCTCCGTCGGAAAATATTGTCTTGACTACAAATGGTCCCTCATAGGTGGGAGTCCATTTGCCCCTGGGATCACCTTGTGGAAGAATGATGCGCTTGACTACTAGATCACCGACTTGGTAGACTTGGTGCTTGACCTTCTTGTTAAATGCTCTGATCATTCGTTTCGATAAACTGTCTATGGCGGATGGATGCGAGTCGCTTCTCATCAATCAAGTTAATCGGTCGAGGCGAGTCCGACCCAATCGTCTTCGCCTAACTCTCCGGAGGACTCGGTTGAGGTATCTCGAACCTCAATGGGTAAGACGGCTTCCATACCGTATACGAGAGAGAAGGGAGTTGCCCCTGTGGATGTCCGTGCTGTAGTGCGATAACCATGAAGAGCAAATGGTAACATCTCATGCCAATCTTTGTATGTCACTGTCATTTTCTGTATAATCTTCTTAATGTTCTTGTTGGCAGCTTCCACTGCGCCATTCATCTTAGGCCGATAAGGAGAAGAGTTGTGATGCTTGATCTTGAACTGCGTGCAGAGTTCGCTGATCATCTTGTTGTTGAGATTAGAGCCGTTATCTGTGATAATCCTTTCGGGGGTGCCATATCGACAAATAAGATTATGTTTGATGAATCGAGCCACAACATTCTTAGTAACAGATGCGTACGAGGCTGCTTCTACCCACTTGGTAAAGTAATCAATTGCCACAAGGATGAAACGATGTCCATTGGAAGCTGTGGGCTTGATTTCTCCAATCATGTCAATGCCCCACATTGCAAAAGGCCAAGGAGAAGTTAAAACATTGAGGTACCGAGGCACGTGTACTTTGTCGGCATAACCGCACTTGTGACAAGATCGAGCATAGCGGTGACAATCGCTTCCATGGTGGACCAATAGTATCCTGTTCTCAAAATCTTCTTAGCCATGGTGTGTCCAGGAGTGGGTACCAAATGCGCCGTGTAACTCTTCCATGATACGTATTCGTTTTGGTCTACATAGTGGAGTAAGCACAGATCGTGGTTGCGCTTGTATAAGATGCCGCTGCTGAGGAAGAATTTGGATGCAAATCTTCTCATGAACTTCTTATCATTAACTGATGCCCCTGCGGGGTATTCCCGAGTCTCAAGATACTTCTTCACGTCATAATACCAAGGTTTCTCTTCGTCAAGCTCATAACAATACGCTTGTTTGTCAAACTTCTCAATGATGATCTGGGGAGCCTCGTTGTCCCATCTGACCTTGAACATAGATGACATATTAGCCAATGCGTCTGCCAACTGATTCTCTTCTCATGGAATGTGATTGAAAGTAATCTCTTCAAAGTAGGGGATCAAACTCAGAACATGCTCTCGATATGGAATGAGATTCGGGTGCTTCGTATCCCACTCGCCCTTAATCTGACTGATCACCAAAGCTGAGTCTCCATACACTTGCAAGAACTTGATTCTTAGGTCAATAGCAGCTTTAATGCCTATAATGCATGCTTCGTACTCGGCCATGTTGTTAGTGCAACTGAAACATAATCTGGCGGTGAAAGGAGTATGTCCGCCTGTGGGAGATGTAATGATGGCGCCAATGCCATTGCCAAGTGAGTTTGAGGCTCCATCAAAGACCATAGTCCATCGGGATCCTTGTTCAGGTCCTTCGTCTGGGCCTGGTTCTTCACAATCAGTGACTAGTAGAACATCTTCGTCTGGAAATTGAACCGCATAGATCGATAGTCATCTACGGCTTGATGAGCCAAATGATCGGCTACTACACTTCCTTTGATCGCTTTCGAGAAGTGTCTTGGATGTCATATTCGGTCAAGATCATTTTCCATCTTGCTATTCTTCCGAGAGAGTGGCTTTTCAAATATGTATTTTATCGGATCCATCTTGGAAATCAAAAAGGTAGTGTGAGTCAACATATCCGCCTTAGTCGGCGAGCCTAAGCCAAAGCGTTGCAAGTTTTCTCAAGTGTGAGTATCTTGTTTCACATCGGTAAACTTTTGCTAAGGTAGTATATTGCATGCTCTTTTCGACTGACTCGTCATGTTGCCCCAACACACACCCCATTGAATTCTCTAACATTAAGTACATGATAATCGGTCTTCCTTGGTGGCATCGATAGGAGGATTCAGAGGTACTCCTTGATCTTATCAAAAGCGATCGGCAATCGCTTCCATTCCACTACTTGATCTTTCTTTAGTAACTTGAAGATTGGCTCACAAGTAGCGTCAGTGTGCAATGAATCAATGTAGTTTAGTCGGCCCAAGAAACCTCGACCTCTTTCTCTCGGGCGGCGGCATCTCTTGAATAGCTTTAACCTTGGCGGGGTCAACCTCAATACCTTTACCACTGACAACAAACCCTAGGAGTTTTCCGGATCTGACCCCAAAGGTGCACTTATTGGGATTCAGTCTCAATCTGTACTTCTTCAACCTGTCGAACATTTTCTGCAAATGATCTAGATGTTCTTCTTCAGTCTGTGAGCGAGCTATCATGTCATCGACGTAGACCTCTATCTCGTGATGAATCATGTCATGAAACAATGCTACCATAGCATGCTGATAAGTGGCGCCTGCGTTCTTTAGTCCAAACGGCATAACCTTGTAGCAGAAAGTACCCCACTGTGTAACAAAAGTAGTCTTCTCCATGTCTTCGGGAGCCATTTTGATCTGATTGTAACCGGAGAAACCATCCATGAAGGAGAAAACCTTGTCTTGGCGGTGTTGTCAACGAACATCGATATGAGGGAGTGGAAAATCGTCTTCGGACTTGCTTTGTTCGGATCTCGTAATCCACACATTCGTACCTTGCCATCCTTCTTAGGTACGGGTACCACATTTGCAACCCATGGGATAAGAGGTGACAGCTAAGAAACCGGCATTGAACTGTTTCATAACTTTGGCTTTGATTTTCTCTGACATTTCGGACGCATCGACGAACCTTCTGCTTCACCGAGAAAACCTTCTTTGTCGGCAATCGGTGCACCACAATATCAATGTCTAAACCGGCATGTCTTCGTATGACCAAGCAAAACCTCATATAGTCTCGTAGCATCGAACCAACCTTTCTTTAACATTGTTCTCAAGACCCGCTCCTATCTTGATCTCTTTTCATCTTCGTTAGTACCCAAATTCACAACCTCAACTTGCTCTTCGTGGTGTATAACTCGCTCTTCTTGTGTAGATCGGCAAGTTCTCCGGCACTTCACAATCTTCCTCACTTTCGTCTTGGCTTGGTAGATCGGATTATCGAAGTCATATTTAGCAATAGCATAGCTGTTATTAACGAGATTCGGAGTGATTCTGCAGTGTATCACGTGGGTGTGTGTAAGAAACACATAGCTTTTTGAAGGGGTGATAAAGTAAAGAAAGAAAACAAACAATTGAATGCAAAAGTCCAACGATTTATTGAATGAAAATACGCAAACGACAGATAATAACCCTCGCAAACGAGCCATGATGCCCCGGGCAAGGCACTAGGCTTTCAAAGTTTATTGTTCAAAACATAAAGAAATACGAAAAGCAAAACAAAATAAGAGCAATTACTCCTGACTAAAGGAGATTGGTATGACGTCTTGATCTTCCAATTGCTGAGCCCATGATCTCGAGTTGGGAAGACCCACTTGCTGATGTCGAAGTCGTTGTCGTTGTCTTCTATAGCATGGATTCCACTCTGGCTAATGCGGAAAGGAAGTTGGCCGGCACGTTTGTGGCGTAGCATCTTCTGACCCTTGATGGTGAAGCCTAAACCAGTCTTGTCAAATTTGAAAGGAAGATCAGGGAGCTGACCCCAAATAGTACTACCTTCTTCAACAGCAGCTTGAGCATCTTTCAATGAGGCCATCCTAGGCGGAGCTTGTGTAACTTCAGGAGTGATAGGAGAGTCAACAGGCACGACTCTGGGGATTGTCTCAAAAGCTTGACAGGGAGTCTCAAAGAATTCACCTTCCATCTCGAGGTATCGGAATGACTGTAGATGACTGACCATATACTCTTCTTCACCACATACTGTGACAACCTTCCCTTTCACCGGGTACTTCAGTTTCTGATGCAAGGTAGAGGTAACAGTGCCTGCCCCATGTATCCAAGGGCGTCAAAGTAGGCAAGAGTAGGCTGGACGGATGTCCATGACAAAGAAAGTGGAGTCAAAAGTCTGGGAACCGACTTTAACAGGCAGAGTGAGCTCTCCAAGTACCGTTCGCTTAGAACCATCAAAAGCTCTCACAATTATGTCACTGGGTCTCAGAACCAACCCTTCGACATTAAGTCGATCAAAAGCAGTCTTCGGACGGATATTCAGAGCAGAACCGGTATCCATCAAAACATGAGATAGTGTAGTACCCTTGCATTCAACAGAGATGTGCAAGGCTTTGTTGTGTTTCTTCCCGGAAGGAGTCAAATCAGCATCAGAGAAGCCTAGGCCGTTGTTGGCAGCCAGGCTAGCAATACAAACTTCAAACTGGTCAGTGGTAGTGTCTTGTGGCACATGAGCATTCTTCAGAAACTTCACCAAGGCATTAGCATGAGCCTCAGAGCACAAGAGCAGAGCAAGCATGGAGATTTTGGTCGGAGTCTGTCCCAACTCTTCCACAACATTGTAGTCACTCTTCTTGATAATCTTCAGAATTTCCTCCATTTCTTGTTTGGAGGTGTCTTCAGTAACTTCCTTTGGCACTTCTGGTTGAGCAGGATGAGTCACTGGTTCTTTCCCTCTAGCTTGGGGAATGGGTTGAATAGCTGGAATGCGAGCTGGAGTCGCGGTGTCTTTTGGAGGAGAGATATCTGGAGAGAATACCCTTCCGGTTTGAGTCACCTTACTTGATCCGGTGATGTTGTCAATGTCAGGAATGGTAGCTTCAACTGTAAGATCTTCAATGGTCAGAGGGTCTTGCTTGACGCCATGATAGTAAACATCAGCTCCATAGTTCCAAGGGATAGCTTTGTCAGAGGAATACGGAACTGGCCTTGGAGAAGTGATGATGAGAGGTGCCGCTTTGGACACAGGATCAGCAGAGGAAATCCATATTGTGTTAACATCAGCATAATCTTCTGGGAAATCGTCACCCCATCCGGTCGCCTTAACATCTTCAATAGGAATTTTGTAACTCTCAGGAACAGTGTACTTCACCATGTAATCATACTTTCCACTTGGCTGCCCCAAGGTGTCCCACACAGATGGTACAGTTTCGTTTGCATTGTCAATCTTCAACTTAGACATTTCTTCACACCTTCGCACGGTGGTTTCGAAATAGTATCTCACGGTTATTCATCATGCGAACACGTCTTCTCAACCAAGCACAACCATCAGTGCGGATGGGCACCAACGACAGTTGGGCATCCTGGTTGACACCGCTTGCAACAAATTCTTCTTGACGGTCATCGAGGAATGGTCAAGTCATCTATGTTGAAAACATAAGTATCGTCACCAACAAAGATTGGAACCCTTGTCATGATTAGGCATAGGCGCGTTGATCACATTCGAGTCTCAACGGAGGATCAAATTTAATCTGCTTAGCTTCAATCATATCTTGAATCTTGTTCTTGAGCCCAACAATTGTCGATCGTGCCCGGCTATTGGAATGGTAAGCACACTTAGCATTAGGATTGTATTTCGGAGAGGTATTGACATTCGAGGAGGATCCCTCAAGGTAATCACCTGCTTTCAACATGTGTTGCAAGGCTTGCGACAAAGGCATGTTGATCTTAAATGCCTTCGCGCTGCTCGTTACGCTGCTATCTCACCGAGGTTGTCTTGATGTAGGATTGGAGATCACAACCCCATAGATTGAGCACGGTCGGTCTTGGCTCGGCTTTTCGACCATACACAACATTAGTTTCTTTCTTACCACCAAAAGACCTCTTCGACATTTGAAGATGTCTCTACCGAATCTTTCCACTCTTGATACCTTCAATACGCTCGCAAATATCATTCGGTGAACCGGTGAAGAGTTTCCAATCGATGATTGAAGAATGGGCCTGTCAGTGTTCCCATGAACATATCAACCAACTCCCTATTGGACAAGGGTGGCTGAACTCTGCCTGCTAGATCTCTCCATTTCTGAGCATACTTCTTGAACTTCTCGTCACGACCCATAGACATGCTTTGTAGCTGCATGCGAGTGGGTGTCAAGATTGTACTCATCATCTGTAGAAAGCATCAGCCAAGTCACTCCAAGTACGGATACGGTCATTCTCTAGATGATAGTACCATTCCAACTGGGTTCCGGACTAACTCTCTTGAAAATAGTGCATCCACAACTTTCTGTCCTCAGTGTGGGGGTTGATCTTCTGAACATAGG
The DNA here is from genome assembly GCA_021764765.1 of Vicia sativa. Taxonomy (NCBI): domain Eukaryota; kingdom Viridiplantae; phylum Streptophyta; class Magnoliopsida; order Fabales; family Fabaceae; genus Vicia; species Vicia sativa. Next base: position 153,416,784 of record CM038793.1, on the reverse strand, counting down.
ACTTCAAATGTAGCCTAGGGCAAGACATGCCATCATACTTGGCAAAAGTAGGAACTTTGAACTTGGGAGGAATCACAACACCAGGGACAAGACTTAGATCATCAAAATTCAGCCCGGACATCTTCAGGTTTTCCACGGCATTCAGACGGTCTTCAAGTTGCTTGTATTTGTCATCCTCATCAGAGTATTGGACACCATCATAGTTCTTCTCAAGTTCAGGCTGACTGCCTTCGCCATCACCCTTGTTACTTTGCTCATCCTCCTTCTTGACACTTCCTTCAGAGAGCTCAATTCGACTAACCACTCTAGGACCACCTTTGTAGCGTCTGCCCATGTTGAGGAGACCAACAACCTTCTTCTTTCTGTTGATGAGCTTCTTCAGATCTTCTTGGCCTTGGACCAAGTGGTAAACATCTGCCGAGCATTCGAGTCGAAGATCTTTGACGATGTTCAAGAGCCATTTCGCTAAAATAAATAGCGAGCAAATGAGAAAACCAATCTTCAATGTACCTTTGATGCAATGTTATGCTATGATATGCAATGTTTATGCGAATGCAATGCAATGTTTTCAAGGACCTCAGAGATTTAAATTTGTTAAACAAGCAATGAACAAACATTTATTAGTACTCTTTTTTTATTCTTTTCTTTTTAAGTACAAGAGATAGTTCGAAACAAAAAACAAATTCCTAATGCTCTAAGTCTCCCATGGGCACTTCCTCTTGGTGTTGAAGTAGGCGTTGATATTTCGCTCCTCGTGAAGTAGCTTGGTCAACTCTAGTACCTTCTTCTCGCTTGCATAACACTGATCTTCGAATGTATCCCTTTCTTCTTTAAGTTGAATCCAGGATCTCTTCAAGTCTTCAAAATCAGTAGGCATGTCGGGATGGAGAACAAGATAGGGTACTTCACCTATACAGTTCCATAATTCTGGTAAACAGCGAATGGCATCATGAGGTTTTGAGCTCGAGCTCGCACCCATTTGAGGTAAGGTTCCCAAGGAATGGAGTTCGGTGCCCCAAAGTCTTGGTATCGCTTCTTTACCATGCCCCAAGCGTGTATGAACCTTCGTGATTCGAGATCATGATTGTAGTCGAACACAACATCTTGGAGAAGCATATCATGTGGACCATCTTTACGAGCAAAACCAAACTGACGTAGAGCTAGAGAAGGGTTGTAAGTAATACCTCCCCTTACACCAAGAAGTGGTACATTTGGGAATTCTCCACAACGCTCAATGAATGTGAAGTCCTTTTGAGAGAAAAGACTCCAACGGATATCTGAATGAGAGAGTGACATCAATCTTTGAGACCATCTCAACCTTTGTTCATTCTTCAAAACTGATGGAGGAAGGTGCGAAATAAACCACCTGGAAAGTAACGGTATACAACACATGAGAGTTCCTTGTCTCTTAGTAGTACGAGTGTGGAGAGAATGTAGAATGTCTCCAAGCAAAGTAGGCACTAGATTGCGAGTAAGGAATATCTTAATGGCATTGACATCTATGAATTGATCTGAGTTACGGAATAGAACCAAACCATAGATTAGCAAGGCCACAATGTCTTCGAATGCATGGAAACTCATAACTTTGAGGAATTCTCGGGCTTTCTTAATCAGGAACTTGGAAAGTAAACCCTTAACTCCACTTCTAGTTTCCCAATTGGCTTCCATGTCCGAGCGCTTGAGATGTAAGGAGGATGCAATGTCTTCGTACTTAGGAACCTTTTCTAAACCGGTGAATGGCATTTGATCAAGAATAGGTACCCCAAGTAGCTTAGAGAACTCTTCCAAGGTAGGAACCAACTGATAATCTGGGAATGTAAAGCAATGGTGTTTCGGATCGAAGAACTGGAATAGGACATGCATCATATCTTCTTCAAAACCGGAGATAACCAAATCATGTAGATAACCATGTCTTTTAATAAACTGAGCATGGTCGGGAATTTCTGAAACCAATTCTTTGAGCTGAGAAGGTATACCCATGAAGTTGATTCGGATAGTCTTTCTAGAAGCCATAATTCTCTCCTACAAAACAGAGCAAAGATAAATCCCTAGGTCCTTGAAATAGTTAGAAATGATATGCAATGCAAATGATGTCATGATGTCATGTTTAGCACACACAAACAATTCACACAATGAGCCTAGGGTTAAGGCTTGCATGAGGTATAGGTGATTACCCTACCAAAAGTTTGAGTTGGTTCATCCTGTCCTATAATAGTAACCGGGTTCTAGGAATCTCACATCATCGATCTTTCTCGTAGGCGTTTATTTCAATACGACTACCAAGTGGTCGATCGAAAATATCCCAAAAGTCTGATCTCAATGAGCGTAGCATCGAGTATCAACCAACCTTAGTCTGCACCAAAGCCGGCCATCTCACTACCTTCTAATGGCCAAGATGGGTCAATTAAGGTTCTAAAAGTTTAGTTAGCGCTTGATGACACCACGCAGAAGCCAAATACTATCTTCAACTTGGGAATGAAGAGTATCGGGACAACCAAAGTGTCACGCTAACGTAGCCATCATGTTGACCGTTTAGTTATACGTCTAGCGGTCGCGATGATTTATTGCTACTTACCTAAAAGGAAACCCGGATCCGGGTGTAGGATCCCCCACAAATATAATACCCAAGCAACCCTTAAAGATAAAGCATACAAGTCAAACAAAAAGCAATAAAGGTTATCTAGAAATCCCTAAGGCAATTCTCTCTTTTAGGATTTCTCCCCAGCAGAGTCGCCAGTTCTGTAACACGGTGAACTGACTTTGTAGGATTTTGTATCGCAAATGTGCGGATAGCAAGAGTCGCCACCGAATTTTATTTTTATCCAATTAAGGGAAGGTAAAAGTACAGAAAAAGACCTTCGTTTAGATTCTGAGTTCGGGAGAATGGTTATGAAAAGGGAAGGTATTAGCACCCCTTTCCATCCGTAGTTATCTACGGGCTCTTAGTTGCTCTAGATCACCTTTTAAAATTGTGCTTTCTGTGTGTTTGACAAAAGTATTTTGAAAAAAGGGCATTTCGCTTTGACTTTGTAATGACTCATGTAGGAGTGTATACAAAGTGTTTGGAAATGTTTCGTTTTGAAAAGAGTTTGAACTTTGAAAAAGAGTGTGTGGTGTGAAAAGCATTTGGTTTTAGAGCAAGCAACTAAAAGACTTATTACCCACTCAGAATTGGTCGTTTTCGTACTTCTATGTTCCTTTAGAATAGAGCTAGCCATACCATTAGCTAGAAGGTAGCTCCATTCGTTGGATGTAAGCGGGACATTCGAAGGGACATCGGATGGTCATAGAAGGCAACTTGTAGGAAGTATCCTAGCACATTCGAAGGGACTATCATCATTTTTCGTAGGCGACAATCGAGGGTCAAGATCATGTATTCGGAGGCGACATCGTGGGTCTTATGATCTTTGTATCGAAGGGACTATGATGATTTGTTTGGAAGGCAACGGTGCTAGAATACCTCTACGTTCGAGGGACATGACCATTTTGAATTCGCAAAGGCAACGAGAGAGAATTACCCTAAGGGGTGCGTGTGTGAAAGAAGTGTGTTGATTTCAGATATTTTATCTTGCAAATTAGTGGGCTATGTTCGTTATTATCTTGCCATACACGCCTAGTTACTAGCAATTTATAGGGTGCGGAAATTAAAATGCGGAATGTAAAGTACGGAAAGGTAAATCCTACGCTATTACATGGCTTTGGGGCAGATACATAATTTAAAATGCGGAAAATAAAGATCCTAATTTAAACTATTACATCCCATAGACAGTTACATTATTGAAAAATAAAATGATAAAGAAAGAATCGTCTGAATCGGATCAACCTGTAAAGGAATGAGAAATCGGAAAATACGATATGAATCGAACAAGAGAAAAAAATGTTAGAAAAATGCAAATTTTTATGAGAAAATTATTACATGCTGGAAATAATATAAATATGCTAAAATAAATTTTTGGGATTTTTTGGATGCAATTTAATAATTTAAAATGAATTAAAAGTGATTTAAATGCAAAATTATGAATAAAAATAAATATGCATGCAAAATTGTATTTTTTAATTTCAAAAATTAAATAAAGGTTTTCTGAAAATAAATACAAAAAGAAAATTAATTTTTGATGATCTTTTAATGCAAATATGAAAAGAAATTAATATTGATGCAAATATTAAAATAAAAGAAAATAGAAAATATGTTAAGTTTGTAAAAAGAAGAAAAACATTGGTCTTGCCAGGATTCGAACTGGAGACCTTGCTTTCAAACCTTGAGTCCCCTTGCCTTTGCCATCTGAGCCAGCGCGTTTTACTGTTTGAAAACCGGAGCGAGTAGAAGAAAAACATGTGTCGCTTCCTGATACTCCAGATCACGCGCCAAGCTTCGTCTTCCTCGTTTCAAAAATTTGAAAATCCTGCGTCGGCCTTGGCTCTACGCTATGTCCCTGGCAAACATCAAAAATCCAGAATACATAATATAAATGAATTCTAAAAGCATGGTTCGATTCCTGGGATCATTCCGAATGCATTGGTATAGGTCTCATGGTCCAATTTTTCCTATTTGGTGAAACCCTAAATCGACCTCAGAAACCCTAGTAATGGCATAACTCGATCCAGGCACTCAAAATGCAATTAAACCATCCAGATAGCTTGCATACTTGATTCTAAACATGAACAAACAATCAAAACAAGTTAATAATGCATGAATGATGAAAATCGATTTTGAAAAAAACTTGACAAACCGAAATCGTGTTTGATGGATTCTTGATAGTTTTGAGCAATGTAAGGATCTGGAATGTTTCTGGAGATGTCAAGGAATGTGTTGGACACCTCAAAATCAACTGAAAACGGCTGGAAGTATGATTGCCAATAGCTTGAAGGTCACGGATTTTTTGAGTTAGGGTAGGGTTCTTGAGCCAATTTTTCTGTTCTCTTTTGATAGGTATGCATCATATATTTATACTGGATGGATTTGGGATGGTTTTGGGAAGGAATCAATCAACATTCAAAGCAAATCAAATTTGATTTTTGTACAAAATCAAATTATCAAAATTTGATTAATTTCCAATCCAATCTTGCCATATTGATCAAATTTCGAAATTTGCTGGCCTTTGTGAGTTGCTTGGGTCTCAAGGAAGGAATAAAAATCAATCTTGCAATTAATTTTGATTTTATACTTTATTTTTAAATTTAATTTGTATTTAAATGAATAAATTCCAAATTAAATAGAAAAATAAAATAAAAATTCATGGCATTGGGCTTGGATATTCCTAATGGTGTGAGGAATAAGTTTGGATGAAGAAAAAGCAAGCCCATTTGCAAAAAAATTGATTTTTAGAAGTATCTCTCTTTGTGCATTCCTTCAAAATTGCCTAACTTGTGAATGGTTTATCTTGCTCAATTGTTCATCTTTTTGAGTGTTCTTGGACTTTTTGGAAAGCTCTAAGAGTTCTCTAACCAACCTTTTTGGTCTCATCTCAATTGGAGTTTCCATGCGCAATATATCTTCAAAACAAAAAGTTAACTTTTTGTTGACTTTGAAAATGACCTGTAATGTTTCGAGCTATACTTCTCAAATGAAGCATTTTTTGGACATTCTTGTGAGACATGAAGTTGTAGAGAATTGAATTTACTTCAAAACAAGAGGTGGTGGAAAAATTTCTGAGAAAGTATGAGAAAGTTATGATCAGTCAAAGTTCAGTTGACTTTTCACCTAGAAACCCTAATTTAGAAAGTTTGGCTTTTGAGCAAATCTTGAGTTTTCTTGATGAATCATGATTAACCCTTGATCAAATGATGAATGTAACTTCAAAATGAGGATGTTGACAAAAAATTATGAAGTTTGACTGTATGTTGACCATAGTTGACTTTTTGTCCAATACAATTGATTTTCAAGCATCTGAGCAATTGTCTGAGGAAACTTGATCTGTGAAGCTTGAAACTTGACATGGAGAATATTTGAAGCATATGAGGAGGCATGAAGACCATTGGGGATGTTGGAAGCCCATCTTGACCTGAGAGATACCAAACCCTAGTTTGGGTTGATTGTCTAGGAGAGAGTTTGTCTGATCAACTCTTGAGGAATCCTTGAGTATAGATGTATGAAATATCTTGAGAAGATGGAGGGAAAATTTTGGGGTATGACACGGTGTATCCGTTGTGAATCCTGTGGGAATTCCCGTTGGTAATCTAGACTTAAACATTGGTTCGTCTGATGGAACCAATATCAATCCAAACTTTGATTAAATTCTAAAATGATCAAGAAAAGTGAGTACAAAGTTGTGGATCAACTGATGCAAACTCCTTCCAAAATCTCAATTCTCTATTTTCTCTTAAATTCTGAAGCCCATCGAGAGGCCTTGATGAGAGTTTTGGATCAAGCCTTCGTAGATCACGATGTGACTATCGACCAATTTGGTGGAATCGTAGCCAACATAACAACTTGCAACAATCTGAGCTTTAGTGATGAAGAACTCCCTGAAGAGGGTAGAGATCACAATTTTTCTCTGCATATCTCTATGAACTATCAATCCGACTCTTTGTCCAATGTGTTAGTGGACATTGGCTCTTCCTTAAACATAATTCCAAAAATGACTCTCGCTCATTTGTCTTACAAAGGAACACCTATGAAATTCAATGGTGTGGTAGTCAAAGCTTTTGATGGATCGTGAAAATCTATTATTGGAGAAGTCGACCTTCCGATGACAATTGGTCCACATACCTTTCAAGTCACCTTTCAAGTTATGGACGTTCAAGCCGCCTACAACTGTTTGCTAGGTCCACCTTGGATTTATGAAGTTGGAGCAGTAACATCTACGCTCCACCAAAAATTGAAATTCGTAAGAAACGAAAAGTTGGTAACCATAAGTGGGGAGCAAGCCTAGTTGGTGATCTACTTATCCACTTTTTCTTTCATCACTACCAAGAAAAATAGATTATCTATCTCCTCTTATAAAGAAGCAGCGCCAATAGTAAAAGATGTTACTGCCGCCGGTTGGGGACAAGTTGTGATTCCTGTCAACAACGAAACCAAAACGGGACTCAGATTTACTCTAGTACTCTCACAAGCCACTGAGAAGGATGAAATTATTCATCCAATCAAAATTATATTCCACAACGGAGGTTTCCTTAACCCTATTCCTCAAGAGGTCAATGTCCTTATTGATGAAAGCACTGAAGAAAATCTCTCTGGTTCTGAAGAATGGAAGTCTTATCTCAATGAATCTGGATATATATCTTAGGAAGAACTGTATACACCATTCTATCCTCCTTCATAAAAAGTCAAAGGCATGTTCCAGCAATATGATAAAGAAGAAATTCTACCTATCCCACCTGAGATCTGGGATACCTTGGGGTAGCCAAGCGGAAAATTTGATTTCATGGTAAAATATACCGCCCCTGAAAGTCCAAGAATTTCAATCGAAGACATCCAACCAACTGGATGGGAAGATCCTCTTGAATATATCAGTCAACCAGAAGAGGCATACATTCCCTCTCAATCTCATCATCCATTTTAGATCACGACTGAAGATCTTTTCTTCAATACACCTTCCAAGGTTGTTGGATCTGAGTTTGTTTATTCCCAGATAAATTAAATTTTTGGAGACGATTGGGAAGATGGTCCCGAAAATAACTTGGAAAGTGTCTTTGATAACGAGTCTCTTCATCCAGAAGATTGGGAATTACACCCTAAAAGTCTAGAATACATGTCGCCTGAAGACACATGTACCTCATTTTATACTCCTCGACCTGTCGAACAAGTAGAGGAAGATCGCCTTAGCAGTACAAAGGACAAGGTTAACAAACCAGAGCCTTCAAATTATGCTCGACCAATGGTCAACGTCATCACTGAAGATGATCCTAAGGGAAAACTGTCGGAATACATAGTCTACCAAGGAGTTCGTCACTATTGGAAAGCTGTTGAAACTCCGACTGTTGTTCACCGTTCAAAGTAGTCATCTCGCTTTTATTTTTAACTCTCGCCTAGCCCAAGGCTGAGAGATGTTTTATAGGGCTAGCTTTTAAATGTTTTTATCTTTGTCTCGCCCAAGACAAAAGAGTTTGTGTTTAGGGCTTTGTTTCAATGTGAATCATAAATAAAGCGTCGTTTTGATTTCCCACATTTTGTGTTTGTTTTTCGTTTATTGCCTTTTTTCTGGAAATAGTAATCCTAAAAAACCCAATAAAAACAAACACTTTCAAATAATCTGCATACACTTTTGCATTCTCCATTTTCTAAAAAATGAACATAAATCATATGTGCAAATTAAAAATGAATAAACCCATTGAGTGTAATAACCCCATGCCCTCTCCCAACTTTGAATTTCCTGTGTTCGACGCCGAAGAAGAGGAAGAAGAAGGGATCCCAGATGAAATTTCCCGACTACTTAAGCATGATGAAAGAGCCATTCAGCCTCACGAAGAGCCTTTAGAAACGATCAACTTGGGTTCTGAGGAAAACAGAAAAGAAGTCAGCATCGATGCTCTACTCGATGACAATGTCAAGAGCAAACTGATAGATCTTCTCAAAGAATACGTCGATGTGTTTGCTTGGTCCTACCAGGACATGCCAAGGTTGGATACCAACATCATAGAGCATCACTTGCCATTAAAGCCAGAATGTTTGCCAGTTAAGCAGAAACTGAGGAGGACTCACCCAGACATGGATGATAATATAAAAAAAGAGGTTCAAAAGCAACTACGCAGGTTTTCTCGTCACCTCCGAATATCCTTAATGGTTAGCCAACAAAGTGCCTGTTCCAAAGAAAGATGGAAAGTTCAGGATGTGTGTTGACTACCGGGACTTGAACAAAGCTACTCCAAAAGACGATTTCCCATTACCATATACTGACATGCTGGTTGATAACACTGCTAAGTTCAACGTCTATTCCTTCATGGACGGTTTCTCTGGTTATAATCAGATCAGGATGGCTCCCAAAGACATGGAGAAGACATCTTTCATCACGCCATGGGGCACATTTTGCTACAAAGAAATTTCGTTTGGATTAAAGAATGTAGGTGCAACTTACGAAAGAGTAATAACTACTCTCTTTCATGACATGATGCACAAAGAGATCGAAGTCTATGTGGACGACATGATAGCAAAGTCCGACACTGAAGAATAACATATAGAATATCTCTTGAAGTTGTTTCAACGACTAAGGAAATATCAGCCTCGCTTGAATCCTAACAAATGCACCTTTGAGGTGAGATCTGGAAAGCTCCTATGTTTCATTGTCAGCCAAAGAGGTATTGAAGTTGATCCTGACAAAGTCAAAGCTATTCAAGAAATGCCTCGCCATAAACTAAAAAGAAAGTAAAATGTTTTCTTGGACGGTTGAATTATATCTCCAAATTTATCTCTCAAATTACTGCTACTTGTAGGCCAATATTCAAGATTCTCTGTAAAAATCAAGAGATTGTGTGGACAGAAGATTGTCACAAAGCGTTTGACAGTATCAAAGAATACCTGTCAGAACCTCCAATATTTATTTCTCCAATCGAAGGAAGACCTCTAATTATGTACCTTACCGTGTTAGAATATTATATGGGCTGCGTTCTTGGACAACAAGATGAAACCGGTAAGAAGGAGCATGCCATCTATTTCTTGAGTAAAAAGTTCACAGATTGTGAAACTCATTACTCCATGCTCGAGAAAACCTGTTGTGCTTTGGTATGGGCTTCAAAACGTTTCCGCTAGTACATAATCAACCACACTACTTGGTTAATCTTCAAAATGGATCCAATCAAGTATGTCTTTGAAAAGCCTGCCTTAACAGTGAGACTTGCCCGATGGCAAATGCTATTATCTGAATATGACATCGAGTACCGCACCCAAAAAGCGGTCAAAGAAAGCATTCTCGCTGATCACTTAGCTTATCAACCAATCAACAAATATCAATCTCTCAAGTTTGACTTCCCTGATGAGGACGTTATGTACTTAAGGATGAAAGATTGTGACGAACTGTTACCTAAAGAAGGTTCTGATTCTGAATCAAGGTGGGGCCTAATTTTTGATGGAGAAGTTAACGTTTTTGGTAAGTGAATTGGGGCAGTTATCATCACTCTCAAGGGTACTCGTATCCCGTTTTCTGCCAAATTTCTATTTGATTGCACTAACAACGTTGAAGAATACGAAGTTTGTATCATGGGTATCGAAGAAGCCATCGACTTAAGGATCAAGATCCTTGACATATATGGAGATTCAGCCCTTGTGATCAATCGAATCAAAGACAAGTACGAAACTCATCACCTTGGTTTGATTCCATACAAATTTTATGTAAGACGCTTGTTGACTTTCTTCAACAAAGTTGACTTGCATCATATTCCTCAAGATCAGAATCGAATGGAAGACACCTTGACTACTCTATCTTCCATGTTCAAAGTCAACCATTGGAATAATATTCCTAAGATCAACATCAGACGTCTTGAAAGACCTGCCTATGTGTTTGCAACTAAAGCAGTCATCAATGATAAACTGTGGTTCCACGACATCAAACGCTTCCTTCAAACTCAAGAGTACTCACTCGGGGCATCGCACAAAGATAGGAAAACTCTAAGGAGTATTTCTGGAAATTTCTTCCCAAAGGGTGATGTGCTATACAAAAGAAACTTCGACATGGTCTTGCTCAGATGTGTGGATAAACACGAAGCAAATATGTTAATACACGAAGTGCATAAAGGGTCCTTTAGAACCCATTCAAATGGGCATGCAATGTCCAGAAAAATCTTAAGAGTAGGTTATTATTGGATAACAATGGAATCCGATTGCTGCAAACACGTTAAAAGATGTCTCAAGTTCCAGATCTATGCAGATAAGATCCATGTGCCACCGACTCTACGCAACATTCTTTCCTCTCCGTGGCCTTTCTCCACGTGGGGCATCGACATGATTGGAATGGTTAAACCAATATCTTCAAACGGTCATTGTTTCATCTTAGTGTCCGAACTAACTATTGCTCTTGACAATTTTCAGGGCAAGACGACAAAATATAAGGCCACTAACATCCAACAAATTTAAGATTTCCAAAAATACTTCAGGGTGGTGTACTTACCAAATAATCTTCGTCGAACCATCCATGATGTGGCCCAAGAGCTAAAGGAGAGGGTAACCAAAAGGATTCCACAACTTAAAATTCCCCGTTACGCGAAAGACATGTATCTTTACGCACTTCATTTTGGAAAAATTAAATTCCCTCCTTTGTCGACTAGCTTGCTAGCATTGGATTTTCGACCAGCTATCCCAGATTGGTGTTATAGCTCTTGGTCGAATATTCAAAATGCTTATAAAAAGAAGGCCGACGTGGTGGTTCCGACGAAGCATTGGTTACACGACTACCTAGGTTTTCTGCATATTGACCTTAAATATGTGAGAGAACTTGTTGTAGTGCCCAATGGTAACAACTTCTAGAAAGCTTAATTTCCTTTTTAATTTCGACTCACACATTTATTTGACTTAGCTATTTTCTTCTAGCTGTTCCTCTGCCACAGGTAATCGTCCCAAAGAAAACCCTTGCTATTGAAGCCCAAGAAGGACCATTGGCTGTGTCTGTCAACACTGCTACCAAGGAAGGCCCCTCACCATCAAAGGTATGTCTTACACCTCTGTTCATATGTTTTCCTGGTTTAGTATTTCTTACTTGGACGACATCTTGCAGTTCACACGTATCCACACTCCATCCGATGATGAACCGATTTCCTCTTCTCTCAAGAAGACTGATTCTTCTGTAAGTATACTTTTACTGAATTTCGACATTATATGGCTTGCAAATTACTAATGTCTCCTTGTGTGTATTAGAGTCGAAAACTCTCAGCGGAATCAGCTGCTCCCTCTAACACATCCAAAAGGTCCAAGAAGGACAAGAAACGCCTCCACTCTGAGAGAACTGAGGTTAGCAGTGTTTAACTAGATTTTTTCGACCAATGCCATGGCTTCGACTTATACATCTCCTTTCTCTATATTTTTAGCCATCACTTGATGATCAGTCCCTCCAATCCCAACAATCCAAAGGCCACAAAAGGAAACAAACTTCTTCCTCTAAAGACAAGGTGGCCAAAAAGAAGAAAAAGAAAGCCCTCCTGGCCGAAGAAATTGGAGTGACGGTTGATGACCAACACGAAGCAATAGTGGACACTGACGATCAACCCCTTGTTACAAGAAGGAGAGGTAAAGTGGTATTGGCTACACGTCTTGAGGTTGACCTAATCTTAGATGCTGACAATATCACGATAAATACAGCTATTGTCACCCCGACCCCAGTCCCTGTGACCGGCACAGGCAAAGGGACAATGTTGTTGCTTTGGTCGAGAAGGATGAGGTTGCAAATCCAAGTTCTATGCCACATGTATTTACTAAACTCTTTACCTCTTTTTCTTTTGTTTTCCAAATCTATCCAGCTAACATACATTTTTTCTCTTTTAGGTCAAAGCTTTTGACCAACAAAGCGTACCAGGTTACACTCCAATGTCAGAAGTTTCTTTACCCCACCATCAACAAACCTTCAACGTAGCCGCTGGTGAGTTTGTTGACCTGACTATTTTGGCTAATTTTAGTAACTCTGATTCGGTCACTAGTCCTACCAAACATAAGGGTTATAGTTCGACTATCTCTGAGTCTAGTCTTTCAGATTCCTTGTAGGATTCAGCGGTGGTTGAAAATGTCAACACTTCACCACATTCTCCTCCTGGAGGTGGCCTTCAAATTTCTCCTGAAAAGAGGGCTAGATCTCCTTCTCCCATAATCATGGCTCAAAATAATTTTAAAGAAAAGAAGAATGAATTAGCTGGCCCTTCACGGGAGAAGAAAATCACTTCACCACAGACCTCCACAAAAGAGAAAGTCGATTCGCTAGTGTCAACCGAAGAGGACCTAGATGCTTCCTCCTTGGAGGCACTGGCAAGATTGTACAATTTTGTAGATACCCACACTCTCTCTTCTGACTCCGACCAGTCCCAAACTCACAACGAAAAATTAGGGCCTGAAGCTGCAAAAGCTAAACAATTGTCGGACAAAATCCGTACTCATGCCTTGAACCCTGATCTGCCTCATCTGCTTCATGAAGACTCGACAATTGGCTTAGAACTTTCAAACGTTCTTAATCAATTAAAAAGCCTTGATACTTCTGATTCATCTAAAATTATGATGGTGTCATTTGAGAAAATTCTTCCTCTACTTGAAAATGTCAACTCTGTGAAGAAGAATGATGCACTGGTCGAGGAGAAGTAGGCTTTGGTGAAAGAGAATGTGAATGTGGTGGTGAATACCAAAAAGATGATTGAAGGGTTAAGGGAAAAAAATTAATCAGAAACGCCAAGAACTCATTCCTAAAAGGAAAAGAGTTGTTGAAATACGCAGTAGAAAGGCTAAATTGTCGAAAGAAATGACTGCTCTGGACGAAGAATTGAAAATTGTCACTAAGCAAGAAGAGGATCTTAGTCAAGCTATCGCTCCATGCTAAACTAAAGTTCACCAGATAACTATGGATGTTGTAGCTATCAGCACTGCTACCACGAAAGTTGAACCAGAGCTGGTGACGCTCAAGGCGAAGGCAGAAAGCTTCAAAAATCACGTTGTACGCCTCCATTGTGAGCTTAGGTCTTTCCAAGACAAATTTCGACATTTCTGATTTTTTGTGTCTATTGTTATGTACTTTTTGGCGTAATGTAATGTAAAGTTTGAACAATGGCCACCTGGTCGATTTAATGCAATACTTTTATTTGTGTTTACATTTTATCTTCTGCACACGTTTCATGTATGCTAGATTTTTTGGTTTCGACGTAATTCTCTAGCCTTTATTCAACAAGCATTTTATTCTGTCGAAATAGAAACTTCTTGAAGAATTGGTTTTTACTTTTTAAGTACTTGCCATTTACCCTCATAATTCGCCGATATGGGGCTAATTATTCAAGTTCATAAGCGTTTCTTGAAAACACTTGTATTACCTTGAAAGGTCCCCACTACAAGAAAAAAGGAAGGTTGCGACAGTTTTTTTCTACAGTTACGGCAGTTCAAACTGTCGCAAAGCCTGGGTCGCGACAGTTTTTGTTATGCTGCAAAACCATGTGTCGCCACTATGAATTGTGACGGTTAAAAGAAGGGCCACCCCAACCGTCGTTACTTCTTACGACGGTTACACAACTGCCTTAATTGTAATCTGTGACGGTTTGTAACTGTCTTGAATTTTGTTAGTTATTTTATTTTCATCATTTATTGCAACAATTTCAAAGTGTTGTGAGTTTGATATTGTGGCAGTTCTAGGCGTCACAAATTGTTTTTCTTTTATTAATAATTTTATATATTTATTTATTTTTTAAATTTTATTTTTATTTTGGTAATATTTATTTGTTTATTTCTTTAACTTTTTATTTTATTTTCTTTTATTTTCTAACAATATGAAACTGTAATAAAAAAATTTAATTATCAATTATACATTATAACATGTGAAAAAAAAGTGTGAATTCCTTAATCATAACACAAGAAAAGTGTGAGTTCCTTAATCATAATACAAGAAAAAATGTGAATTCCTTAACCATAGTGTCAATATCGTAATCTTATAATAAGCATCATAAATAAAGTGCAAATCCATAGTCATTCTTGATAATAAGCATCAAAATACAAAAACAAAAAACCAAAATCATATCAAATCTTAATTTCTAATTAGTTCTTCTTGATGTTCGATTATCTTCAACTCGGTAGCTAGACTCAGAAGAATGTCTACCATCTCTGGGTGATTCTATGTAGGATCCCTGAAAAAAATTAATAATACTCATTAAAGTAATACTCATTATCTTTAACTTTTTAATAATGATTTACACTATTTAAAAATTCAATAAGAGGATATGAATCTAAAAGAATATACCTGTCTTCTATTAGAATTCTGCATTTGCATTAAGAGAGAGATCTCCTCCTTCCTAGCATTGTCTCTTTGTTTTAGTAATGCAATTTCCTCCAACAACTCATCAATTTTTGAATTTTTTTCTTTAAGTGCAACAATTTCTTCTTGCATTTCCTTTATTTTTTCATTTGCTTCAAAAGAAGACCCTGATCTCGTAGATCTATTAATTCGAGATGGTGGTACTCCAAGTCCCATACAACGAACATATCCAGGATGTTCTTTTCCAAAGACTTTCTCAAATGCTTCATTTTCAAAAAGAGAGTCTTGAATTGCAGCTTGTAATTTCTCCTGCACATGCAAAAGAGAAATTTGAGTGACCAAATTCCTAATTCAAGATTAATTCATTATTAATTAATATTGATCTTAATGAAGATAAAATCTTATGTATCTTTCAAATTATCATAACGGGATTATACATTTGAAACTTATACATGTAATGGAAACAAGTAAAACTAGCACATATTCTAGCTCTCCACAAGTAATTTTATAAATTAATTGTAACACATGTATGCGCATATAGTTGTAAAAGTAAAAAAGGCTAAAAAAATTAAACATACATACATAGTTTGCTACTGATCCGTAGTGTGACATAATTTATTGTAGTAGATCTTATTTCTAAAGTTTTACAAGTTTATTATTTTAATGAACAATAGATTTTGTGACTTTCATTAAACAATAAATTACTAAAACAAAGATTTGTTACTAATAATATAGTAACAGTAATAATGCTATTGGGTTTTGCACCAAATATTAAGTTAGTACAGACGTGTACAAATACTCGTTTGATCTTTCATGTCAATATTCAATTCCTTTTCTCTCATTTTCATTTTGCAGTTGTCAAAAATAATAGCCAACTAAATTAAATTTTTCTAAAACCTTAAAGAGTCTAACAAGTATCTCAAAAGAATTAAGTTGCACTTACATTATTGTTGTAGGCATCTTCATTGACAAAAGATCCATCAATTTTTTTATGAGAAATTGCATACATTTCTCCTCTGCTATATGCACGTCCATCTCTTAATTCCTACAAATAAGCACAAATATTAACTATTTATAATATTAAGCTTACAACCACCAATAAATATATTTAGTCATACCAACTCGTGTCGCTTCTTAGCAAGCGACTTAGATCCGAGTGTATGCGAAATTTTCAATTTTTTCTCTATTTCTAGCATTTGTTCTTGCCATTTGCTATATTGGTAAAAAAATAAAAAACAATCGTAAAAAATACTTATGAAAGCCTCATTTCTATATCAAAAATACAAAAAAACACTAATATTACCTGTGTTTTTTCTTTCCTCCTATATTGAACATAAACAGCCCAATCATTTTTAACAATACCTTCTGGAGAATTTTTAAGATTTTCCTCCAATGTGAGATCCCACTTATAATATCGAGAAAATAAGCGACATCAAGCATCTCTCCATTTCTTTCCAGCAGAGAGAAGAATTAATCTTTTGTTCTCTCCATCTTCATCAACAACAAAATGAGCCTAGCCATAGAAATAAAAATTAGTTGAGAAAACAAATAATATATAAATAATATTTAGTTTTATTAACGGTACCTTTATTTTTGAATTATAAAAATTTGTTTTGGTATCCCTTGGAAGTTTCTTCCAACTATCGAACATTATAGGAAGGTCTTCAAACATTCTAACAAGTCTACCTAAATATCATGCTAACAAACGAGATGCCGATCCTACATAAAGACCATCTGAATCCCTATTAATTATTATCCTTGTTCCATCAGCAAATTTTCCAATCAAGTCTTGAACACATAAATGTGTGTTTGAAATATGACCTGCCTCATCTATCAAATAATAAAAGTAAACAAATTTTTTTTATAACTCAACTATATCAAACATTTAAATTATTTAAAGATACTTTAACCATAAACTACTTACTAATAACATTTACATTCCAATATTCAGAATTATTCACTTGATCCATTTCGATCTCATCTTCTTCTACGTCTTCAGAGTGAGGGGATGGAATGTCATGGTCAAGAAATGTATCTGATGAAAGCGATGGTTTTGTAGTTTGGATTGGTGGGGGGGGGGTTATTTTTGTTGTTGGTGTAGTAACATGAGTAGTTGGTGTAGTTTGGATTGGTGGAGGGGATTTTGTTGGTGGTGGTGTAGAAACATGGGTAGTTGGTGTAGTTTGGATTGACAAAGGCGTTATTGCAATTTGAATCGGAGGACCGGTTACTGTAGTTTGGATTGACGGAGGGTTTATTGTATATGTTGGAGTTGCCGCTGAACGTAGGCGCTTCTTGGATATTTCAAGATCTCCAGGTTGTACAAACTTCGAACGACCCTTCAAAGACTAAATACAAATGCATCAGTGAATATCATTCAACAATCAAAACAGTTAATTATATAAAGTAGTATTAAGAGTTTATTACAAACCGAAGATGGTTTTGAAGATGATGAAGAAGATTTGTAAACAGATTGAGAGAGTTGAGTCAGATTGAGAGCCTGCATCTTTTTTTTATTCTCTTCTATTGTTTTGCGACGAATATCCTCATATGATGACTTCATTCTTTCACAACAGGCTTAAACTGCAAGTATAAATGATAAACAAGTCAATACACTAAAAGTATTAAACATTAAAATTTTATATTAGCCATTACAAATTTAATAAACACAACATAAACATAATAAATTAATATAAAACATAGAGTAACAATTTCATGTGTTTGTACTTCATTTTTATAATGATGAATCAACATAAAAAGTAAGAATCTCATACATTGGTTTAAAGATAAGCAACAAAAAACATAAATCCCGTACAAGTTACAAAAAAGCTAAACTTCTTAACAATACAAAAAAAATATTTCTTAATTATTGTCATCATTAACTACTGAAGTTCTAGGATCATCATTAGAGAAAATTTGTTCCAAATTTTGTGATGGATATGGCTCAATGGGTTCCATAATTTCATCATTTCCACCCATGTCATACAAGTCTCTTGGCTTCACATAAACAGGTATGCTCCATCCTTGTTCCTTCTCATCATCCACATAAAAAACCATCTGAGCTTCTGACGCTTGAATGTATGGCTCATTATCTTCATGTTCTCCAGTATGTAGTAGTCTTGCAAATTTTATTGAGGTAAAACCCAATTTATCTATCTTAATGCCTCTTGGATTTGTGGTATTAGCCCATTCACATTTAAACATGGGCACTGTGAAGCCATCATAAGAAAGCACAATAATGTCTATCAACTTTCCATAGTAAGGAATCCCTCCAAATCTCATTTGGGTATCACTATTTCTTGAATAACTTCGTGCCCCAAACATGCCAAAAACTCCACTATTTTGAGTTTTTAAAGAATTGTCTCATTCCAACGTTCGAAATTTGAATCCATTGACATTGTATGTGGTAAACCTTTTAACTTTATCAAAAGGACCACGAGCAAGACTGATGAGAACATCTTTATCTGGTCCATCAAAGCTGTCAAGATTGTTGCAAATCTATACACGATAAAACTTCTAATTAGCCATGATATTATTAAAAATCAATTCAACACAAACATCTATTTTTTTAAAGAAAACTAACTCGATTGCGAAACCAACAAGCAAACTCTTTATGAACCTTCTTGTCTATCTCAGCAACACTTCTTTGATTGCGTCTTAGTTGGTTGTGAGTAATACTTCGGAACTGCCTATTTGGTTATTTCATATTAGATGTAAACAAAATCTTGATAGTGTAGACGAATCAAATGGAATAAAACTACTTACTTTAGATAGTCGTCAACTATTGGACAATTCGTTAAAATGTGTCTATGAGCCTGCAACTTCTCAATTGATGTTAGGGTGTAATATGAAGATCCACCAACAGGTTTTCCAACTCTAGGAAATAATTCTGCTACACGTGAGCTTGTTTGGATATCATCAATAGGGTCATCATCCACACGTCCAGGTTGATTCAATCTAGTCTCAATATTTTCTAGATATCTTGAACAAAATGTAAGAATCTCTTGAAAACGCTAGCCTTCAGCAATAGACCCTTCTGGTTTTGCCTTATTACGTGCATATGACTTAAGTTGTCCCAAGTACCTATTATTGAACCAAAATAGGGTCGGTAAAAAACTTTCTAAGTTAGTAACAAATTAGAACAAAATCACATATTTTACCTTTCAACAGGATACATCCATCGATAATGAACAGGACCTCCAAGTTTAACTTCTTCCACAAGGTGAACAACCAAGTGAACCATAACCGTGAATAACGTGGGAGGAAATAACATTTCCATGTGGCATAAAGTGAGGACAATTTGATTTTGCAATTTTTCCAAGTCTTCAATTTTCAACACTTTACCGTTTAATTGTCTAAAGAATGAGCACAACTCAATCAATACTACTGAAATATCATGAGGTAATGTTGTACGATTGGCCAATGGTAAAAGTTGTTCCATTAATATATGACAATCATGACTCTTCATCATTCCATTCACCTTGAGATTTACCAAGTCAATGCATCTTGAAATGTTGCTCGAATAACCATCAGGCACCCTGATATTCTTTAAAGTTGTTAAAAAATCCCTTTTATCTTTACCCGTCAGACTAAAGGCCGCCAAAGAAATTCTACCATTTTCATCTGGCCAAAGATCGGGTCTTATGCCCATATTTTGAAGGTCTTCTCGAGCTTTGAAATGGTCTTTACTCTTTTGCCTATCATTTAGTAAAGTAAATATGACATTATCGCATACATTTTTCTCAATATGCATTGCATCAAGATTATGGCGCAAAAGATTATCCTTCCAATACGGAAGTTCAAAAAATATGCTTTTCTTTTTCCATTGTTGAGAATGACCTTGTGTAGGATCACATTGTGTACTATCACTCACTATAGGTTCTCCCTCATGTGTTCTTTTTTCCCATTTTTCTTTCACTGACTTTTTACCAAAGATGACTTCAATGTCTTTAACCTGTTCAAGAACTTGATGTCCAGATAATGTTATCGGTGGACTCCGCATTTCTTGTTCCCCATCAAAGCGAATCCTGTTCAATCTAAACCTGTGTCTCCTATCAAGGAAACGATGATGACCCATAAAACACCATTTATGACTAGCTTTAAGACGGAGAGAAGTAGTTCCAAAGTTACATGACGGGAAAGCAAGTCCTGTGTATGTGTTCTACCCAGAAAGTGCACCCAATCCTGGAAAGTCACTAATCGTCCACACTAAGTTTGCATGTAATGTGAACATCTCTTACTTAAAAGAATCGTATGTAGGCACACCAGTTGTCCATAACTCCTTAAGCCCTTTGACTAAGGGTTGTAAATAGACATCAATATTATTTCCGGGTGCTTCTTTACCTGGAATTATCATTGACATTATAAATGATGTTTGCTTCATGCAAACCCATGGAGGAGTGTTATATGGAATGAGAACAACAGGCCAAATACTATTATATGTACTCATCACACCAAATGGATTAAAACCATCACTAGCCAATGCAAGACGCACATTTCGCAGATCTGATGCAAACCAAGTATGTATCGATTCATATTTCTTCCAAGCTTCTGAATCTCTAGGATGTCTCAACATTCCATCTTTGTTAGTATTTGTTGCATGCCATCTCATATCCTCAGCTGTCTTTGATGACAAAAATAATCTTTGTAATCGAGGTTTTAATGGAAAATAACGAAGAATCTTGGCAGGAATTTTCTTTTGTTTCTTGTTATCACGAAACTCTTTATTTGATTTCCATTTTGAAGTGTTACAAGTTTTGTATGTCTCCCTATCTTCGTCTTCTCCCCAATAAAGCATACAACCATTGGGACATGCGGGTATTTTTACATAATTCAAACCAAGTTTTGTGATTGATTTCTTGGCTTCATAGAACGAACTTGGAATGTTTGCACATTCAAATGCGTCTTTTAATAACTCCAAAATCATTGTCATTGCCTTATCACTCAATCTACATAAACACTTGATATGGTACAACTTTACCAAAAAAGACAGCCTTGAATATTTTCTACACCCTTCATATAAAGGTTGTTCTCTAACCAATTCATAATACTCTTTGCCTTCATTTCTTTCTAGAGTTGCACTTGACATCACATAATCTTCTTGGTCAATCTCCAAATTTGATGAAGTTGGTATTTTTTTGCATGTTCCCTATCAACTCCAAATGTATCGTTGATCATGTTCTGAATAGAATCTTCGCCAGTGAAAATATCCTCAATCATATTTGAAGTAGTACTAGGGCGGGTAGTACTAGGTAGTTCAAAAGGCCCTCCATGATGAATCCACTTGGTGTATCTCTTCGGAAATGGTGACCATGTAACACCCCAATTCTACCCCTCGTAATTAATGATAAAAATCAGAGTTTCAAAATTTCATCTAACAAAATTGAGGCATCACATATTCGCATTTTCTTCAATTCGCATTATAATGCACATCATAAATATCAAAAGTCGGATATACCGATTCATACATAATTCATCATATACACATATGACTATTCACAACATAGCGGATGTGTTCACAAAATATACATATCATCATGTTATCATCAATACATAAGGTTAAAACATCATAAGATAGTATACATAAACTATCCTATCAAAATAATAACGTCGCCCAAATCCCGAGTGTTACTACGACCAGAGCAGAGCGACACAAAATAAAGAGACTCGAGCTAATCCTCCTCATCCTCGAGGATCACCTGCACGTTACCAATATATAGGCAACGGCGAAACAAGTAAAGGGTGAGATTCTCCAAAAAATATAATTAAAAGCATGATAGATTATATAAATAGTTTTGGAATTATAAATGATATAAGTTAAATAAAGTATGTCAACATGTATTAAAAGCTTGCATACTTTAAATCAGCATTTAGTGTATAAATTAGCACTTTAACTTCATCACGTAATCATTATACTCGCATCAACACAAAACATCATATACCATCGCAATTCAACATCATTCATCAATTAAAACCCAATGCCAAACAACTCAAACATAGACACAACCGACTCCATGAGACATGACTATGTTATGCATGTGGTACCCGTCGCTTTGTCCATATTTTGGAACACTTGGCATAAAGCCCATCGTCGCTTGGCATAAAATCCCTCGTCACCAATGCAATGTATGTGACTCAATAATAAAGACAACACAACAACACATCATCATCGCTCATCAAAATTGACATAAAGTCCACGTCGCCATATTTATTCACATCAAATAAACATATCATCGCATCGCATAATCAACAAGTTTTCATTAATAAATACACCGTCGCAACCATTATGTTTATTCACACAACATCATTATCAATTAATTCACCAAATTCTAAAAACGGAAAAATAGCCAAAACACCAATATCGTCGCAAAAGCCATTCTTAATAACCGACATTAATTATAAACATCAACATCGAAATCGGATTGTCCATACATGTCCTAAATTGACTAAAACACAATCCGGTTCAATTTAACCGTAATTTGGCCTATTTCGGGTCGTTTCGTAAAAAATCGCAATTTCTAAAAACTAACCTCACCACTACATTGTACATGTCGAACTTAGCTAGCACGTCAATTTTCATTGAATTCGGAGCAACTTGCTCCGTCGTCGAATTTACCGAAATCGGAAAATCGGAACATAATCGGGTTCAAAATTTAATCGGCTAACTTATGTCCTAATTATATTTTATTGATATAAATTGTTACTTGGTGGAATTGGGATATTTGGAACAAACAGAAGCTCTTCTTCAAATTATGCAGGAAAACATGTTTGACAGAAAACAGAAAAAAAACTATATTTGCAGAAAACAGAAAAGCAAAAATTCCGTTTCCCTCTAGCCATCAGGGACGCACGTCCCTTGGTTCCAAGTGAAGAGGAGGCGGGTGCCTCACATAGGGGGACGGTTTCCCCACACATGGAGGTGGGCGCCTCCCCCTTCACCTTCCATCCACCAATAATCGTCCCTCTTCATCCCTGTAACATGCAAGTTTTTCTGGTTTTTCATTTTTTTTCACAGTTAACAGTTTTTCTTTCTATTTTCATTCTACAAATTCATATACTACAATACTAATAACAACATACCCATAATCCCTACTCCTAATTCAACTTTTCTAAACTATTTCAACAGTCAATCAACCAAACCCTATAAACCAACTATCAATTTCCCCCCAATCCAAACTATAACTATCAAACCCTAACTATATGAGATAGAAATCAAACCCCTTACCTTGCAAGCTTTGATTGTTCTTGATGATTCTAGAAACCTAACCTTGCTCTCCTCTTCTTTCTCTTCTACCAAAATCCCTTTCTATTTCTTCCAAGTTTCTATTTTTAATGTTTTTGGTGTTATGTTGGAAAAAGATGAAGAAAGTGTTTTTATAGGATGGTTGTCATACTAGCCAAGGGTGAGAAACCCAATTCTAACAAATTGCACCCCACACCCCTATCTATTCTTAACACACTAACAACCTCTAATTATATCATTAACTTAATTAATTAAAATAATTCCGGGGAATTAAATATCGGTCCGAATAATATTTTACCGAATCGAACGAAATAAAAACCGGACCGAACGAAACGTCGCCAAATATGTTTAATAGATATATCCATTAGTATAATTATTCTCGTCGCCAAAAGAATCGTCAAACGGTAATTCAAAAATATTAATATAGTATAATTAAATAAAACGGGCGTTACAACTCTCCCCCACTTAAAAAGTTTCGTCATCGAAATTACCTGACTCGAAAAGCTCGGGATAGGAATCCCGTATCTTACTTTTTAACTCCCACGTCGCGCTTTCACCAGCTGCTGCTATCCAAACAACTTTGACCAATGAAATATCTTTGCCACGAAGAGACTTTATCTCACGATCCTCAATCCTCAAAGGCATCATTTCCACCGTAAGATTTTCTCGAACTTGAATATCATCCATCTCAATCACATGCGAAGGATCTGGAACATACTTCCGAAGCTGCGACACATGGAATACATCGTGCAAATTCGAAAGATTTGGAGGTAACGCCACCCTATAATCCACTTTTCCCACTTTACTAGTAATTTGATAAGGACCAATAAATCGAGGAGTTAGCTTCTTCGACTTCAATGCTCGCCCAACGCCGGTTGTAGGAGTAACTCTCAAAAACACATGATCACCCTCTTGAAATTCCAAGTCTTTCCTCCTTCTATCATGATAACTCTTTTGTCGACTTTGAGAAATTCTCATCTTTTCTCTAATCATCTTCACCGCCTCCGTAGTTTCTCTAACCAATTCGGGTCCAAGCACCACACTTTCACCCGACTCGTGCCAACATCAAGGAGTTCTACACCTCCGACCATACAACGCCTCAAACGGTGCCATTCCAATACTAGCATGAAAACTGTTATTGTAAGTAAACTCAATCAAAGGAAGATATGTATCCCATGAACCACCATGCTCAAGAATTCATGCTCGTAACAAGTTTTCCAACGATTGAATCGTCCTTTCCGTCTGACCATCAGTCTGAGGATGATAAGCTGAACTCAACCTTAACTTAGAACCCAAAGCCTCTTGCAAGATTTTCCAAAATTCAGAAGTGAACCTCGGATCTCTATCCGAAACAATACACAAAGGAATCCCATGTAATCTAACAATCACATACGTATAAATCTCTGCCAACTTCGATATGGGATAAGTGATGCTAATAGGAATAAAGTGAGTCGACTTTGTAAACCTATCAACAATCACCCAAATCGCATCGTGTCCTCTTGGTGTATTTGGTAACCCCGTTACGAAATCCATAGAAATTCTATCCCATTTCCATTCCGGGATCTCTAACGGTTGCATCAAACTGGGCCACCTCTCTTTTCATGCCCGACCACCAAAATAGTTTCCTTAAATCTTGATACATTTTGGTCGCTCCGGGATGAATACTCAAATTACTTCTATGACTTTCTTCCAAGATCATTCTCTTTAAATAAACATTATCGGGAATACAAATCCTATCTCGGAACCTCAAAACACCCTGAGCATCAAACTTGAAATCTTCACTTTCAGTTTGTCCAAAACCAACCAACAAATCAACAAGTTTCACATCAAGCTTCTGAGCTTCCCTAATGCTATCAAGGAAATCGTTATTGATCTTCAACATTCCCAAGATAACACTCTTCGGCGTCACTTCTATCACAATACTCATATATCTAAATTGTTCAATCATTTCCAACTCTTTCACCATCAAAAGTGACATATGCAAAGTCTTTCGACTTAAAGTATCGGCCACTACATTCGATTTACCAGGATGGTAATTCAATCCGAAATCATAATCTTTCAACAATTCAAGCAACCGCCTTTTATGGTCACTAAATACTTCAAATCTAGAACCATAAAGACAATGCCTCCAAATCTTAAGCACAAAAACAACCGCCGCAAGTTCCAAATCGTGAGTAGGATAGTTCTTCTCATGAATCTTTAATTGCCTAGAAGCATAAGCAACCACCTTGCCATTTTGCATAAGCACACCACCTAAACCCATCTTAGAAGCATCACAATAAACAACAAACGGTTCTTCAGGATTAGGTAGAATCAAAATCGGCGCCGTTGTTAACCTTTTCTTCAACTCAACAAAACTTTCTTCGCACTTGACATCCCACACAAAAGCAGCTCCCTTACAAGTTAACTTTGTCAAAGGAAGTGCCAACTTAGAAAAACCTTCAATGAACCTCCTGTAATAACCAGCCAAACCCAAGAAACTTCTAATCTCAGTAACAGACTTAGGACTTTCCCATCTTAACACAACATCAACTTTAGAAGGACCAACCGTAATGCCATTACCAGAAATGACATGCCCCAAAAAGCTCACTTCACCTAACCAGAACTCGCACTTTGACAACTTAGCATAAAGCTTTTTCTCCTTAAGAACTTCTAACACAATGCGCAAATGTTCTGCGTACTCTTCTTCCGATTTAGAATAAACCAGAATATCATCAATGAAAACAACCACGAAACGATCCAAGTAAGGATGGAAAATACGGTTCATGTACTCCATGAATACTCCCGGTGCATTAGTGACACCGATAGGCATCACCGAATACTCGTAATGTCCATACCTCATCCTGAAAGCAGTTTTCTGAACATCTTCTTCTTTCACCCTTATTTGATGGTAACCTGATCTCAAATCAATCTTGCTAAACATGCGAGCACCAACCAACCGGTCCATCAAATCATCAATTCTAGGAAGTGGATACCTATTCTTGATAGTTACCTTATTCAACTGACGATAATCAATACAAAGTCTCATGCTACCGTCTTTCTTCTTCACCAATAACACATAAGCTCCCCACGGTGACACACTTGGTCTAACAAACTTCTTCTCGGGCAAATCTTCTAATTGGCTCTTCAATTCTGCTAACTCAGATGCGGAAATCCTGTATGGCGCCATAGAGATAGGTCTGGTACCAGGGAAAAGATCCACAAAAAATTCAACTTCTCTTTCTGGAGGTGCACTAGGAATCTCATCAGGAAATACTTCAGGAAAGTCGCACACCACCGGAAAGTTTGCAATAACAGATTGACTCTCCACAGAAAGAGTCGCCATCAACAAGAAAACCAATGCTTCATCTTTCATGAACTCATTCAATTGTTTCATCGACATCAACATAGTTTGATCTTCTTCCACTAAGGAAGAAAACCTCATAGTGTTGTCATAGCAATTGATATGGACATAGTTAGCTTTCAACCAATCCATACCCAGAACCACGCCCAACCCAACAAGCGGTAAACAAATAAGGTCCACCACGAAGTCTCTATCAAAGATTGATAAAGGGCAATTTGCACACACAAAAGAAGTAGTAACCGTTCCCTTAGCCAGAACTTCCACCACCATATCTCTATCTAGAGATGATAAAGTGAGACCCAATCTATTTACACAATCAGCAGCAATAAAATAGTGAGTAGAACCAGTATCAATAATAGTAATAAGAGGAATGCTATTAATGAAACTAGTACCTCGAACAAGACCATCTTCGTTTGTCGTCGGAGCACCCGACAAAGCAAACACCTTCCCCGCTCCTTGAGTCTTCTTAGGCTTCTTACATTGAGGACTAATGTGGCCTCCCTCGCCACAATTAAAACAGACCACATCTTTATGCTTGCAATCACAAGTCATATGACCCACTTCACCACATCAGAAACATCTAACCTCATTCTCCTTAGCCTTCACATCACTTCGACAAACATTACTTTTGTGGCCAGGTTTCCCACACTTGTAACAAACAATACTAGCAGGAGCATCTCCCCCACTAGTCCTCCGCCCTTGAAACGCTTTCTGTTTCCCTTTACTAGCTGGAATATCATAAGGTTTCCCACGGCTCTGCTGACCTTTGCTCCTCTTATTAGACATGATCTTATAATGTGCATTACTATCTTCCTCGAAGATTCTACAGCTATCAATCAAATCCGCAAAGACACGGATTTTCTGATAACCTATCGCTTTCTTAATCTCAGGACGCAAGCCATTCTCAAATTTAATGCACTTAGAAAACTCGGCACCCTCTCCATCATAGTGAGGATAGAACTTAGCCAGCTCGGTAAACTTCGCAGCATAATCAGTGATGAAAGAGGTTTCCAAAGAATAAAGAATGAGTCTAAAGTGAGCATGCTTCATTTCTATAGGATAATGACATTGACAACAACTTACAAAATGAAGATTAAAAGTTTAATTTTAAGCAAGTGAGAAGAATTTTTTAATCAAACATTAACTTTTTGGACTCTAAAAAAATAAAAGTTCAGAGTAGTTTCTTAAATTTTATACTATAGTTTCTTGTTTATTATTAAGTTGTCTTCTATTCCTCACAAAAATAAAGACTTGATGCTGCTCTTATACTAGACTGTGAATTAGTTTTACCTACTGCATTATTCTAATAAGGTGAGCATTACTGAATGAGATTAATAGATATGATAAAATCTGTAATTTTAAAAGATGGATAAGTTGTCTTAAGTGGTTTGTATGTTCAAATTTTAATCAATTATCTTATGGGTATTCCTTTGGCTGAATCACAATTTTCTTATCCATACAAGCACAAAATACAGAACATGGAAAAAATCAGAAAGAAAGTTAAAGTTTTTATACTTTCTCATGAATTAGGATGAGTAATACCTGAGTTGTAGATTTACGTAAAGATTCTTTCTATTATACTAACTAAGATCAATCTACAAGATTGAGGGAGTAGAAAATTACATATTACAGTACGATACCGATTTGTTCAAATAGTAACATGTTATAATAAGGTGAACAGGTTCAAATACGATTTGTTCAAATAACATATTACGGTACAATACCGGTTTGTTCAACTACCGATTTGTACAATACCAACTAGCAAGTAATTATAACTAATTAGAGACTTCCTTAATCATTATAAAACTACATCAACTGATATTATTATAAGTTTTAGGGTTGTAATATGTTTGTTTGCTTTAACTGATCAATATAATTTAAGTTTAAGAACATAACCAAAATCAAAGAGCAGTGCGGGATCAAGTTTAAGAAAAAAAAACCCAAAGTTAAATAATAGAGCAACTTGTAATCACAGAGCAAATGAACAAAAGAATCAACCAAATTATATTTATCAAACCCAATCAAGTAACACTAACTCACTCACACTCTAACACATGACAAATTTCGCAAATCCTTTATCCCATAACTGAACCGATATAGTTATATCCTAAGTTTCAACAGAGAAGGAAGATGAATAAATTATTTCAATTCATTGAAAATAGTGTATCAACAAAACCCTAAGTTTCAATGGAGAAGGAAGAGATGAAAAAGAAGAACAAACCTGTTATCAATTGGTTTTCCTCTTTCACTTAAGCAATCGGTTGTCGCTGACCACGGTGAACACAGTGAGCAGAAAATCTCTTCCCCTCTTTCAATCGTGCAGAGCACAGTGAGTGAGTGAGATTCCTTTTCCCTCTTTCAGTCGAGAGCAATGCAACGGGTGTGGCGCTTCCAATTTCTTCCACTTTGATTAGTGACAACATAAGGTTTTTTGTTTTGTTTTTTGAGCGTTAGTTTAATAGTGAAACTATAATTTTTATTATTTGAGCGGCCCATAAAAATACTAAGACGGTTGGGCTTTAAACCGTCATATCCCATGTGTAGTATATTAGAAGGAAAAAAAGGGGTCGGTTAAAATAACTGTCGCAGCCCATTTTTAAGGGCAGTTGGACTTTGAACTGTCGCTACCCAAATAGTTTTTTTGAAAAAAAAATACAAGGGCGGTTTAGAAACTGTCGTAACCCATATTTTGGGGCAGTTTTCAATGGAACTGTCGCACCCCTTTTAATTTTTTACTAAAATTAAAGGGCAGTTGCAAAAAACAACCGCATGAACCGTTGTAAAACACAAAAGAGGGCAGTTTTCAATGAACTGTTGTAACCTATGTGTCGTAAAATGACATTTTTCTTGTAGTGCCTTCCTAATTTGGGGACCACTTTCCCAAAACTTTGTTATTTCTATCCATAGGTAATATGATGTGATGTTGTATAAAGTCAATAACAGCCTCTTGGTCAACATTTGTCAAAGCCACCACCTCGACCCACTTTGTAAAATAATCAATGCCGACTAAAATATACCTTTGTTATTTTGATGAAGCTGGTTTTATTTCTCCAATCACATCTAAGGCCCATCCTCTAAATGGCCAAGGCTTCACAATGGCATGCAACTCACTTGCAAAGACATGTTGTATGCCCCCATGCATTTGGCGTTCTTGGCAACCTTTGGCAAACTCAATGAAATATTTCAACATTGAGGGCCAATACACACCTGAGCGCGCATCAAAAGCCATTTCATTTTGTGTCCAGCTTGATGTGCACCACAAGCTCCACTGTGCACACTCGATACTACTATATATGCCTCGCTTTCCACAAGACATTTGAGCAATACTCCCTCAGAAGTTTTCTTAAAAAATTCATTCTCTATTAAGACATAATTGAGGGCACGATATTTAATTTTTCGTTCTGTTGAGCCCGTAGGGGAACGTAAATATTCGACCCATGGCTTACGCCAATCATTATCTTGCCCATTGTCAATTATTAAAATTTGAAAATTTTCAGCATCTATAGCTCCTAATTTTATAATTGACAAATTTGAAGGAGATAATAAAGTTGCTCGAACTTTCTCTCTTACCTGGATAAGTTCTCTATCTTGATCCTTCTTGTATCCTGAAGTCTCTTGCGCCAAATTATTTTCCTTTTGATTTTCCCGTCGAGGTATATGTCGAAGACTCACTTGTTCGAATTGCTTAAGAGGTTTGATGGTAATCACAAAGTACACAATTAAATTCTCCTTAACACATCTGTACTCTTTCGAAACTTTCTTAATAACCAATTCTGAATCTTCCATAATTTCGACATACCTTGCGCCCAATTCTAGAAGAAGTTC
Source organism: Vicia sativa (assembly GCA_021764765.1). Taxonomy (NCBI): domain Eukaryota; kingdom Viridiplantae; phylum Streptophyta; class Magnoliopsida; order Fabales; family Fabaceae; genus Vicia; species Vicia sativa. The sequence continues at coordinate 153,386,513 of CM038793.1, read as the reverse complement.
AAGTCTAGTTATTAAAGACTCGTATTCAGCTTCATGGTTAGTGCAGATGCCGCTGATTGTATACTTGAACTCTGCTGGGATTCCATTTGGAGAAATTATAATTCCTCATATTCCAGTGCCATCCTTATGACTAGAACCATCAAATTATAATTTCCATGGCACCAAATCGACACAGTTTTGGGGCATAGCAACCATTGAATAGTCGACTAGAAAATCTGCCACTATCTGCCCTTTCATTGCTTTTAAAGGCAAATACGCCGGGGAGTATTCTGTTAACGATAGTGCCCATTTGCCAATTCGACTGTGCAAAATTGTTTTAGACAACATATGCTTAATAATATCAAAATGAGAAGAGACATACACGTCAACAGGCTTTATATACTTCTTCAGTTTAACACAAGAAAAATGCAAACACAAACATAGTTTTCTATGTCACTATACCTAGTTTCAGGATCATTTAACATTCGACTAAGGTAATATACAGGTCTTTCGACACTATTTTCATCTTCTTGTACTAACATACTTCCTATAGTCGTATCTGAGGCCTCAATATACAACCTCATAGGCTTATGTCTAACTGGAGGCACTAAAATTGGAGGCTTTAATAAGTATTCTTTGATCTTGTCGAAAGCCTCTTGATGTTCTTTTCGCCAAATGAAATCCTCATTCTTCAGTCGAAGTAGTGGTGAAAAAGCTTTAGTTTTTCCACTTAAGTTGGATATGAAACTCCTCAAGAAATTTATCTATCCCAACAAATACTGAAGTTCTTTTTTGGTCGGCGGAGGCGTGACGTCCATGATGGCTTTGGTCTTGCTTTGATTTACTTCTATTCCTTTTTTATGCACCACAAAGCCAAGAAAATCACCTGCCTGCACACAAAAAGCACATTTTAATGGATTAATTTTTAATCCATATTTTATCATCCTTTCAAAGGATGTTCGAAGATGCTGCAGGTGTGTAGATTTATTGCTCGACTTTATCACAATATCATCAATATAAACCTGCATAAAGTCTCCAATAAAATCATGGAACATAGAATTCATTACCCTTTGATAGGTTGCTCCGACATTTTTGAGGCCGAATGACATGACCACCCATTCATATGTTCCTAATTCCCCTGGGCACCGAATGCCGTCTTCGACACATCTTCATTTGCAATAAAAATTTGGTTATAACCAGCATAACCATCAAGCATACTTAAATATTCAAAACCAGCGGCAAAATCGACCAACATTTCTGCCACATGCATGGCATATTCATCTTTAGGAGTGACAATATTTAAATCTCTAAAGTCAATGCACACTCTTAATTTACCATTTTTCTTCATGACTGACACAATATTTGCCAACCACTCGACATACCTTGCAGTTCTAATGAGCTTGCTCTTGAGGAGCCTTTCGACTTCCTCTTTGATCTTCGACATTATTGTTGGAGCAAAACGTAGAGGTGTTTGCTTCACTGGATTTTTCCCAACTTTTATTGGCAATTTAAATTCCATCAAATCCCTTAGACTTCACTGTTTGGTCGATGTTGGTGCTGATATAAGTTAGTCTTTTATCACCTTCTTCTCCAAGATCTATCTCTTCTAAGGAATCTAGTGGCTGCATCTTTTCAGGCGCCATAGGATCCTTTTCGAAACCCAAAGGTTCATCGTCATATATGCAGTCAAAACGCTGCCCATTTACGTATTCTTGGACTTCTTTTTTATTATCTAGTGGTTTTGGCTCGATAGTCAAGATGGAATCCTTCTCCAGAATTTGAACTTTATTGGCTTTGACAGCCATATTTTCTTCAGCTTCCAGTGCCGAATTTATTTTATTTTCGGCGATATACACTAAAATATTCCTCAGAGCTTCAAGCTCAGACATCAGTATCACTGATGTCTCCCCAGCCTGTCGGCCGGTTTACAACATATGGATCCTCTAAGGACTCCATATCCCATGTGAAACCATGGGTTTCATGTAAGTTCAGGGAAACAAATGCCTTATTTAAATTGGCATATACTTCCTCTGCAGGCTGACAAGGCGAAATATTGGCCAATTTCCTATTGAACTCTTTTCCAATATTGTTCACATAAGCCATGAAATATCCTTGATCAACTTCAATATTCTCCACAATGTCGTCTTCTCTCCATATTATTAAATGTTGGTAAATAGAAGATGGTACAACTCCAACTCCATGAAGCCATTTGTAACGCCCGTTTTTAATTAATATTATATTATATTAATATTTCCGAATTACCGATCGATATTTATTTTGCGACGAGAATATTTATATTAATCGATATATATGATAATATATTGGACGACGTTTCGTTCGGTCCGGTTTTTATTCCGTTCGGTTCGGTAAAATATTATTCGGATCCGAAATTTAATTCCCCGGAATTATTTTAATTAATTGAGTAAATAATATTATTAGATATTATTAGGTGTTAATTAATAATTAAGTTAGGGGTGTGGGGAGAAATTAGTGAGGTTGGGTGTACACCCCTAGCTAGTAAGAAAACATAATTATAAAACCATTTTCTTTCCCTTTTCTTCCCATTTTTTCCCTACACCAACCAAACTTAGAAACTTGGAAGAGAAAGTTAGGGCTTTGGTAGAGGAAGAAGAGGAGAGAAAGAAGAAGAGAAAGGCTTGGTTTGAGGAATCATCAAGAACACTCAAAGCTTGCTAGGTAAGGGGTTTGATTTCCATTTCATATAGTTAGGTTTTGGTGGTTATAGTTTGGATTGGAGAAAAATTGATAGTTGGTTTATAGGGTTTGGTTGGTTGATTGTTGAAAATGTTTAGTAAAGTTGAATTAGGTGTAGGGATTATGGTGTGTTACTATTATTATTGTGGTATATGGATTATAGAATGAAATGAAAATGGAAAAGAAAAGTATATCAGTGAAAAACCAGAAAACCAGAAAAATGATAAACCGTAAAATGCACGCAGGGAAGAAGAAGTGGCTGGCTGGTGTGCAAGGGGGGGAGGCGCCCACCTCCATGTGTGGGGCGACCGTCCCCCATGGTGAGGCACCCGCCTCCACTTCCCTTGGAGCAATGGGACATGTGTCCCCAATGGCAGAAGGGAAACGAAAATTGTTCTGTTTTCTGTTTTCTGTAACTTGGTTTTTCTGTTTCTGTCAAAAATTATTTTCCTGCATAATTGTTTGCAAATAGGTTCTGTTTCTTAATAAAATCCCAATTTCACCTAGTAGTAACTTATATCCATAAAATATAATTAGGACATAAGATAGCCGATTAAATTTGGGACCCGATTATGTTCCGATTTTCCAATTCTGGTAAATTCGACGACGGAGCAAGTTGCTCCAAATTCAACGAAAATTGACGTGCTAGCTAAGTTTGACGTGTAGAACGTAGTGGTGAAGTTAGTTTTTGGAAATTATGATTTTTTACGAGATGACCCGAAATAGGCCAATTTACGGGTAAAAAAATTGAATCGGATTGTGTTTTAGTAGATTTAAGGCACGTATGGACAATTCGATTTCGATGTTGACGATTATGATTAATGCCGGTTATTAAGAATTACTTTCGTGACGATTATTGACGTTTTGACTATTTTTCCGTTTTTGGAATTTGGCGAATTAATTGATAATGACGCGGTGTGAATAAACATAATGTTTGCGACGGTGTATTTAATAATGAATACTTGTTGATATGCGATGCGATGATATATGTCTTTGTACATGATGATGTGATGATTATAGTGATGTTGTTAATAAATGCTTCCGATTTGTGAATGCATGACTTTTGGTGATGATGAATTATATGTGACATTTTGCATAATGCAAATATGATGCGATGATATATTTATCTTGATTTGGATAAATTATGGCGATGTGGGATTTATGCAAATTTTGATGAGCGATGATGATGATTTGTGTTGTGTTGTTTTATTGTCGAGTCACATACATTGCATTGGCGACGATAGGCTTTTATGCCAAGTGACGAGGCTTTTATGCCAAGCGACGAGGCTTTTATGCCTAGCGACGAGGCTTTTATGCCAAGTGTTCCTAATTATGGACAAAGCGACGGGTACCACATGCATAACATAGTCGTGTCTCATGGAGTCGGTTATGTTTATGTTTGAGTTGTTTGGCGTTGGGTTTTTGTTAATTGATGGATGATATTGAATTGCGATGATATATGATGTTTTGTTTGGTGATGATCTTTATGATGAACATGAAATGAATGTGATTTGATAATTTCGTGATAACCATGCAATCAATATAAATGATGAGTTTTGCGATGATTTAACTTGATGAAATGCTTAATGCAAATATGATGTGATGATGTTTGTGACGATGGGCTTTTATGCCAAAAGCGATGATGGGCTTAGCCAATTGGTGATGATATTATTTATGTTGATTAAGTTATTAGTATGGTTTAATGTTGTTGTTTGATGTTGTTGCTTATAATTGTCGTGTTGATTAGTGATGTATTAACTTGTGATGATTTCGTGGTGATGGTAGTTTATGTGTTGTTGTAATGATTTATGCCGATGAGGTTATAGCGATATAGTGTAGATTATACACATTAGAATAATGATCAAAGTAAGTGAGGTTTGGATACGTGTTGGAATGCACTTATTAACTTATATCCCTTATGATTCCAAATATATATATATATATATATATATATATATATTATCATTGCCTTTAATTATATGTTTTGGAGTATCTCACCCTTTACTTGTTTCGCCGTTACCTTTATATTTGTAACGTGCAGGTTATGAAGACGGAGTTTATAGCTGCTATTAGTCGAGTTGGTGTCACTCTGATACGTAGCACTCGGGGGGGGGGGGGGAATTATGTTGTCTTGTTGTTCTTTTGTTGTTTTTCCTTTTGTAAATAAGAATCATACTTTATGAAAATATGATTTGTTAAGGAAGTTTAATAAAGAAGATGTTTTGATTTTTATGAATCAATTTATGTTTTCCAGCGATGCTATGTATCCGAGATTTATACTTTAAAGCAAACTGTTTAAAGTGAGTTATTTTTGAAGGTGTGATGCCTTCGTATTTAATTTATGAAATTTTAATTTACTCTGATTTTTGCATATAAAACCTTGGGTAATATTGGGGTGTTACACCATTCTCTGCCAACCATCATATTGTAACTTGGCTTACCCTGGATCACCATGAATATGGTCGGCCTCATCACTGAATCGACAGTTATGTCTACTTGAATCACTCCCATAATGTTTCGAGTTCGACCTTTGTAGTCTGATAAGACCATGTTGTGGGGTCTGATATCGGTGTTAAACTTACCGATTTTCTTTAAGATATGATGTGGCATAATATTAATTGTTGCGCCACAATCTACCAACACTTTGTTGATAGCAGTTTCTTCGATTATCACCCTGATCAGTAAGGGCTTCAGATGGTTCCTCATAGCCATGTCGGGCCTTTCAAAGAAAGCATCCTAGTTCTCAATAGAACCATTATCCATAACGAAGTAACATGATAGCTTATGTAAAGCCATCTCTTTAGCATCGATATCAACAGATTCTTCTACCTCTATCGGACAGTCATACTCAGCAGGGAGGATCGACACCATGTTGACAAATTCTTTAATCTGCTCTTTGACAGCAGGGTCGACTTTAACCCTGTATTGCTTTTGGTTGCTCACTTTGTTAGTGACAACTTGTCTTGCAGCATCTGCGGCCTGTCTTTCGGCCTGCTTTTTGTGTTGGAAACACCTCCATTGCGTTCGACTCATAGGACTGTTCCCCAGATAGTTTTCCGAAATGTGGCTCTTTCGTTCAAAGGTGAATTCGTGTCGGTAACTCATAGTCGACTTTCCTTTTAGATCTCTTACACAACCCTCAGCACTTGGTGCCCCCACTTTTCCTTAAGGCTTAATCCAAGTGCCTCTAGGAGCAACAACAGAAGGGATGAAACTCTTTGGCCTACCCTTAGAGTTCTAAATTCCTCTTCTAGGATCCTTTGGGTTAGGGAACCCGTCGTTATGAGCTTTGGCCTTGCCCTTTCCTAGTTGCAGCCTTTGAAAATTTTCAGCAGAAAGTTTTTCAGTCAAGGCCCCACACCTAGGACACAAGCACACTGTCGACCCCTTATTTTTACAGCGATACAAGAAGTCGATCAAATCCTCATCTGGTCGAGGGTAAACATCACCTTCAGCTAAGCCGATGTTAGAATTTTCTCCTGTGCTTTCTTCGACTATGTTCTTAGGGAACTCAGTAATCTCAACCATGTTAATCTCGACCGATTCAGCAAAAAGAGCCTATTCTTACCTTAGAGGATCAATGCCAATCTTCATTTTCCTCGCAGTAAACTTGAGACGACCTTCCTATAGTGATTTCTAGACAAGATCCCTAAAAAGAAAACATTGAGAGGTTGTGTGACCAAGATAATTATGATATTTACAAAAACCTCTTTTTTTCGTTGTTCTAATGGTGGCATTTTAGCATTCGGAGAAACTAAAATTTGACCATCTTTGACTAACAAATCAAAAATTTCTTCACATTTAGAAACATCAAATGTATATGTTTTTGCAGGAAATTTAGAATTGTTTTCGACAGCATCAGTTATTCCTTTAGAAGGAAATAGAGATTTGTATTCATACGCAGGCCCTAGCTTCATTTCAGCCACATCGATATCTGCCTCAGTCGGCGAGATATAGTTGGCCTCGTATATTGGATCTGTATCATCATAATGTATGTAGGCTACTTTTTCTTTCTTAGATTTAGCCTTGGTATGTGTAACTTTCTCTAGCCGTAAACGCTCGAGATGTCGAACTTTATCAGCTAGTTGTGATATACTTTTAACAAAGGTTGGATCGATTTTCTTTCTAATAGAATAATCTAATCCTCCAGCAGTCATTTGAACACGTTCATGTTCTGGCACTTGGGTAAAACATCTTTCCTTTAATGACCTAAATCTATTCAAATAATCATCTACGGTCTCAGCAAACCTCCTTTTTATGTTTGATAACTCGACCAAACTAATTTTTGAATGCCCCTCATAATATTGTTCGTGAAAAAGCTTTTCCAAATTAGTCCATGAATCAATTGAATTAGTGGGTGTAATACGGTGGGAGAACTGACTTTTGGAATTTGTTTTGCGTTTTATCGCAAATGTTGCAGATAGGAAGAGTCGCCACTGACTTTTCTTTTATCCAATTAAGGGAAGGTGAAAAGAACAGAAAAAGACCTTCGTTAGATTCTGAGTAAGGGAGAAGGTTATGAAAAGGGAAGGTATTAGCACCCCTTTCCATATGTAGTTATCTACGGGCTCTTAGTTGCTTTTAGCTCATCTTTAAAATTTGCTTTCTGTGTGTGTGTTTGAAAAAAGGTTTTGAAAAGGCATTTCGCTTTGACTTCGTAATGATTCACGCTGGAATGTATACGAAGTGTTTGGAAATGTTTCATTTTTGAAAAGTGTTTTAACTTTGACAAAAGTGTGAGGTGTGAAAACTATTTTGATAGAGCAAGCAACTAAAAGTCTTATTACCTACTCAGAACGGTCGTTTTCGTGTGATTTTACTTTCCTTTAGAATAATGCTATCCATACCATTAGTTGATAGGTAACCTTATTCGTTGGATGTAAAAGGGACATTCAAAGGGACATCAGATGGTCATAGAAGGCAACTTGTAGGAATATCCTAGCACATTCGAAGGGACGATCATCACTTTTCGTAGGCAACAATCGAGGGACGAGATCATGTTTTCGTAGGCCACGTCGGGGGACTATGATCTTTGTATCGAAGGGACTATGATGATATGTTTTTAGGCAACGGTGCTAGGATACCTCTACATTCGAGGGACTTGACCATTTATTCGAAAGGCAACGAGAGAGAATACTCTAGGGGGTGCATGTGTGAAGTGTGTGTTGAATTCAGATAAGTTATCTTGAAATTAGAAGTGATTTACGTTTGTTTTTATCTTGCCATACACGCCTAATTACTAACAATTTATAGAGTGCGGAAAGTAAATTGCGGAAATGTAAAGGTCCTACGCTATTACATGGCTTTGGGGCAGATACATAATAGGAGGTGCGGAAAGTAAAGTGCGGAAAAGAAATCCTACGCTATTACAAAAATATCCTTGCGACCTATACATCAATTTCTAATATTTAAATGCGAAATAAAAGAAATAAATTGTAGAAAAATGTCTAATGATAAAAGAAAATGTCTAGATCCTAATTGCAAAGAAAAGAATATTTTTTGATATTTTTAGATTGATTTTAATGTAGAAAAACCCAATTCCATGTTAATTAACATTTAATTAGAAAAATAATTAAAAATATGAATAAAAAGAAAATGTTTTTGTGTTAAAAATTAAATAGAGGTTTTATTAACCTAAATCTAAATTTAAACATTTTTTAGGATTTTTAGAAAATAGTTAAATTAGTTTTTGTTTTGAAAGAAATTAAAATAAGTGAAGAAAATAAAAGAAATTGGAAAATGTGAGAGAAACAAGTGACAAAAATTAAGTTGGCCCTTCTGAGGTTTGAACCCGTGACCTAGAGGTCATTGGTTCAAAACTTTACCACTGAACCACACTGCACGTGGTGTTAGATCACGCCTCCAATTGTTTTTATGTGGTATCCTGTGAAAATCTGAAATTGTAAAAAAACAGAGCAAAAGGTGGGGTTCGAACCCGCGACCTTAGAGAGGGCAGGAGACTTAAGAGCATGCTGGCAACCGCTGGGGCGGTAATACATTCGTTCATTTATGCACCTGGATAAATATATAAGAGAATGAATTTATGAAATCAGTTATTTTAAAACATACGCGCATGAGGCCCAATAACTGTTATGCAAGCCAATCAGAAGGGTGGGAATTGCAACGCACGCTTCGCTTGAGTCAAATAAGATCAACAGTGCCGGAGTCAACCCTCCAGTCACCTTCTCCGACGAGGAGAATCTTCATACCTGCAAAATCAATGTTAGATGCAAAAGAAAAATGCCCAGATCGACTAATTTGGACCCAGCGATTTCAATGGTGATGTTAGTTTTCACTGAAAGAGCCTGTATCATGGAATACGAAGCACCTCAAGCTTTGAGCCCTAATCATGGCAGAACACTATTCCTGTATCAAAACTTCACAACGACGGATCTAAACAAACCCAGGCATGATTATAAACACATGTATATGCATTGAAGCGATTAATACATCATGAATTAAAAGTTTGAAATTGTGAGAAATAAGCAAACCGGTGAGGATTGGATGGAGAGTTTCAGCGTGTATGGATCATGGAAAATGATCCATTCTTACCTTTTCTCACCTTTGGAATAAGAATAAGTGGTTGGAAGGCCTTGAGGAGGGCTGCAAAGAGAAATTCTAAAATACAAATTTGTTGTGAAAATTTGGAAGTGAGAGTTTGGTTCTGATGACTATCAATCCTCCCCTTTATGCTGGCATTGTTGCTTGGTATTTATAGAGTAAGAATTTAAGTCAAAATAGATGGAAAGAATCAAAGGCATCAACGTATTTCCAAAACCAAATAAACATGGCTTTTAAAACTTTCCAAATGAAGAATATCTTGTCTCTTTCTTCCTTCCCAAGTTTTTCCATGATCCTTGGGCCTTCTAGAAACAATTTGAATTCAAATTTTGGCTCCATGCATCTTTTACACTAATTTTGTGATTTTATTTAATTAATTTTGAATTTTAGCCATTTAATTCAAAAATAAATAAAATAAAAAATAAGGAGGCGTGGCAATGAGCGTGAATGTCATGGATAATGTCAAGATCAAGTTTCGATCAAAAAATCTTAGGCCCATTTGAAAAATACTTGCATTTGCTAAGTATTTCTCTTTGTGCACCTCTTCAAAAATGCTCAACTTGGACAAGGTGTATCTTGCTCAATTTTTAACATTTTTGGGTGTTCTTGGACTTTTTAGAAAGCTCAAGATGTCTTATAAACAGCCTTTTTGTTTCATCTTTATTGAAGTTTCCATGCTCATGAACACTTCTTTTCAAAAATATGACTTTTTGTTGACTTTTAAAATGACCTGTAATGTTTTGATCCATAATTTCCAAATGAAGCATTTTCTGCCCAAGCTTGTGAGACATGAATTTGTAGAGAATTGAATTCTCTTCAAAATGAGCTGTGGTGGAAATTTTTTTGATAAAGCATGTGAAAGTTATGCCTGGTCAAAGTTCTGTTGACTTTTTGTTCAGAAACCCTAATTTGGAAACTTTGACTTTTGATGAAATCTTAACTTTTCTTGATGAATCATGATCAACCCTTGATCAAGTGATGAATATTACTTCAAAACATTGATGTTGACCAAAAATTATGAAGTTTGACTGTATGTTGACCACAATTGACTTTTTGTCCAATACAACTGATTTTCAACCATCGAGCAATTGTCTGAGGAAACTTGACTTGTTAGGCTTGAAACTTGACATGGAGATTCTTTGAAGTATATGATGAGGCATGATGATCACTTGAAATGTTGGAGGCCCACCTTGATCTGAGGATGGCCAAACCCTAGTTTGGGTTGATTGCTTAGGAGAGGGTTTGTCTGGGCAACCCTTGTGAAATCCTTGAGTATGGATATGTGGAATGTCTTGAGAAGTAAGAGGGCAAATTTTGGGGTATGACAGTTTCCCCTGTTCAATATTCTTGTACTAGAAGGGTTAGATTGGCATTCTTGCCTTTCGTGACTTGACATTAGAAGATGATTGAACACTAGAGTACACCTGAAAATTTGCACTCGCTGTTGGTTGATAATGCGTTGGAATGGGCTTACAGATGCCATTTAGAGAAGCTGAGCTGGAGAGCAAGTTGTATGCTAGACTCGCGAACATCATTTGAATAGGAGAAACATCGGAGATGGGCTTAAGATGCCATCAGGAGAGATTGATGATGGGGGATGAGCCGTACGTTAGACTCTGTAGGTATTTTTGAAAATAGAAGAAAGCAACGGAGATGGGCTTAAGATGCCATCTAGAGTATCCGAAGTTGAGTCGTACGTTAGACTTCACGCTCGCCTTTGAATGAGGTTATTGGTATGTATTGATTTTTAACCAAATATGCAACATTCTGAAGGTGGAGAGAGGTCGACGAGTAGTCGGAGATGGGCTTAAAGATGCCATCCGGGGAAACTGAGCCGTATGCTAGACTCTGCAGTTGCTGTTGATAATAAGATATAGTCAGAATAAACCTTCATCCTGACTATTCTAAGGTGGATATTTGGCAGAATGTGGATAACTTTCCCGTCTTGCTTCAGGTGTTGATCCAATGCATGTTGCCGGAAGACAACTTGTGTGGTCTTTCAGATTGGGTTCCCCGTCTTGTTTCGGGTATTAATCCTCGACCTTCCATTTGGAAAAGATTTTTATGGTCTTTCAGATTGGGTTCCCCGTCTTGCTTCGGGTATTAATCCTGGACCCTCCATTTGGAAAAGATTTGTACGGTCTTTCAAATTGGGTTCCCCGTCTTGTTTCGGGTATTAATCCTCGACCTTCCATTTGGAAAAGATTTGTACGGTCTTTCAGATTGGGTTCCCCGTCTTGTTTCGGGTATTAATCCTCGACCTTCCATTTGGAAAATATTTTTATGGTCTTTCAGATTGGGTTCCCCGTCTTGCTTCGGGTATTAATCCTCGACCTTCCATTTGGAAAAGATTTTTATGGTCTTTCAGATTGGGTTCCCCGTCTTTCTTCGGGTATTAATCCTCGACCTTCCATTTGGAAAAGATTTTTATGGTCTTTCAGATTGGGTTCCCCATCTTGCTTCGGGTATTAATCCTGGACCCTCCGTTTGGAACATATATTTTACATGCTGGAGAAAATTAAAAACTTTGACAGGATATAGTTAGTCTTATGCAGATTATGATGCATGCGAGCATATGACAAAGTACACGAATGATATATGCACATGTCATGATTTTTTATGAATAATGTATGAATGTAGATGTTGTGATATTTTAGAACATATCCATCTTGAAGAAGATGAGGACGTCCTGCCGGGGATTTCTGACTTCTGCTTGGGGATGAAGTTTGCTGAAAACCCTGACTTGGAGGAGAAAGAGATGTCTTTGATTCCTCCGATGCACTATCTGACGAAGTTTCGAGCCTAGATATTAATGCTGTTGGAAATAATAAAAGTTGGGAGATGCTCCACTGGGGATCTTGTGCGTAGATCTTGCTGGGGAGTATCCGAATACCGCTTGGAGACTGATGTATTGTGGCAATGCTGAAGGGGGACGTAAAGCCGATGAGGCTCGAAAAATCCTTTGATTGGGGAATAAAAGAGATGTAGGTTCTTCTGATGCACTATCTGACCAAGTTTCGAGTCTGGATATTGCTGTTGCCGAGGAATGATAATCATTAGGAGACATTCCGCTGGGGATAAATATCTTTGTGTATGAACCATATCGGTTGACGATGTGAAATGATTCGTTATTTCTTGGAGACTGAACATGGCGTGGTGAAGCCGATAGGGTCATTAAAACTTGATGAGGCTTGCTGATGGAAACTTACTGGGACCACTCGAGGCGATCAGTCTAATAGGATCATTCAAAGTTGATGGAGACTTATATGGGATCACTTGAGGCGATCAGTCTGATAAGATCATTCAAAGCTGATGGAGACTTATTGGCATCATTTAAAGCTGATTGTTATGTTGAAAATCTGTGGAGAGGAGATGATAAAGTAATACTTCATTGGAGAAGATTCGTCTTTGCAGGGAGAGAGATGGCTCTGTGGGGATTGTAGAGATGACCCTGTGGGGGTATTTCTTGTGAAAGTGACTATGTGGGGGCATATTGGTGACTTTAGCCGTCGTCTCAATTCCTAGAGCCTGTGGTAAATGATTGAACTGATTTGTGCTATTTTAATCTCGATGCTGTAAGTAGATGATCTGGATGAGACATAGTCGTATGCTTAAATCCCTAACTTTTGCCTAGGCCGCCCTTTCGGTTTTCGCCCACCGATACCTTTTGCCCAAGCCGCCTTTGCAGGTTTTCGACTTGCCGGGTGTACGTATTTTCGTATATATCCTTAACTTTTTCCTGAACCCTTTTGGTTCGCCAGGATGCCCTTATTTTTGCCTAGGCCAGTTGACCTAGCGGGTCTCGTTTATGCGTAGTATTTTTTGACAATGTCCCCATTCACAGGGTGTGGAAAGTCTTCGCCGTTCATGGTAATGAGTGTCGTAGCACCTATCGAGATAATCCCCTTTGTATGTGGGGGTTGCTGGATTTAGAAATTCTGATAGTCTTGACCTTCTCAAGTAGTTGTCTGAGGAATGTTATGTGATAACGATACTGACACCATCTGATACTACTGGCACAGACGAGTAAATGACTTATGCTGAAACTTGTGATCAATGTGGCATGCCCCGAGTAATTCAGAGGTAGGCTATGCCCCTGGCTATTCAGCATTTTTCGAGAGATTCTCTGAATCTTGACCTGATTGCCCCAGGTGAATGGGATGATGGGATGTCATGCCCCCTTGATTGGAAATGCTTAGTACCAGAGATGTCTTTATCTATAGTAACTTTAACCATTGGAAGGACCTTCATTCACTGAATATTCGTCATGCAAAATCATCTATTGTCAAACGTTTAGTCATATGCAAACAGTGGTGTTAAAGTGCAAAAAGCTCATGTCTGTCTTGAAGTTTATAAAAATGCATTTTTTAGTAAAACAAATTTTGTAAGAATAAATGATATTAACTCAGGAATTATAGTAAGCCTTACAGGAATCAGGATACCTTTTTATAACAGTATGCTTCCGAAGTAACCATGCTTCAGTTAGGACTTTTAAGGGTTATAACGTCGTTTGGTTCACGATTTAAGAAACAAAAGATAAAGGCTCAAAATTTATTTGTACCCAACCCAATCTCCGTGATGTTCTTCAGTCCTATGTTCAGTTAATTATGCATCCTTGGAATTGCAACACTTACATTCGGTGATGGTTCAGAAACTGGAAGTTTATTTGAAAAGACAGCCATCATCTTTTTTGTAACCTTTCTCTATTGTGGAGGGTTTGTAGTGACCTCTTTTTTTTTTTAAAACTTTTTTATCCCTAACTTTTGCCTGAACTGTTTGTTTTGAGGCTACAGTCAGCGGGATGTCTCATTTTTCTCTTAAGTCTCCTTCATAGGCTTTTGACTTAGCGAGCTTTTCTTTTTGATAGATTTTGACTGCTTAACTTAATGATCACATGGAATCCTCACCAGATTTTGACTTAGAAGGATATCTTCGACATTACTTGTCGTGATTGACTGCACATTTAGATTAACTGAGAAACTACCCCGCCTGTGTTATGATTAAGGGTTTCAGCTTGTGTAAAGAAAGAAAACTTCTACTCCTTAGGCTCAAAGGGGTTGACTAGGGATTAACTTCCTTATATCTCCACTGTTTAGGAATTGAAACAAGGCTTGTACATCATCAACATCGTCTGTTCAAAAGTATACCGTAAGAAGTTATGGTATCGTTTTCGCCATCCTCCCTCTAAAGGCTTACCGTTTTAACAAGAGTTGAACATCACAAAAAGTAAGAAAACACAATTTAAATATAGTGAAACGAATGGATTACTTTAAGACAAACACGCGCAATGCATTAATGTGAAAAAAACCAAATTTTGACATAAGGATAAATGTTCAAGCAAACAAAAGAAATTACGACAAAAAATTCAAATACATGAAAACTTTTCCGCCTGAACTCGTCACTTTAGATTGCATGCCTTGTAGTTTCGATATTTGATGGATGGTGGAGGAACTCAATCTGACCATCTTGCGTGAAGTTGAGAACCCTCTCGTCGATCAGATCCTGAATCTTGTTCTTCAAGGCCCAACAGTTGTTGGTGTCGTGCCCTGGGCTGTTGGAGTGGTATGCGCACCTTATATTAGGATTGTACTTTGGAGAGGAAGTGTTGACATGCTGAGGAGGATTCTTCACAGTAATGACCTCTGCTTTCAACATGTGTTGTAATGCCTGAGACAATGGCATGTTGATCTTGGCCAATTGTCTCCTGGGTGTACCTTGCTTATGCTGATTACCTTGTTGTTGTTGGCGAAGCAATGTGGACTTGCCTCTTTCTTGTGAACAAGTCATCTTTGGTCTCGCTGGAGGTAGGTTGACGCTTGGATCCCCAACTCTAGCGGTTCGTACCATTCGGTTGTCTTCGAACTTGAGAAGCTCGTTGATGAAGACTCTCAATTCTTCTTGCCCCCGAGCTAAGTTTTGGATAAGAGCCATATGACCCATCATCTAGATTCTCATCTCTGCTATCTCAGCTTGCATTTGTTCAAATCGGCCATCTTTGTTGTCTTCGAGATTCTTGATGAGCTCTTTCAGATCCTTCTGGTCTTGGGCCAAGTTGGTGAACATTTCTTGGAATTGAGCATTCTGAGCCTGGAGATCTTTGACAGTTTGTTCAAGAGCCATTTCTGCTAAAATAAATAGCGAGAAAATAAGAAAACCGATCTTCAATGTACCTGTTATGAAATGTCTTGCCATGATATGCGATGTTATGCAATGCAATGTTTTCAAGGACCTTAGGAATTTAAATTTGTTAAACAAGCACGAACAAACTTTTATTGGTTTCTCTCTTTTTTTCTTTTTTCTTTTCTTTTTAAGTACAAATGATAGTTTAGAAAATAAAGGAACAACATCCTAAAGCTCTAAGTCTCCCATGGGCGCTTCCTCTTGGTGTTGAAGTAGGCGTTGATGTTTCGCTCCTCGTGAAGTAGCTTGGTCAACTCTAGTACCTTCTTATCGCTTGCATAACACTGAGCTTCAAATGTATCCCTTTCTTCTTTAAGCTAAATCCAGGATCTCTTCAAGTCTTCAAAATCAGTAGGCACATCGGGATGGAGAATGGTATAGGATTCGTCACCTATAGCAACAGGTTCCATAATCACTGGTAACACGGGTGTAAATGGAATCATGAGGTTTTGAGCTCGAGCTCGCACCCATTTGAGGTAAGGTTCCCAAGGAATGGAGTTTCTGTGTCCCAAAGTCTTGGTATCAGTCTTCTTTACCATGCCCCAAGCGTGTATGAACCTTCGATGGTAATTCTGGAGATCGCGGTCGTAGTCGAACACAATATCTTGGAGAAGCATATCATGAGGACCATCTCTTCGAGCATAACCAAACTGACGTAGAGCTAGAGAAGGGTTGTAGGTGATACCTCCCCTTATACCAAGGAGTGGTACATTAGGGAATTCTCCATAACGCTTAATGAATGTGAAGTCGTTTTGAGATAAGAGACACCAACGAATATCTGAATGAGAAAGTGACATCAGCCTTTGATACCACTTCAATCTTTGCTCATTCTTCATTACTGATTGAGGAAGGTGCGAAATAATCCACCTGGAAAGTAACGGTATGCAACACATGAGAGTTCCTTGTCGTTTGATGGTACGAGTGTGGAGAGAATGCAGAATGTCTCCAAGTAAAGTAGGCACTGGATTACGAGTAAGGAATATCTTGATGGTGTTCACGTCTATGAACTGATCTGGATTAGGAAATGGCACCAAACCATAGATTAACAAAGCCAAAATGTCTTCGAATGCATGGAAACTCATAGCTTTGAGGAATTCTCGAGCTTTCTTTATTAGGAACTTAGCAAGCAAACCCTTAACTCTGCTTCTTGTTTCCCAATTAGCTTTAATGTCTGATCACTTTAGATGTAATGCTGATGCGATGTCTTCGTACTTCGGAGCTTTTTCTGAACCAGTGAATGGTATCTGATCAAGGATAGGTATCCCGAGTAGCTTAGAAAATTCTTCCAAGGTAGGAACCAACTGATAATCTGGGAATGTAAAGCAATGATGTTTCAGATCGAAGAACTGGAACAAGACGTGCATCATATCTTCTTCAAAACTGGAGATAACCAAGTCAAGCAGATAACCATGTCTTTTGACAAACTGAGCATGATCAGGAATTTCTGAAACCAATTCTTTGAGTTGAGAAGGTATACCCATGAAGTTGATTCAGATAGTCTTTCTGGAAGCCATAATCCCTACAAAACAGAGCAAAGATAAATCCCTAGGTCCTTGAAATAGTTAGAGATGATATGCAATGTTATGATGTCATGTTTAACAAGCACAAACAATTCACACAATAGTCCTAGGTTTAAGGCTTGCATGAGGTATAGGTGTCTACCCTACCAAAGTTTGAGTGGGTTCATCCTGTCCTACAATAGTAACCGGGTTCTAGGAATCTCATATCATTGATCTTTCTCGTAGGCTTTATTTCAATACGACTACCAAGTGGTCGACCGAAACATCCCGAAAGTCGGATCTTAATAAGTGTAGCATCGAGTATCAACCAACCTTAGTCTGCACCAAAGCCGGTCATCTCACTACCTTCTAATGGCCAAGATGGGTCAATTAGGGTTCTAAAAGTTGAGTTAGTGCTGATCACACCACGATGACGCCAAATACTTTCCTCAACTTGAGCATGAGGAGCATCAGGACATCCAAAGCGTCGCACTAACGTAGCCATCATGTTGACCGTTTCGGTATACGCCTAACGTTCGCGACGATTTATTGCTACTTACCTAAGGAAACCTAGATCCGGGTGTAGGATCCCCCACAAGTATAATACCCAAGCAACCCTTAAGATAAAGCATACAAGTCAAACAGAAAGCAGTAAAATGATCTAAAATCCCTAAGGTATTCTCTCTTTAGGGTGTCTCCCCAACAGAGTCACCAGTTCTGTAATACGGTGGGAGAACTAACTTTTGGAATTTGTTTTGCGTTTTATCGCAAATGTTGCGGATAGCAAGAGTCGCCACCGACTTTTCTTTTATCCAATTAAGGGAAGGTGAAAAGAACATAAAAAGACCTTCGTTAGATTCTGAGTAAGGGAGAAGGTTATGAAAAGGGAAGGTATTAGCACCCCTTTCCATCCGTAGTTATCTACGGGCTCTTAGTTGCTTTTAGCTCATCTTTAAAATTTGCTTTCTGTGTGTGTGTGATACGGTGAACTGACTTTGTAGGATTTTTGTATCCAAATGTGCGGATAGCAAGAGTCGCCACCGACTTTTATTTTTATCCAATTAAGGGAAGGTAAAAGTAACAGAAAAAGACCTTCGTTAGATTCTGAGTTCGGGAGAATGGTTATGAAAAGGGAAGGTATTAGCACCCCTTTCCATCCGTAGTTATCTACGGGCTCTTAGTTGCTCTAGATCACTTTTTAAAATTGCTTTCTGTGTGTTTGACAAAGATGTTTTGAAAAGGCATTTCGACTTTGTAATGACTCATGTAGGAGTGTATACAAAGTGTTCGAAATGTTTCATTTTGAAAAGAATTTGAACTTTGAAAAGAGTGTGTGTGAAAAGCATTTGATAGAGCAAGCAACTAAAGACTTATTTACCCACCGAATTGGTCGCTTTATTGTACTTCTACATTCCTTTAGAATAGCGTTAGCCATACCATTAGTTGGTAGGTAGCTCCATTCGTTGGATGTAAGCGGGACATTCGAAGGGACAACGGATGGTCATAGAAAGCAACTTGTAGGAAGTATCCTAGCACATTCAAGGACTATCATCATTTTCGAGGCGACAATCGAGGGTCAAGATCATGTATTCGGAGGCGACATCGTGGGTCTTATGATCTTTGTATCGAAGGGACTATGATGATTTGTTCGGAAGGCAACGGTGCTAGAATACCTCTACGTTCGAGGGACATGACCATGTTGAATCGAAAGGCATCGAGAGAGAATTACCCTAAGGGGTGCATGTGTGAAAGAAGTGTGTTGAATTCAGAATATGTTATCTTGAAAATTAGTGGGCTATGTTCAATTTTAGTCTTGCCATACACGCCTAATTACTAGCAATTTATAGGGTGCGGAAAGTAAAATGCGGAATGTAAAGTGCGGAAATGTAAAGTGCGGAAAGGTAAATCCTACGCTATTACAAGGCTTTGGGGCAGATACATAATTTAAAATGCGGAAAATAAACTCCTAAATTAAACTATTACATCCCATATACAGTTACATTATTGAAAAAATAACATGAAAATAGTAAAGAAACGTCCGAATTGGAAAAACCTGTGAAACGAACGAGAAATCGGAAAATATGATAAAATCGAAATAAGAGAAAATGTTAGAAAAATGCAAGTTTTTAATTGGAAAAAATATGACATGCTGGAAATAATATAAATGTATTAAAATAATTTTTTTGGGATTTTTTAGATGCAATTTGATAATTAAAAACTAATTAGCAATGATTTAAATGCAAAATTATAAATAAAAATAAATATGCATGCAAAAATATGTTTTTTAATTTATTAAATTAAATAAAGATTTTCAGAATATAAATGTGAAAAGAAAATATTTTTTGGTAATTTTTTAATGCAGAATAAAAAAATTATGAAAAGAAATTAAAACAATGCAAAAATATTGAAATAAAATAGAAAATAGAAAATATGTTTGCAAACTTGTAAAAGTAAAGTGTCTGAGCCAGGGATCGAACTGGAGACACTAGCTTCAAACTTTGAAAACCCACTCTCTTGCCATCTGAACCAACGCGCACTACTGTTTGGAAACGGATTGAATGGAATTTACACGCGTCGCTCTCTGCCTTCATCCCGCTCGCGCCAAGCTTCGTCTTCAACCTTTTGAAAATTTGAAAAGTCTGCGTCGGCCATGGTTCGACGCAAAGTTCCTGGCAAACATCAAAAACGCAGCACACATAATATAAATAAAATCCAAGACCATGGTTCGATTCAGGACATCATTCCGAATTCACTGGTGCTAGTCTCATGGTCTAATTTTTCCGTTTTAGCAAAGCCCTAATTCAAGGTTACAAACCCTAGCTATGGCATATCGAGCTCCAGGCTATGGAAATGCAATCAAACAACCCAGAACGCTTGCAAACTTATCACTGATCATAAAAAACAACAACAAATCGTGTTAATAATGCATGAATGTTAGAAATCGAATTTGGAAAAAGTTTGACAAACCGAATTCTGATTTGCTGGATTCTTGATGTTTTTGAATGATATAAGAGTCTGGATCGACTCTAAAGACCTCAAGGAAGGCAATGGACACCTCCAAATCGGCTGTGGATGGCTGGAACTAGGATTGCCAATAGCTTCAAGAACACGGTTTTTTCAGTTTGAGAATAGGGTTTCCAAGGCAATTTTTCGTCCTCTTGTGATTGGTATGCATCAGGTATATATGCTGGATGGATTTGGGATCATAATTGGCAAGAATCAATCACCATTCAATGATAATCAAATTTGATTTTTTCATGAAAATCAAATTTTCAAAATTTGCTCAATTCCAATCCAATCTTGCCTTTTTTGATCCAATTTCGAAATTGCTGGCTTTTAATGGATTGCTTGGGTCTTAAGAAGAGAATAAAATCAACCTTTCAATTAATTTTGATTTTATAATTTATTTTTAAATTTAATTTGCATTTAAATGAATAAATTACAAATTAAATAGAAAAATAAATCAAAAATTCGTGGCATTGGGCTTGGATATTCCTAATTGCATGAGGAATAAGTTAGGATGAAGAAAAGTAGGCCCATTTGCAAAAGATTTGATTTTTGAAGTATCTCTCTTGTGCATTCTTTCAAAATTGCCCAACTTGTGAATGGTGTATCTTGCTCAATTTTCCACATTTTTGAGTGTTCTTGGACTTTTAGAAAGCTCTAAGAGTCCTCTAACCAACCTTTTGGTATCATCTCAATTGAGTTACCATGCTCAATATATCTTCAAAGCAAAAGTTGACTTTTGTTGACTTTGAAAATGACCGTAATGTTTTGAGCTATACCTCTCAAATGAAGCATTTTTGGACATTCTTGTGAGACATGAAGTTGTAGAGAATTGAATTTCCTTCAAAACAAGAGGTGGTGGAAAAATTTCGAGAAAGTATGAGAAAGTTATGATCACCAAAGTTCATTGACTTTTCACCTAGAAACCGTAATTTAGAAAGTTTGACTTTTGAGCAAATCTTGAGTTTTCTTGATGAATCATGATCAACCCTTGATCAAATGATGAATATAACTTCAAAATGAGGATGTTGACCAAAAATTATGAAGTTTGATGTATGTTGACCACAGTTGACTTTTGTCCAATCAACCGATTTTCAACCATCTGAGCAATTGTCTGAGGAAACTTGACTTGTGAAGCTTGAAACTTGACATGGAGAATCTTTGAAGCATATGAGGAGGCATGAAGGACATTGGAGATGTTGGAAGTTCATCTTGACTTGAGAGATACCAAACCCTAGTTTGGGTTGATTGTCTAAGAGAGAGTTTGTCTGATCAACTCTTGAGGAATCCTTGAGCATAGATGTATGAAATCTCTTTGAGTAGATGGAGGGCAAATTTTGGGGTATGACAGTGT
The DNA here is from genome assembly GCA_021764765.1 of Vicia sativa. Taxonomy (NCBI): domain Eukaryota; kingdom Viridiplantae; phylum Streptophyta; class Magnoliopsida; order Fabales; family Fabaceae; genus Vicia; species Vicia sativa. The sequence continues at coordinate 153,365,219 of CM038793.1, read as the reverse complement.
GTGATTGAAAAAAGGTTTTGAAAAGGCATTTCGCATTGACTTCGTAATGATTCACGCTGGAATGTATACGAAGTGTTTGGAAATGTTTCGTTTTTGAAAAGTGTTTTAACTTTGACAAAAGTGTGAGGTGTGAAAAGTATTTTGATAGAGCAAGCAACTAAAAGTCTTATTACCTGCTCAGAACGGTCGTCTTCGTGTGATTTTACTTTCCTTTAGAATAGTGTTATCCATACCATTAGTTGGTAGGTAACTGAAGCAACTCACTTTTCAAAAATTTTCAAAACAAGTGAAATCGCCACCTAATTTTATTTGTTCTAAAAGAAGAACGGGAAAATATAGATAAAACCGACGAATAAAAGAATAAGACGGTCTACGAAATTAAGAGATATAGGTTCGGGAGTTGGTTATGCAAGGGGAAGGTATTAGCACCCCTTACATCCATCGACTCGATGGTACCCATTTAGTTCAAAATGTGGTTGTGTGTTAGTGTGAAATTTTTTTACGATCTTCTAAATTTAAAAATAGAAAGAAAGAGAGGAGAAATGTTTTTATTATTTTTGAGTTTGACACGATTTTGAAACCGCGTGCCTACGTATTCCCTCGTGCAATGGGAAAGTCAAAACTCCGTAGTTCTTCTAAAAAATGATTGTTTGTTGATTGATTTTAAATGAAAAGACAAGTCGTCATTTTTAAAGGAGAAGACTCGTCTAACGTCCACAAGGTGTGATAAAGAATAAAGGACTACGCACCAACATGAGGGAGGGTTTGAGAACGCCTCTAGTACTCAAGTGGAGAAGTCGAAAACCTTGGGAATAGAGGAAGAAGCATCTCATTTATAAATGAATCATGTCTAATCTTGAAAAGGGTTTAAAGGTAAATGGTGCTTGGAGCGCACAAAAGATATTAAATGTGTTGGAATTGGTTTTAAATTGGGGATGACAAGTACCAAAACGTTGGGCTATCCTCTAACGATTCAATACTCGAGATTGGTGATTGAGGTCAACCGATCATCTCTCATCCAAAATCTTTATTATGAAAAGAGTGAGGTGAAACAAAGTTCACTTTTATTAAGTGTATGGAATAAAGTATTTAAGTCATTGGGTTACCCTCTAATGGCCCAAATACTTTGCATTTTAATTAAATCGTCGAGCTATCCTCTAACGATTTACTTAAATACCATAGCACCATGTTTTTTGTGTTTTGTAGAAAAAATTGATTTTTGAAAAATAACTCGACGTTGGATCGAGGTTTGAGAAGAAGACTCGATGTTGGGTCAATTTTTATTGAAAGTGTTTTAAATGCTTGGTGAATGGAGAAAGAATAGGATCGAAATAATTGTAAATCACAAGTAAAATCGACAAAGCCCATACAAGGTGGCCAACACAAACGATAAAGCGATTTACATTGTGTAGGTGCATGCACGAAATAAATTTAATCAACTAATTAAACAAAATTTAATCAAGTAATTAGTTTAACAAAATTAATTAGATTGACTAATCAATTTTGAATAACCTAATTAGATAATTAAATAATGTTTAACTAATCAATTAAGGTCTCATTGTAAACCCAAGAGTAAGCGTGGTGTGTGCACAAATTTGTGGCCGTTGCGACGCTTCTAAGCTTTGTCGACTCAAGGTAATAAAAAATGGCTCGCAATCGAGTATTAGTTTGAAAGCATTTGGTTTGTGAGAGTGATGAATAATTAAATAAAATAAAACAATAAAATATTTACTAGCTATTACATCACGTGGAGAATGGGGGTACAAATTTACAAATGGGGATGACGGAAATAAATCACAAGTCCATATAAATGTACAAGTAAAATAAATAATAATTCAATAATTAATAAATCTAAGAGATAAATAGCTAAAAGAAAATATTTTGAGAATTTTAAAATATTGAAATAACAATAAAAATAAAAAATGAATTTTTTATTAGAAAATAAATTTAATAAGATAAATTCTAAATCTAAGATCTTATGTTTTTTTTATTTATTTTAAGATAAAGTTTTGAGTAAATAAAATAAAACTAAATCTATATATCTTTCTTTTTATCTTTTGAACATTATTTTGAAGATCTAAAATATATTATTTCTGGTATCAATAAAAGCAATACTATTTCTAAAAGAAACTTAATAACTAAATAAAATCTTTTTTGTTCTTTTAAAAATAAATATTTGAGTAAATAAAATAAAATAAAATCTATATATTTTTTGCATTTTTGAAAATTATTTTGAAGATCTAAAATCTATTACTTCTAGTATCAACCAATCAAAAAACTTAACAACTAAAAAAATAAAATCTTTTTGTTTGGTTATTTTAAAAATTTAGATAAGAAAATTAAACTTAAACTATATATATATTTCTTGTCTTTTAGAAACTATAAAAAACATGAGAAAACTTAACTAAAAAGGTGAATGGGTTGGTAGGGAGTGTTAGAAATTCAATGGCAGTTAGTAGAAAAAAGTTGGGTTACCGTATTGGATCGAGTTTGTGAGCCATCTATGCAAAGCCCAAGAGAAAATAAAGTTACAAGAAAACCCTAAATTATCAACAGTTAATTAAAAAAACTGATTTAAAGCAAACTAAACTAAAACACTCTGTCTCTTGCCAACTCACGATTACTCTCACACTCTCTTATCACTTTGTACGCTTCAATCGCTTCTCACTGTCTCTCTCACGATTTCGATTTCGCCATGGATAGAGAAAAAGAACACGGATCAACAATAACAATCAGACCCACTCACCGCAGAATCCCAAAATACCCCATTCCCGGAATCGCAACTTACAAAAGCAAAAATTCACAAGTTACAAAAGCAAAAATCAAAGAAATAAAAGGTACGCTAACTTTCTTGTGCTTCTACGCGTTCAATTCCTCTGTCTCCTATTTTGGATCTGAGTTTCTGAGTTTGGTTTCTGTGTAAGGTGAGGTTAAAGGGATGGTGGTGATTGTTTCGGCTGAGGAAGTATGCGGATGGCGGTGTGAGTCGATGGAGTATGGTTTTGGAATGAAGAAATTGGGTGAGAGGCGATATGGATACTGATGGAAGGTTGTTGAGCGGTATTTGCAGCAGTTTTGAGGTGTTGGAGCAAAGTTTCTGTGTGGTTATGGTTTTCAAGATCAGGTGGTTATGGTTTTCAAGATCAGGTTGTTGGAGGCGAAGGATCTGGTGAGGTTAGCAGTTAAGGGAGGTTTAAGGTGAAGGTTGGGTTTTTGAGGTGTACAGGGAACAGAGGGAGTATTATGAGTATGGAAGGTTATTGTGTGATCCTCTGTGTATTTTTCTGCCCCCCCTTTAAATGAAGAGATGAAGGGTCTGCTAAATAGCATGGTGACAGTGAGGGTATAATAGAGATTGATAGAGGGAAAGGATAAGAACAAAGGGAACAAATTGTACAAGATTAGCTGTATTTCTTAGTGGAATAGAGAGTGGAGAGGAGAACTTGTACTGGTTTTTGTTTTCTTTGTGTGATTCTGCAGGTAGTACAAAATTGTACAAGAGGTGGTGGAGGCAAGTTTTACCAGAACAAACAGCAGCAACAACAATTTTCTTTTTTTGTATTCTTTTTTTATTTTGTTAAAAAGTAAGAAAAACAAAATCTAATTAATTGAAATCTAAAAATTAAGATGTACACAGATATGATGTTGCATAATATAATTACAAAAATTTAAACTTAATTAAAAACTAATTTTATTACTAACAAAATGCCAATTAAAAATCCATTAATAATAAAAACTAATATTTTTAAAATAAGGTAAGAACAAAAATGTTATTCTAACAAAAAGTGATTTTTTTTATTTAAATCCTAATTTATTATATTTAATAGAAACCAATTAATAACTTCTAATCACTAAAATGATTGAAATTAAATATCACAATAAAAATAGAATTAAAAGATAAAAACATAAAAATTAATTAATCTATTTAGAAAAATGTAAACATGATAAAACAAACTTTGATATTAAAATATGACTTATCTAAAAAGGAAATTAATGCTAATATGGAAGAAAAATATTAAAATTTCAAATTTTCAAAATAAAATAAAAAAAATCTAAATTAATTGTTAACGAAATAGAAAAATAGAAAATATTTTCAATGAGGAAAGATTTTAATTAATTCAAAGCTCTAATAAAAAAATGCAAAAATCAAGCATGAAATAATCTATAAATACAAACATAATTACTATTAAAAACAAAACATTGTTATTTAGAAAATAAAACAAAAATTCCTTTTAATTATTATTTTATTATTTAACTAATAGAAATTATTTAGTAAAACCTCACCAAATAATTAGAATTAATCAAATATTAAAAATAAAAATTAAAATGAGAAAGGATGCAAATGCAATGAGTGAATGACTGTTTTTTTTTTATAAACAAAATGCGAGTAGAAAAATAGCAGGGTAAAATTTGGGGTGCAACAGTAACCTTATTCGTTGGATGTAAAAGGGACATTCAAAGGGACATCGGATGGTCATAGAAGGCAACTTGTAGGAATATCATAGCACATTCGAAGGGACGACATCACTTTTCGTAGGCAACAATCGAGGGACGAGATCATATTTTCGTAGGCCACGTCGGGGGACTATGATCTTTGTATATAAGGGACTATGATGATATGTTTGTAGGCAACTGTGCTAGGATACCTCTACGTTCGAGGGACTTGACCATTTATTTGAAAGGCAACGAGAGAGAATACTCTAGGGGGTGCATGTGTGAAGTGTGTGTTGAATTCAGATAAGTTATCTTGAAATTAGAAGTGATTTACGTTCGTTTTTATCTTGCCATACACGCCTAATTACTAACAATTTATAGAGTGCGGAAAGTAAATTGTGGAAATGTAAAGGTCCTACGCTATTACATAGCTTTGGGGCAGATACATAATAGGAGGTGCAGAAAGTAAAGTGCGGAAAAGAAATCCTACGCTATTACAAAAATATCCTTGCGGCCTATACATCAATTTCTAATATTTAAATGCGAAATAAAAGAAATAAATTGCAGAAAAATGTCTAATGATAAAAGAAAAAGAATATTTTTTGATATTTTTGGATTGATTTTAATGTAGAAATTAAAATAAGTGAAGAAAATAAAATAAATTGGAAAATGTGAGAGAAACAAGTGACAAAAATTAAGTTGGCCCTTCCGAGGTTTGAATCCGTGACCTGGAGGTGATTGGTTCAAAACTTTACCACTGAACCATACTGCACGTGGTGTTAGATCACACCTCCAATTGTTTTTATGTGGTATCTATCATACCCCAAAATTTTCCCTCCTACTTCTCAAGACATTTCATACATCCCCACTCAAAGACTTCACAAGGGTTGACCAGACAAACCCTCTCCTAGGCAATCAACCCAAACTAGGGTTTGGTTATCCTCAGATCAGGATGGACTTCCAACATCTCCAGTGATCATCATGCCTCATCATATGCTTCAAAGAATCTCCATGTCAAGTTTCAAGCCTTAGAAGCCAAGTTTCCTCAGACAATTGCTCAGATGGTTGAAAATCAGTTGTATTGGACAAAAAGTCAACTGTGGTCAACATACAGTTAAACTTCATGATTTTTGGTCAACATCTATATCTTGAAGTGACATTCATCATTTGATCAAGGGTTGATCATGATTCATCAAGAAAACTCAAGATTTGATCAAAAGTCAAACTTTCCAAATTAGGGTTTTCTAGAGAAAAGTCAACTGAACTTTGACTGAGCATAACTTTCTCATACTTTATCAAAAAAAATTCCACCACCTCTCATTTTGAAGAAAATTCAATTCTCTACAACTTCATGTCTCACAAGCATGGTCAGAAAATGCTTCATTTGGAAGATATGGATCAAAACATTATAGGTCCTTTTCAAGGTCAACAAAAAGTCAACTTTTTGTAAAAAAAGTGTTATTGAGAATGGAAACTCGAATTGAGATGAAACCAAAGATGTTGTTTAGAGGACATCTAGAGATTTCTAAAAAGTCCAAGAACACTCAAAAATGTTAAAAATTGAGCAAGATACACCTTACACAAGTTGGACATTTTTGCAAATGGGCCTAACTTTTCTTGATTCAAACTTGTTCCTCAGCTAATTTGGAACCTCCAAGCCCAACGACACGAATTTTATCTTTATTTTTCTATTTAATTTGGATTTTAATCATTTAAAAGCCAATTAAATTAAAATAAAAGGTAGAAAATCAAAATTAAATGCAAATTTGATTTTTCTCTCATTCTTGAGGTCCAAGCAAACCTCTCAAGCTGGCAAATTCGAAATTGGCATTGATTGGCAAGAGAATTGATTGAAATTTGATCAAAAAGGCAAGATTTGGTTTTATACCAAATCAAATATTTTTTCATTGATGGATACATTATTTTCTCTTGATTCTTGACCTAAATCCATCCACTATATATACATGAAGCATACACATGACACAAGGACGAATTTTCTGCCTCTAAGAACCCTAACCAACTTCAAAAAATCCGTGTGTTTCAAGCAATTGGCATCCTTGTTTTTGCTTCAATTCAATCGGTTCTAAGCCTACCAATCGCTTCCTGGAGGTCCTTGGAATCATCCCAGACGTTCACAGATCAAAAATACATCCAAAAACACGATATCACGATTTCGGTTTGCACTCTCTTTTTCCAAATTCGATTTTGATCATTCACGCATGATTAATCCGTTTTGATTGTTTGCTTATGTTTAGAATTTTATTTGCAATGTTTCTGGATGGTTTAATTTGTGTTTAGTTGCAGATTAAGGACGTTGCCATTGTTAGGGTTTGAGAGCTCGAAATAGGGTTTCTCAAAATAGGCAAAATTAGGAGAAACCAGTGCCATCATCACGCTCAGAGGACGATTTCCAATCGATCCATGCCCTCAAAGTTAATTTATATTACATGTTTCTTGAGTTTTGATTTTGCAGGGATGTAGCTAAGGAAATAATCCGTACGTAAAGGCTATAGCAACGCCAGAAAACCGTAGCTAAAAGCCTGGTTGTTTTAAACGAAGAAGATGAAGTTTGGCGCGGTTTTCGTTTTAAATAAACTTCCAAAAAACTTTTTCCCTTATAATACTTTGTTTTCATATTACTAACACCAAATACAGGATGGTTCAGTGGCAAGCAGCGCGCGCGTATAACCCATATGTCTTGAGTTCGATCCCTGGTCATGACAATTATTTTTTAACACTTGCAAACTAACACTTTTTTCTATTTCTTTTCATGTGTTTTTTCTATTTAGTTTATTTTCTCTTCAAATAATTTTCTCATGCATTTAAAAATCACCAAAAATATTTTCCTTTTGCATTTTAATCAGAAAAATGTTTATTTAATTTTTGACATTAAAATTAATATTTTTGCATGCATATTTTAATTAATTATTAATTAACCATTAAATTGACTTTTAATTGCTTTTTCTTATCAAAATCGATCCAGAAAATTCCCAACAAAATTACTCCATCATCTAGTTATCATTACTAACCTAAAATCTTTTTCCTCGTCCAAAAATATTATTTTTACTAACCTTTTTTTCTCTTATGCGAACTTCTTATATTTTCCGATTATTATGTATATGCTTACAGGTTGTAATGGTTTGGATTATTTTCACGCATTCTTTTTTCAAATATTATGTAACTGCTCATGGGATGTAATAGTTTAATTAGGACTTTTACTTTCCGCACTCCTATTATGTAACTGCCCCAAAGCCATGTAATAGCGTAGGATTTACTTTCCGCACTTTACTTTTCGCAATTTACTTTCCACACCCTATAAACTGCTAGTAATTAGGTGTGTATGGCAAGATAAAAATGGACATAGATCACTTCTAATTCCAAGATAAAATATCTGAATTTAACACACTCTTTTCACGCATGCACCCCCCAGAGTATTCTCTCTCGTTGCCTTTCGAATCAATGGTCAAGTCCCTCAAACATAGAGGTATCCTAGCACCATCGCCTACAAACATATCATCATAGTCCCTTCGATACAAAGATCATAGACCCACGATATCGCCTACGAAAACATGATCTCGTCCCTCGATTATTGCCTACGAAAAGTGATGATCGTCCCTTCAAATGTGCTAGGATACTTCCTACAAGTTGCCTTCTATGACCATCCGATGTCCCTTCGAATGTCCCTTTTACATCCAACTAATAGGGTTACCTACCAACTAATGGTATGGATAGCGCTATTCTAAAGGAACGTAAAATAACACGAAAACGACCATTCTGAGTAGGTAATAAGACTTTTAGTTGCTTGCTCTATCAAATATTTTTCACACCTCACACTTTTATCAAAGTTCAAACTCTTTTCAAAACGAAACATTTCCGAACACTTTGTATACATTCCTACATGAATCATTACAAAGTCAAAGCGAAATGCCTTTTCAAAACATTTTTGTCAAACACACAGAAAGCACTTTTAAAAATAAGCTAGAAGCAACTAAGAGCCCGTAGAAAACTACGGATGAAAAGGGGTGTTAATACCTTCCTTTTTCATAACCTTCTCCGTTACTCAGAATCTAACGAAGGTCTTTTCCTGTTCTATTCACCTTCCCTTAATTGGATAAAAGAAAAGTCGATGGCGACTCTTGCTATCCGCAACATTTGTGTTAAAAAGCAAAACAAAATCTCAAAGTCAGTTCACCGTATTACAGTATCCTATGAAAATCTGAAATTGTAAAAAAAATGAGCAAAAGGTGGGGTTCGAACCCGCGATCTTTGAGAGGGCAAGAGACTTAAGAGCATGCTGGCAACCGCTGGTGCGGTAATACATCCGTTCATTTATGCACCTGGATAAATATATAAGAGAAAATGAATTTATGAAATCAGTTATTTTAAAACACACGCGCATGGGGCCCAGTAACTGTTATGTAAGCCAATCAGAAGGGTGGGAATTGCCACGCACGCTTCGCCTGAGTCAAATAAGATCAATGGTGCCGGAGTCAACCCTCCGTTCACCTTCTTCAACGAGAAGAATCTTCATACCTGCAAAATCAACGTTAGATGCAAAAGAAAAATGCCCAGATCGACTAATTTGGACCCAGCGATTTCAATGGTGATGTTAGTTTTCACTGAAAGAGCCTGTATCATGGAATACGAAGCACCTCAAGCTTTTAGCCCTAATCATGGCAGAACACTATTCCTGTATCAAAACTTCACAATGACAGATCTAAACAAACCCAGACATGATTATAAACACATGTATATGCATTGAAGCGATTAATACATCATGAATTAAAAGTTTGAAATCGTGAGAAATAAGCAAATTGGTGAGGATTGGATGGAGAGTTTCAGCGTGTATGGATCATGGAAAACGATCCATTCTTACCTTTTCTCACCTTTGGAATAAGAATAAGTGGTTGGAAGGCCTTGAGGAGGGCTGCAAAGAGAAATTCGAAAATACAACTTTGTTGTGAAAATTTGGAAGTGAGAGTTTGGTTCTGATGACTATCAATCCTCCCCTTCATGCTGGCATTGTTGCTTGGTATTTATAGAGTAAGAATTTAAGTCAAAATAGATGGAAAGAATCAAAGGCATCAATGTATTTCCAAAACCAAATAAACATGGCTTTTCAAACTTTCCAAATGAAGAATATCTTCTCTCTTCCTTCCTTCCCAAGTTTTTCCATGATCCTTGGGCCTTCTAGAAACAATTTGAATTCAAATTTTGGCTCCATGCATCTTGTACACTTATTTTGTGATTTTATTTAATTAATTTTGAATTTTAGCCATTTAATTCAAAAATAAATAAAATAAAAAATAAGGAGGCGTGGCAATGAGTGTGAATGTCATGGATAATGTCAAGATCAAGTTTGGATCAAAAAATCTTAGGCCCATTTGAAAAATACTTGCATTTGCTAAGTATTTCTCTTTGTGCACCTCTTCAAAAATGCTCAACTTGGACAAGGTGTATCTTGCTCAATTTTTAACATTTTTGGGTATTCTTGGACTTTTTAGAAAGCTCAAGATGTCTCCTAAACAGCCTTTTTGGTTTCATATTTATTGAAGTTTCCATGCTCATGAACACTTCTTTTCAAAAATATGACTTTTTGTTGACTTTTAAAATGACCTGTAATGTTTTGATCCATAACTACCAAATGAAGCATTTTCTGCCCAAGCTTGTGAGACATGAATTTGTAGAGAATTGAATTCTCTTCAAAATGAGCTATGGTGGAAAAATTTCTGATAAAGCATGTGAAAGTTATGCCTGGTCAAAGTGCTGTTGACTTTTTGTTCAAAAACCCTAATTTGGAAACTTTGACTTTTGATCAAATCTTGACTTTTCTTGATGAATCATGATCAACCCTTGATCAAGTGATGAATATTACTTCAAAATATTGATGTTGACCAAAAATTATGAAGTTTGACTGTATGTTGACCATAATTGACTTTTTGTCCAATACAACTGATTTTCAACCATCTGAGCAATTGTCTGAGGAAACTTGACTTGTTAGGCTTGAAACTTGACATGGAGATTCTTTGAAGCATATGATGAGGCATGATGATCACTTGAAATGTTGGAGGCCCACCTTGATCTGAGGATGGCCAAACCCTAGTTTGGGTTGATTGCTTAGGAGAGGGTTTGTCTGGTCAACCCTTGTGAAATCCTTGAGTAGAGATATGTGGAATGTCTTGAGAAGTAAGAGGGAAAATTTTGGGGTATGACAGTGGGTAATGTCGCAAACCACATAAAGGCTTCCATTGTCAAAGATGAAGGAAAATGTTTCACCCTGAAGTTTTCATTGTTCGCCATATCACCAAACTCAGTTAAGTACCTAGCAATATGTTCGACTGTCGATTCCCCAGATTCTCCCCCAAACTTAGTGTATTTAGGAATTTTCCACCCTCTAGGGTTTTTAGTCTATAAAATATATTCAGACAAAGGGGATGAATATGTTGGCCTCTGGAGTGTGGTATTCATGTCGTTCCTAGCCATAATTCTCTCGACAATCGTAGTTAAATTATTTTTGACAACTAAGTCTTCTTGTCAAATTTGATCAATAACTTGATCAGCCTCTTGTTGTCGGTTTACTAATACCCTAGGAGGTTCAACAACATTTCTAGGAGGCTCTATAATTTGTCTTTGAGGGACAGTCTCGTCTTCTATTGCCCCCATGTTTACTAGACTAGGGGGATTCAATCGAACAGGTGGTACCTGTCGAGCAGGCACTGGGAGTGCACCCAAAAAGTTACACAAACGTGTCAATTGGGCAATCACTTGTCGATTTGTCTCAGTAGATTGTATGTTAGACTCATTCGATTCTTGTATTATAGGATTAAATACATTTCCCATTTGGTTAGTCAACATATTAACCAACTCATGATTATTATCATCCATTTGCTGCCTCAACACTGCCACAGAGGTACTATTTAAATGTCGCATTAGTTGTTGTGCAAGCATTGCCCTATTTCCCCTACTGCAGATCCTTGTAAAGGGGAATTCGTATTTTTCACATTATCAGACGTTACTGCTGCACTTGAAGTCGACTGATATCCTGGCATTAAGGAATACGGCATTCCATAAGGAGGATTAGTAGCAGTACCAAATTGAGGTATCGCTGTGTTCGGAATGGCATTCGTAGCCACCACAGGCCCTGGACTCACCGGTGTGGTCTGGGGAAAAGGTAATGACACTGACGCAGTTGACCCTGGTACAATTGTGTTGTTTAATGGAGGAAAAGGTGCAACTTGAGTGATAACTGGGTCGGACGAACCCAAAGTTCGTGATGGAATTTCATCCACGTTTGAAGTAGAAGTAGTGTTTGACATCCTAGGTGTACGTCTTCTAGTAGGTGGTCGACTATACTCTCTAGTTAAACTTCCATTTCTAAGTCTCATACACTTATGACATCTAACAACAAAACTTAGCACTTGGTCCCACCAGGTGTGCCAATTTGTTTACTTTGGAAAATGGTAAACAACCGTTGGTCCTTCCAAAGTCCTAAAACTAAGGGTCACTCGTAAGATCGACCAGTTTATCTTAAGACATGTGCTAAGATTTTTTGAGATTGCACCGACTCTGTTGGGATCCTTGTCCAAGAAACGATTTTCTAAGATCACGGGAGCAAGTACAACGACTTTCTACACAATAATTCAGGTTCGACCGACAGGTGACTCGTGACCGACGGAGACAACAAACCTAAGTAACTTGACAAATATGAATGTTCAATGTGAATTTGACCTACTATGGTGACTCGTGACCGATAGAAGGTAGTGTATCAATTTATGTTCTACCCAAAATAAGGGTCGAAGGACTCTTTTGTCAACTCGGAACTCGTAACAAAGAGAGTATCAATGTAGACAAAAACACAAAGAGATTGTTGAAAGGTAAATAGAATGCAAGTAAAAGCTTCAAAGTAAATGACTAAAAGATAAAGGTTTTGCATTAAAATAAAAGTGGTGATTCACGTATGTTCGCGTTAAAAGGTGACGCGCTAGAGGATTTGAACGTGAATTCAGATTCTCTGGCTCGAAACGATTTACTCTTTTGATTTGTTTATAAAGATGCCACGAGCATCAAGCTTTATTATTTTCAACACAAGAAAGATGATTTAATGATTATGAAAAAGGGGAAAGCTGTAATACCCTCAATTGATATTGATACGCGTAACGACTAGCGCAAACTATACGCAACGCATTGGGGAGATTCTGAGTAAGGGGGATTGTTATATAAAGGGAATAGATGGAGCACCCTAAATATATATAGTTATCTATAGCTTTATATATGAATATGTTTGATATGTTTGTGTGTGTTTTAATTGCTATTTCTATGATTGGGAAAGTTTCTCCTTTGGGATTTTAAGAAATGTAGATTATGAAGGATTCTAGGTTTTGTTATTATTGTGCTCGCAAAGATCTGTGGATCTTCCGCATACATATCCCTTAGTGGGAATCAGAGCATTTGTAGCTCGGATCTACAGGGATCTATGGTTTGTTTGGTCTGAGGGAGAAAGAAATTTGCTCGGCAAGGATGAGACCTTGTGCCTACGTATTCTCAAAAGGATGTTGAGAAAGTCAGAGCAATCGTAGTTCCCACTTATGCTAGTGGAAAGCAACGGTATATTAGTAAGAGACAGACAAATGTCATCTTAATGAAAAATGTATCTAATCTATTTCATCACATACATTTTTGAAAGTTTGAAATGATTTGATTAAAATCTTTCATCGTAAGTTATAGGTGTTTTGCTTGAGTGTACAAGCGTTACCACTTACATGTTTAAGAAAGATGTTTGAAAAAAAAGATGATTGAATCTTTTAACTGTAAGCATTGGGTGTTTTGCTTGAGTGTACAAGCGTTACCACTTACTGTTAAGAGATGTTTTTTGTTTGAAAACAGTTTTGAAAAAGTTTTTGACTGTATGTGATGTAATAGATGAGATACTTCTCCCATAGAGATGATAGATGTCTAAATCTCGAGGAGAAATTGATTGGATTAAAGGGATGCTTTTAAGAAGCCCATGGGTCCTTGTATTGTAAGCCCAAGAGGAGGCATTCCGAGGGTCATCGAGGGTCATCGAGGGTCCTTGTATGAAGCTCAAGAGGAAGCTATAGGGTATGGCTGGCTTTGTCTTAAAAGGGATTTCACCGAGAAACCATCCTTTTGGAATTAAGAGCAATTTCACCGGGAAATTTTACTCTTTGGGGATTTTGAAAGTGATTTCACCGGGAAACCATCCTTTAAGGGTTCTATCTTAGCGCGGGTGATTCTTTGTATTGGAAGCCCAATAGGAGGCTGTTAAGAGATTTCCTGGTCTCTTTCATTGTATGATGCCCAAGAGAAGGCTAAACTCAATGAGGAGTTATTTTGAACGAAGCCCAAGAGGAGGCTGACTCAACAGGGGAGTGTTGTCTTATATGAAGCCTAAGCGGAGGCTAAACTCAGATGAATGAGTTTTCTTATATGAAGCCTAAGAGGAGGCTAACGCTGTGGGGAGAGTTATCTTGTATGAAGCCCAAACGGAGGCTAAATTCATGTTGGAGATGAATTATCTTGTATAAAGCCCAAGCGGAGGCTAAATTCATGTTGTGGATGAATTATCTTGTATGAAGCCCAAGCGGAGGCTACAACTGTGGGGAACCTATTGGTTAGACTAATTATTATGTTATAATTAGACAGTTGTATAAACAAGTGTGTGTGTGTGTGTGATATGTATTCATAGGAGTTTATGAAGGAAATATAAACAATGCATGATGTTTATTTACAGAAGTTTATGAAGTAAATATAAACAAGTGTCTGTGAAACGAACGTTTAAAAACGAGCGTAACTTGATTATTTACAAGTTTGAACTGTGTACAAGGAAGTGAATATGTACACGAACGAGTATTTATGTACAAAGAAAGATGGATGTACGTAGGGGGGTTGGGACTTACACCATAAGGGAGGCCCATTGGTTTAAAAGAAGTTTCATCAATAATAATTCTTCTCCTTTCAATACCAATGGTATCGGTGTATAAACAAACGAATGAAAACAAACGAAAGAAATTTGTTTATGTTTGAATATTGACAATGATGATTTGAGTATGTACAAGTAAAATCAAATATGTACATAAAAGGATTGGGACTTACACCGTAAGGGAGGCCCATGATCGATTGAGAAATTCGAGCGAAAACGAATTTGATTTTATCGTTTAAATCGGATCGATCATGGTAAAAGATGCAAGTTTGATGAAAAAGTTTTGAAAAATGATTTTGAAAGTATTTTGAAATGTGAAGTTGATTTATGAGAAGTTTTGAAAAGAATCGGAAGTCGAAAACTTGAAAAATTCACCTTTAAAAGGTATTTTGAAAAGTGCTCAGAACGTCGTTTTCGGCTCGATTAAAATATAATCAGATGAAAGTTTTTTCTGAAAATTTTTGCACAATCATAAAATAGATACATTTATTGACAAGTGTACAAAAAATCACCTCAAAATGAGAAGTTTTGATTGGTTAAAAAAAATGTGAAAGTTTTGTAAAAAACATGAAAAAATATGAAAGTTTTGAAAAAGAATGGTCTTGAGAAGGATTGAACTCATGACCATTGGGTGGCTACGTGGCAGAAAACCTTAAGGGCGAGCTAGCAACCACTGGGACAAACGTGTTTTAGTGTTTATGAATCCAGAACACGTGTAAACAAGATATTGGAATATTTGAATTTAAAAAAGGCTCAAGAACACGCGCGCAAGCTATGTTCTTCGTTTTGATTTTCAGTTTCAACAATCCATGCTAAAATCTTCATTTCTCAATGAATTTCAATGAAATAAAAATGAAAGTTGCTCGATTTTGAACAACGAACATGATGGCAGATGTTAATTGCATTTATTTTTGACCTAGCATGCTTAAATTTCTGGGAACCACGAAGAACCCTAGAACTGACTTTTCTAAATTAAATGATGTATGATTGATGATTCTTTGATTTGTTTTGAGGGTTTATGATCGTGATGAGTGCAGAAAGAGATTGGCCATGAGCTTTTTCATTTATGTTCAAGGAATTATGATATCCAAGTTCAAGTTCATACCTGTTTCAAGTGGAGATCGAATTCAGTGCAAGAGTGTTTCCAGAACTTGTTTCTTGATTGCTACAGCATCATCGGCTCATATGGAAGCTATGTGGATGGTCTGCTTGCTTCGAGCTTGCTTGGATCATGCTACACAAGTCAACCTGCACAGACTCAAAATGGAAACTGGAAATCGTGTCTTGAGTTGTTACAGATGGTTGTTAAGGATTTGAATCATGTATATGAGGTACATAGAAGGTGTTAGGATGATTAGAACACAACTTGTTCCATTAAAACCATGAATTCGAATGCTTATGGCAGTTTTGGAAGTTTGAAAAAATGAAAAGTGATTTCTGATTTTTACTTGTTTTCAGTTTGATTTTAAGTTGTAAACAAGTTTGATAGTGATATTAGAGCATGTTTGACACCAAAGATCTCATGTTCATTCACAATTTTTCAAAATTGCATGATCTCTCCATTTTGAACTATGATTTGAGAAATTGGAGAAAGTGGAAGGAAAGTATGTCTTGGCATTACTTTGGTGTAGTTTTGAACTTGAAATCATGATCTATTTATAGGCCAATGGTTCAGAAAATGTTAGGCAAGAGTACATGGCAATTGGAAAATCAAAGATGCCTTAAGGGGTAAGAAAGACTTTTCAAAAGAAAAAGGAAGTTTCCTCTTTTTACCATGTGTGAAAAATCTTCAAATTGATTCTATCTCATCTCAATCATATCTAGCTGATATTATCAGCTCAACGATCCATTTGGCAAGGTTGTATTGCTTCTAGATGAAGAAATCTCAAAAATGACCTATAATTTGAAGTTTTGACTTTTGAAAATTAAGTTCATGGAGCCTTATGTTTCAATTTCAAAAGTATAGCTAGACTCCATGTATTTGTGAGTTCTTGGAAATTTTGGAAAGCTTGTTTCACAAGCAACAACTTTCATGTTTTGAGTTTTTTCCAATTCAAAATGGAACTAGGTGAAAAAATGGCATGAAGTTTGGAAAAAATAAGAAATTTTAACACTTAGAAAATTTTCTATGTATGAAAACTTTTGACTTTTTGTTGACTTTTTCAAATTCTTTGATTTTTTATGATCATGATGGATCATTTGAAGTATTTTGATGATTGAAAAAGTTTTGTTTTGAAAAATTTGACCAAAAGTCAAAGTTTGACTTTTCTGTGCAGATGAATTTTCATCAGATGTTTCAGAAATTGACTGATGAAGTCTGTGATCTTTTGTGATGTTTTGAATCCAGAAATTAGGTCAATATGTTGTATCTAAGATATAATGACCAATCTCTATCCAAAAAAGTCATTTCTTGCTCAAAAAGTCAGAGAATACTCATGCTCGATCAAAACCCTAATTGGTCGATCCTCGATTGATCTATGAGAAAAATTGGATATCTGATGATCAGAGGTTGATGATTTGATCAAGATAGATCAAATGAGGTATGAAAAACTCAAACCCTAATTGGTTGCCTCTTGAATTAGATGAAAATCTGATGAAACCCTAATTTTGACCTGTGAATGCTACACCCGATTAATGCTATCTGAACTGTTAGTGATGCAATGATGCAGATGTAAGGTGGTATATTAGGTCAAAAATTGGGGTATGACAGATGCCCCTATTTAAGTTTCTTTAACCTGAGAGATGAAGATGAATATCTTCGTTTTGATAGGTGTAAAGAGACTTAAATATCAAAATACGCAAATTTTGGACCTAAGATACCAAAAGATGCGAGTGATGCCAAAAATGGTTGAAAAAAAGTTCCACCAAGAGAAATATCAAAGAAATGACATGGTGGGGGAAATTTGTGGATACGTCCCTGCTGGGGAAAGAAAGATTCACAAAACATGTGAATATTCGTTTTTGGGAAACAAAGAGATTACCTTTTGCCAGCCTCGTGACAATGTTTAAGGCAAGTGAAAAATGATATTACCAATTATCAGCCTTGTGATAGTTCATGGTAATGAATTCTGAAGATGTTACCAATTATCAGCGAAGTGATAACTATAACAAGGTAAATCTTGAGAAAAAAATTTGCTGTGTATTCAGCTTTGTGAACAACAGACAAATGAAAGAAACAGATTTCAAATGGGCTTTAAAGATATTACCAATTATCAGCAAAGTGATAACTATAACAAGGCAAATCTTTAGAAAATTGCTGTATATTCAACTTTGTGAATAACAGACAGTGAAAGAAACAGAACTTCAATGAGTTTCTATTTTCTTGGATAAAATCTTGCCGAGGATCTCTCTTTTGAAAAGATGCGGGCATTTTGATTGGAAGTCACAGGTTTTCTTTTGGACGGAAAAGCAACTGCTGGGAAATTTCTCATACAGTCATGATTTTGACCTGGTTGAGAAGACAAACTTTTATGACAATTTTATGAATGAAGAGAAAGATAAGCGGCTCAGACGATGAGGCTATTGCTTATTGTTTTGTTGATTATAGACAGGGTTCTATCCAGGAATGAACTGGAAAGAAAAAGTCAATCAAGACATTATTCCCAATGAGGAATGACCTCAGCTGGGGAATGTGGTAGAGAGAAGAAAATGTATTTCTCTGCTTGGGGGTACTCCGCCGGGGAAAAAGGAAAATGCATCTTTTCCGTTTGGAGATACTCTACTGGGGATAGACTTGTACTTACATGAGTAAGCGTGATTTATACCAGTGATATGGAAGCAAACATTTCAAGGAATGCAAAAATGCACGAATGATGCTATTATGTATGAATGTCATGAATGTTATATGCATGCTAACAATACTTGACAAAGACACTAAAGAGATATTTGGGAAAAGGACCACGTCATAGTTCGAACAAATATTCAGCGAGCGAAAATTGCAGCAACTGTGCAGACGTTCACTGATGAAGAATTTGAGTTGCATGCTTTAAACTTTCAGATAAAGGCACTCCATTGGCAACTTGGTTGGGGATTCTTTTTGGGATAAGAATACCGTCCTTCGATGATTTCTGCTGAGGATAAGACTTCTGTAGCAGTCGTTTTTATCCTTCGGAGATTGAAACACTTATGGAGAAAACTGTTGAAGTTCTTTCTGTGTTCATAGTTCAAAGGAAAATTTTTGCTTTTGTTTCAAAATTTTGGAGTAAAAATTCATTTAAAACATTTTAGTTTCAAAAAGTGATTTTCAAAATAAAAGCGTTATTTTGCAAAATAGAATAAAGTAGGAATTGCAAACAAAAGGTACAAGGCTCAAATTTTATTGAATAGAATGGTAATCAGCCAAAGGCGGGATTCCATGAGCTATTTACAAGAGTTGGAAATGATAATTTATTGGGAAAAGGCTACATTGAAAGCAAATAACCGCTATTATCCCTAACAACTTTGAATCCCAACTGTGCTTGTCGCTTCAGAAAAGTCGATTGAAGATCCGTTGATGGAAAATTCTTCAGAGTGACGAAGTACGAACTGTTTGCAGTTACTTTGTCATTTTTTGTGTATCCTTGTTTTTGCCTAGATTGCCTTTTCAGGTTTTCAATCTATCAGGATATTTTCTGTTTATTGTCTCTAATTTTTGCTTGGATCGCCTTTTCAGGTTTTCAATCCACCGAGACGCTCATTTTTTCCTAAACCGCCCTTTTCGGGTTTTCGACTTACTGAGCTGTTCTTTTGTTTTTTTTTAGACAAAGTATTTCTTGACTGCGTCAGCATTCATAGGATGCGGGAGTTCATCACCGTCCATGGTCGTGAGAGTCATAGCACCGCCAGAAAAGCTTCTTTTGACGATGTATGGGCCTTCGTAATTAGGAGTCCATTTGCCCCTAGAATCTGGTTGAAAAGACAAAATCTTTTTAAGCACAAGGTCACCTTCTCGGAATTCACGAGGTCGGACCTTTTTGTCGAAAGCTTTCTTCATTCTTCTTTGATACAGTTGTCCATGACACAGAGCGGTCAGGCGCTTTTCTTCGATTAAGTTCAGCTGATTGTATCTGCTTTGACACCATTCAGCCTCAGATAATTTGGTTTCCATGAGAACCCTCATTGATGGGATCTCAACTTCTACGGGGAGCACTGCTTCCATGCCGTATACTAGAGAAAAGGGAGTTGCCCCTGTTGAAGTGCGTACTGAAGTACGATACCCATGCAGAGCAAATGGAAGCATTTCGTGCCAGTCTTTGTAGGTGATGACCATTTTCTGGACGATCTTTTTGATGTTCTTGTTGGTTGCTTCAACGGCGCCGTTCATTTTTGGCCGGTAAGGAGATGAGTTATGATACTCGATCTTGAATTCCTCACACAGTTCTTTCATCATTTTGTTGTTCAAGTTTGATCCATTGTCTGTAATAATCTTACTTGGAATTCCATATCGACAAATGAGGTTGTTCTTGATGAACCTCATAACCACTTGTCTTGTGACATTGGCGTAAGATGCTGCTTCGACCCATTTGGTGAAGTAATCAATAGCCACTAGAATGAAGCGATGTCCGTTGGACGCTTTTGGTTCAATCATTCCAATCATGTCAATGCCCCACATGGAGAAAGGCCACGGAGAGGAGAGAAAACGTTGAGTAGAGTCGGAGGCACATGGATCTTATCTGCATAGATCTGGCACTTGTGACATCTTTTGACGTGTTTACAACAATCAGATTCCATTGTTATCCAATAGTATCCTGCTCTCAAGACTTTTCTGGATATTGCATGCCCATTTGAATGAGTTCCAAAGGACCCTTCATGTACTTCATGGATGATTGTGTCTGCTTCTTGTCTGTCGATGCATCTGAGCAGAACCATGTCGAAGTTTCTTTTGTATAGCACATCCTCGTTCAGGAAGAAATTTCTAGAAAGCCTCCTCAGAGTTTTCTTATCTTTGTATGATGCCCCGAGTGGGTACTCTCGTGTTCGAAGGAAACGTTTGATGTCGTGGAACCATGGTTTATCGTCGAAGATTGCTTCAGTTGCGAAGACATATGCAGGTCTTTCAAGGCGTCTGATACGGATTCTGGGCATATCATTCCAATCGTTGACTTTGAACATGGAAGATAGAGTAGCCAAGGCATCTGCCATTCGGTTCTGATCTCGAGGGATATGATGCAGTTTTACTTCGTTGAAGAAAGTCAACAATCGCCTTGCATAATCCCTGTAGGTAATCAAACCAAGATGATGAGTTTCATACTTGTCTTTGATTTGATTGATCACAAGGGCTGAATCTCCATATATGTCAAGGATCTTGATCCTCAAGTCGATGGCTTCTTCGATACCCATGATGCATGCTTCGTATTCTGCGATGTTGTTGGTGCAATCGAATAGCAATCTGGCAGAAAACGGGATATGAGAACCCTCGGGAGTGATGATGACTGCCCCAATTCTGTTGCCAAAAACATTTACTGCTCCATCAAAGACTAAACCCCATCTGGATTCTGGATCTGGTCCTTCTCCGTGTAGCGGTTCGTCGCAATCTTTCATTTTTAAGTACATAACATCCTCGTCTGGGAAGTCAAACTTGAGAGATTGGTATTCGTTGAGCGGCTGATAAGACAAGTGATCGGCGAGAATGCTTCCTTTGACCGCTTTTTGAGCGCGGTACTGGGTGTCATATTATGATAACAACATCTGCCATCGAGCGATTCTCCCTGTTAAGGCAGGCTTTTCAAAGACGTACTTGATTGGATCCATTTTGGAGATTAACCAAGTCGTGTGATTGATCATGTATTGGCGGAGACATTTCGAAGCCCATACCAAAGCACAACAGATTTTCTCGAGCATGGAGTAACGAGTTTCACAGTCTGTGAACTTTTTACTCAAGTAGTAAATGGCATGCTCCTTCTTACGGTGTCATCTTGCTGTCCAAGTACGCAGCCCATGGACTCTTCTAGTACGGTAAGGTACATGATTAGCGGTCTTCCTTCAACTGGAGGGATCGGTATTGGTGGTTCTGACAGGTATTCCTTGATACTGTCGAAAGCTTTTTGGCAATCAGCTGTCCATACAACCTTCTGATCTTTGCGTAGAAGTTTGAATATCGGCCCACAGGTAGCAGTCATCTGAGAGATGAATCTGGAGATGTAATTCAATCGTCCAAGAAATCCTCTTACTTGCTTTTCCGTATGTGGCGTAGGCATTTCCTGAATAGCCTTGACTTTGTCGGGGTCAACTTCAATTCCTTTTTGACTGACGATGAAACCTAGGAGTTTTCCAGATCTTACCCCAAAGGTGCATTTGTTAGGATTCAGACGGAGCTGAAATTTCCTTAGCCGTTGAAACAACTTCAAAAGATAGTTTATATGCTCCTCTTCAGTGTCAGACTTTGCTATCATGTCGTCCACGTAGACTTCGATCTCTTTGTGCATCATGTCATGAAAGAGAGTAGTCATTGCCCTTTGGTAAGTTGCGCCTGCATTCTTTAATCCAAACGGCATTACTTTGTAGCAAAAGGGTGCCCCATGGCGTGATGAAGGATGTCTTCTCCATATCTTCGGGAGCCATTCTGATCTGATTATAACCAGAGAAACCGTCCATGAAGGAAAAGACGTTGAATTTTGTAGTGCTATCCACCAGCATGTCGATATGCGGTAGTGGGAAATCGTCTTTTGGACTTGCTTTTTCAGATCCCAATAGTCAACACACATTCTGACCTTTCCATCTTTCTTGGAGACAGGTACTATGTTGGCTAGCCATTGAGGGTATTCAGAAGTGACGAGGAAACCAGTGTCAAGCTGCTTTTGAACTTCCTTTTTGATTTTGTCGGCCATTTCGGGGTGAACTCTCCTCAGTTTTTGTTTAACTGGCGGGCACTCTGGTCTTAACGGCAGGTGATGCTCCACGATGCTGGTATCTAAACCTGGCATGTCTTGGTAGGACCAAGCGAACACATCAACATATTCTTTGAGAAGACTTATCAGTTTGCCTTTGACACTACTGTTGAGTGAAGCTCCGATATTTACTTCTTTTCTATCTTCCTCAGAACCCAAATTGATTGTTTCTAGAGGTTCTTTGTGAGGCTGAATGATCCTTTCCTCGTGCTTAAGTAGTCGAGAAATCTCATCTGGGATCTCTTCTTCAACTTCTTCCTCGGCGACTTCACAGGGGATTTCAAAGTTGGGAGAGAGCATAGAGTTATTGCTTTCAATGGATTTGTCCATCTATTAATCTGCATATTCGATTTATGTTTGATTAATTAACTCTTTGTCATTTTTTCCTTTAAAGAAAGTTAATGTGGAAGTGTATGCAGATTATTTATTTTTTTGAAGATTTTTTTATTTATGTGTTTTTTAGGATTATCATTTCCAGAAGAGGGTAAAAATGAAAATAAACACAAAGTGTGGAATCAAAACAACGCGTTTTATTTATGATTCACAATATGAACAGGGCCCTAAAATACAAACTCATTTGTCTTGGGCAAGACAAAGAGAAATTATTTAAAAGCTAAGCCCTATAAAACATCTCTTCGCTTTGGGCGAGGCGAGAGTTCAAAACAAAAAGCAAAGATAAACTACTTAGAACTATGAACGTTAGTCCGAACTTCAACAGGTTTCCAGTAGTGACGAACTCCTTGGAAGTCGAGGTACTCAGGTAATTTTCCGCTTGGTTTAACCCTTGAGTAGACTTTGGTTGTTGGCTGAGCAGGCTTTGAAGACTATGGACGATGGCCTTTGCCTTTTGTGCTGCTAAAGCGATCTTCTTGATTAACAGATCGGGAAGTATGAGATATAGCATTTGTACTTCCTGTTGATCTTTGTGTTGAATACTGGGGGTGTACCTTCCAGTCTTCCGAGTGAAGAGACTCGTTGTCGGCGACACTTTCTAGATCGTATCCCGAGTCGCACTCTTGATCTTCAGTGATCATGTTGATGCAGTGATAACCAGGATCTGGTTTGATGAATTCCACAGGTGTGTTGAAGCAGAGATCCTCGTTTGGGATCTCGATTTGCTGATTAGGCTGAGAAGACGAGTATACCTCTTCTGATTGACTAGGGTACTCATAAGAATCGCCCCATCCAGTGGGCTGGATATCTTCGATCCTGATTTTTGAGCTTTCTGGCGCAGAGTATTTCCCCATGTAGTCAAATTTGCCACTTGGTTCTCCCAAGGTATCCCAAACTTCAGCAGGGACGGGCGGATTCTCAGGACTTTGCAGGGACATGTCTTTGAATTGATCAGTTGGCGCGTACAATTCTTCTTGCGACACATATTCAGGGCTGTTTAAATAAGTGCTCCACTCTTCAGATTCGGAGGGATCGTCTTCATCATCTTCAATGGTTACAACGCTAACTTCTTGGAGAACAGGGTTTAAGAAACCCCCACTGTTGAATACCTCTTTGATTGGACGAAATGTTTCATCCTTTTGTTTGTCTTTGGAGAATACGGGTGTGAACCCGAGTCCGGCTTTCATTTCGTTCTTGACAGGTTTGATTACATGTCCCCATCCTTCAGTGTTGCCATCTTTCACAATCTGTGCCGCTTCTTTATATGAACAGATAGATGATCTGTTTTTGTTGGTAGATTCATCTTCTAGCGGATGCTCGGGGAGATGTGTCCCTTCAACGTCATTAGCCGTGATGAAAGAGAAACTGGATAGATGACTTACAAGTAAAGCTTGTTCGCCGCTGATGGTCACCAACTTTCCATTTACTATGAATTTTAATTTCTGATGGAGAGTAGAAGTTACTGCTCCTGCATCGTGGATCCAAGGTCTTCCTAGTAGGCAACTGTAAGCAGCTGGTACATCCATGACTTGGAAAGTAATTTGGAAAGTGTGTGGACCAATTGTCATTGGGAGATCAACTTCCCCAATAACTGACTTCCTTGATCCATCGAAAGCTCTTACTATTATATCATTGAACTTCATTGGCGTCCCCTTGTAAGCCAAATGAGCGAGTGTCGTCTTCGGCATTACGTTCAAAGATGAACCTGTATCTACCAATACATTGGACAGGGAATCTGATTGGCAGATCATTGAGATGTGGAGGGCCAAGTTGTGATCTTTCCCTTCTTTCGGAAGTTCCTCGTCACTGAAGCTTAGATTATTGCAAGCTGTTATGTTGGCGACAATACCTCCAAACTGGTCCGTAGTCACATCATGGTCTACGTATGCTTGGTCTAGTACCCTCATTAAAGCTTCTCGGTGAGCTTCGGAGTTGAGGAGTAAAGACAGTATTGAAATCTTGGAAGGAGTCTGCATCAGTTGATCCACGACTCGGTATTCGCTCTTTTTGATTAACTTCAGTATCTCATCAAAGTCTGCGTTGACGTTGGCTCTATCAGGAGGACCAACATTTGTGCTTGGGTTATCAACGGGAATCATTGCAGGATCCTCAGAAGATATGTTAACTGGATTTTGTCTAACAACAGGAACGACAGCTGGTCTTGGTGGTAATGGAGTGTGCACTCGTCCACTTCGTGTTACTCGTCCGATTTCTGTTATATTACCATTAGCTGGAAGTGTAGGCATGGGTTTCTCCTTTCCATCCTCTATCAGGGTTGCATGGTATTGGTAAGCAATTGCTTTGGTAGAACTGTATGGAACAGGACCGGGTGGGCAAATTACCAAAGGAGACTCTGGGGTGCTGGAACCATTGTATTCAATCTCCACATGCTTGGGTTTGTTGAAACAGGGGATGATAACGTTTACTTTGGGATTTTCCGAGTTGATATCTGAGACTAAAAGCTCATGCGGAAAATTCCCTACTGTATTTACGTTATGGTCATCTCTGTTTCTGTAAATTTGTAAGTCACCGATATCTAACAACTGCTGAATGTCTGCTTTTATGGTGGGACATCCTTGAATATCTTTGGAGCAGATATGGCAAGCTGCATAACCGTGCCTAGTGAAGGTGCTCATTGTACTGTATGTTTCATGGAGATGCACCAAGTTTCCTCTGATCAGGTTTACGTCTGTAACGAGATACCTATCTGTATTTCTTAATATCAAACTTACTGAATGTCCACTGTGATTGGGAAGCGAATTGGCTTGCACGTTCGGACTTGTATTTCGGAAGGAAAGAAGATTAGATTTCACTAATCTCTGTACTTCTGCCTTTAATGCTATGCAATGCTCAAGGTCATGGCCAGGTGCCCCTTGGTGAAAAGGGCAAGATACGTCTGTTTTGTACCACCATGGCAATTTTTCTGGAACCGGAGGTGGTGACCTTGTCTGTATTAGATTCTTTTCTATTAGCGCAGGGTAAAGTTCTGTGTACGTCATTGGGATCGGGTCGAATTGCGTAACCCGAGGCGTACGGTTTTGATTGCTGAACTGCTGAGCCTGTTGACGAGGCTGTTGAGTTTGTTGATTTTGTTGGAATTGCGGAGCAATTCCTGTGTTTGGATTTGTGTTGACGGATGGTACTATGGCAGCTATCTGTCGTTGTTGAATGACATTCTTGCGTGGTTTCCCTCGGGATACCATTCCTATGTCATGTTCTTTTTTCCTTGGGAAACTTGTTCCAACATTCTTTGTTCCACTAGAAGATCCTGCTTCCTGTGTCAGGCGTCCAGTTCGAACTCCCTCTTCTAATCGCATTCCCATGCTTACCATCTCGTTGAAATCTCCGGGAGCGCTAGAGATCATTCATTCATAGTAGAATGAGCCTAGAGTATTCAAGAATACCTTAGTCATCTCCTTCTCTTCCAATGGTGGGTTGACTTGGGCAGCAATTTCCCTCCATCGTTGCGCATATTCCTTGAATGTCTCTCTTTCTTTTTGAGACATGGAGCGGAGTTGATCCCTATCAGGAGCCATATCCAAGTTGAACTTATATTGCTGGACAAAGGCTTCACCTAAGTCGTTGAATGTTTGGATATTCGTGCTGTCTAAACCCATGTACCACTTCAGTGCGGCACCGGTGAGACTATCTTGGAAATAATGGATTAACAACTGATGATCCTCATTGTATGTGGACATTTTCTTGGCATACATTGTGAGATGACTTTGTGGACAGGAGTTCCCTTTGTACTTTTCAAAGTCAGGGACTTTGAATTTTGCAGGTATCCTTACGCGAGGAACTAAGCAAAGATCCTGGGCGTTTTTCCCAACAATTCTTTCCCTCGAATTGTTTTAATTTCAAGCTGCATTTTGAGGAGTTGTTCCTGGAGATTTTCCATTGAACCACGTGGATTTGAGTTACTGTCTGGAGTATGATGAACTTCTTCATCTAAGGTAGTGTGCACTACGGAAGCTGAGTTCGTCATGATTGGTTGAGAAACCGTCATTGTTACTTGTGGAAGAGTTACTCCACGTTGCGGAGTAAATGTAGAGTTTTGCTGCAAAGTAGGTATTTCAAGCGAGGTTGTTTGAGAAGTCGGTTGGCGAATTCCGATGCCAAAGTTGAAAGGCATGCCCCATGGATAGCCTTTTGGCATACTGAAGAGCGAGCTACTAGCTGCGGCAGTTGAAACTGGAGTAGTAGTATCCTCTGAAATTGCTGGTTGATTTTGACTGCTCGATGTTGCTTGTTGACTTTGCGCTGTGGCCAATGAGTTGACCAAAGATGTGAGTCTCTCCACTTCTTCTTGCAATGTAGTTACTGTACTACGAAGTTCAGCATTCTCTTGTTCAAAATTCTCCATTATTTTTATTCTTTTTGATCTAGTATCGTACGTTCGAGTTGGCTGTGGACGCGGTCGAGAAACTCTAAGACGCGACAGCTTGACGATCTTTTCCTATCTGTTCAAACTGTGCAAGCTGTTCAAGCTGTTCAAGCTGTGCAAGCATGAAACTGCGCAAGTATCAGACTCTAGACAATAGACTTAAATGCAAAGTATGATGCATTAATATGATTGTAAAGAAAGATTTCCAAAGAATTTATGCTAAAAGAGATATTCCTGGAAAATATTTGGATGGAAAACACGAATTCTATTGATTATTGAAAGAAGATTACAACAATTGTTTTTTGTTGGAGCATTGCTCACACAAATGATAAAATAAATGATAAAAATTACAAACTAAACTAAATTAAATGTCTTCGTCGGATGAAGATCCAAAGGCTTGATGCAGCTTCAACTTTAGGATTTCCTTTCCATAGTGAGCTTTTAGTTCAGCTTTCTCGGCTTTTAGCTTGCTAATGACTCTTTTCCACTCGTTGGGAGAGGGGATCGTTGGTTGTCATTTCCTCAAGCTTTCTTTTCCTTTCCTTGACGTATCTCTGGATTGCGTTATCCTTTTGGTGAATCTTCTCATCTTTCTCCATGAGCCATTCATCCTGGAAGTACAGCGTCTTTTCTTGATCTTTGACTTGCTTCTTGAGCTTCTCATTCTCAAGATTAGTCTTAAGGAATTTGTTTTCCAAAGCTTCTTTCTCAAACCTTATCTTGGTCAAGGCTTCTTGGTATTCTCCCACAGCTCCGACGGGAAAATTTGTTGATTTGGAGCGATCGAGAACATGGGATCCTCATAAGCGTAAGGCATTCAAATTCCTTCGCTCTTTTCTTTACCCAAGAAGTGTAGGTTTCATGGCTACACAATTCTTTGCCTTTTTTCTTTCCTTCGAATGTGATGCCAAGCTTTGATCATCCTAGCTTTCAATCCGGGAATCCTCTCCTTCGTGGTAGAAGTAGCTTTCACGAAATCCAAGAGGTTTACTAGAGTTTGCGATCCGAGTTGACGCCTCGCCAGAAAGGGTTGTAGTTGATTCCTCCTTTGTACCAATGAGAGGTACGTTGGCAAATTCTCCACACCTCTCAATGATTTCCATCTCATTGTCGCCAAGGTATACCAATGGATATCGCTGCTTGCAAGAGACATGAGTCTTCTTGACCAATGCCACTCGTCTTTATTTTCGCGGAAGATAGGAGATTTAGGCAAATGCGAGGTAATCCATTTGAAAAATAGAGGTACACAACACACGATAGTTCCGTCTCCTTGACGATTCCTATGATGAATAGAGACGTACGTGTCACCAAGCAGGGTGGGAACGGGATTTCCAATCAGAAAGATCCTTATGGCGTTGATATCAACGAAATTTGGGACGTTGGGAAACAACACCAATCCATAGAGGAGTAAAGCTAAAATAGCTTCAAAGGCTACCATACTACCAGCTTCAGAGAATTTGAGAGCCTTCTTCATTAGGAACTTTGAAGTTAGTCCTAAGAGTTTTCCTCTGGTAGTTAGGTTTTTGTCTATCTCAAATTTCTTTATGTGAGTCATCGTTGCAATGACTGGTGACTTAGGAATGGCTTCCAAACCATGGAAAGGCACTTTGTCCGATACTGAGATACCTAGGATATGCGCGTACTCTTCCAAAGTAGGCATCAACTGATAATTAGGGAAAGTGAAACAGCGATAAACTGGATCGTAGAACTGAACAAAAGTTTTGAGAAGTCCTTCATCGACGACGTTAGCGTTCAGAAGAGTTAAAAGAGTTCCATAGCGTTTTCTGAAATCCGAGGGATCTTCTACCAAGGATGCTAACTCTTTTAACTTCCCTACATCAGGAATTCTAAAACTGTATCTCTTGGTGAATCTTCCTCTGACGTTCATCACTCTAACCTAAAATATTTTACAAAGAAAAAATCTCTAAATTCTTTGGAAATGGGAAGAGAAATGAAGTTTTTTTTTTTGAATGAATGAATGCATGCATGAATGCGACAAACATGGTTAGTAGTTATACACACGGGCAAGCGTTCAAAGTCACGAGCATGAAGCCAACTATAAGAATCAACGTGGTTAAGTTCTAAGGGCTTATTCATCTGTGAAACGGGTTCTACTGATAATACAGGCTCAACACTCCTCTTTGAAATATTATCGAATTTGTTGAATACTCGATGGTCCAATAATATTTTTCAAGAGAAACTCGCCTGATCGTAGTCTCGCATGACAATTACTCTAGGCTTACACCCGAATAATCTCTGCACTACATCCTAAATGGCCAGGATGGGTTATGTGTTCTACAGTCCACTTAGCTTCTCGAGTTCCCTTGAAAGCAAAATGTCTTCGCAAATACTTGCTAAATACAATACCCCCAAGACAACCTCCACTGAGAGGGAGATATTAACTTCGTAAGTATTGAGACTTCTCACGTATTAATACCTCCACCTAGATCTTAAAAATGTTTCTTAAATCCGGGTTAGGATTTCTTTCCATCAGATGAAATCACGAACAAAAATGTTTGTGTGTTTTAATTGCTATTTCTATGATTGGGAAAGTTTCTCCTTTGGGATTTTAAGAAATGTAGATTATGAAGGATTCTAGGTTTTGTTATTATTGTGCTCGCAAAGATCTGTGGATCTTCCGCATACATATCCCTTAGTGGGAATCAGAGCATTTGTAGCTCGGATCTACAGGGATCTATGGTTTGTTTGGTCTGAGGGAGAAAGAAATTTGCTCGGCAAGGATGAGACCTTGTGCCTACGTATTCTCAAAAGGATGTTGAGAAAGTCAGAGCAATCGTAGTTCCCACTTATGCTAGTGGAAAGCAACGGTATATTAGTAAGAGACAGACAAATGTCATCTTAATGAAAAATGTATCTAATCTATTTCATCACATACATTTTTGAAAGTTTGAAATGATTTGATTAAAATCTTTCATCGTAAGTTATAGGTGTTTTGCTTGAGTGTACAAGCGTTACCACTTACATGTGTAAGAAAGATGTTTGAAAAAAAAGATGATTGAATCTTTTAACTGTAAGCATTGGGTGTTTTGCTTGAGTGTACAAGCGTTACCACTTACTGTTAAGAGATGTTTTTTGTTTGAAAACAGTTTTGAAAAAGTTTTTGACTGTATGTGATGTAATAGATGAGATACTTCTCCCATAGAGATGATAGATGTCTAAATCTCGAGGAGAAATTGATTGGATTAAAGGGATGCTTTTAAGAAGCCCATGGGTCCTTGTATTGTAAGCCCAAGAGGAGGCATTCCGAGGGTCATCGAGGGTCATCGAGGGTCCTTGTATGAAGCTCAAGAGGAAGCTATAGGGTATGGCTGGCTTTGTCTTAAAAGGGATTTCACCGAGAAACCATCCTTTTGGGAATTAAGAGCAATTTCACCGGGAAATTTTACTCTTTGGGGATTTTGAAAGTGATTTCACCGGGAAACCATCCTTTAAGGGTTCTATCTTAGCGCGGGTGATTCTTTGTATTGGAAGCCCAATAGGAGGCTGTTAAGAGATTTCCTGGTCTCTTTCATTGTATGATGCCCAAGAGAAGGCTAAACTCAATGAGGAGTTCTTTTGAACGAAGCCCAAGAGGAGGCTGACTCAACAGGGGAGTGTTGTCTTATATGAAGCCTAAGCGGAGGCTAAACTCAGATGAATGAGTTTTCTTATATGAAGCCTAAGAGGAGGCTAACGCTGTGGGGAGAGTTATCTTGTATGAAGCCCAAACGGAGGCTAAATTCATGTTGGAGATGAATTATCTTGTATAAAGCCCAAGCGGAGGCTAAATTCATGTTGTGGATGAATTATCTTGTATGAAGCCCAAGCGGAGGCTACAACTGTGGGGAACCTATTGGTTAGACTAATTATTATGTTATAATTAGACAGTTGTATAAACAAGTGTGTGTGTGTGTGTGTGTGTGTGTGATATGTGAAATTCCTGGAAGCAGATACTTAATGTCACAGAGAATGTTATGACACAGTATCTGACACTGCTTTTGACAATTCACACAGTAAATATAGAAAGCAGTAAATAACACAATAAGTTGTTCACCCAGTTCGGTTCTAACAAACCTACGTCTGGAGGCTACCAAGCCAGGGAGGAAATTCACTATTAGTAGTATCAATTCAGAGTTAAACTCGCCCGTTTACAACTCCTCACTTAATCCCTACCCAATGACACTTCAACCTAAGTCCTACTTAGATCTGAGTTCCTACTCACTCCCCCTCAATCACCGCAGTGATATCAACCTATTGACTAATTGAATTGTGAAGACACACTTCAATAAAATATCTTGATTTTGCTTCAAAGCTTTAATCAAGAGACAAACACTCGTGCTTTAAAGCTTTGAGTGGTAAACTACCCTTACAACAAATCCTAGTCCAATGCACTTATCAATTGATAGTTGCTTGGCTCACAAGAGAAACTAGAATTACAAAGACCAACTGTTAAAACCTTTAACAAGACACAAACAAAAGCCTTCAATGTCTTCAATGGAATCCAGGCGTGGTGTAGAGTAAGGGTTGAATTCTTTATATAGAAGCATCCGAATCTTCGCTTTGGGCTTCCATAAAGATAGCTAGGGTTTACTTAATTCTCTCCTAAAACATGGTTTGTTCAACAACCAATTTAGGTTTAATTAAGATTAACCTAGCAGCCACGTGAGCATGCTTTCTAATAACAAAAACATAAATAAAATGCTCAACAAACTTCCCGAAAAATCTCAGAAAACGATTCGAGTAATGTCCGAATGTCATAACATTTGTTATGACATCGAATTCTCTAATTTCCAAGACAACTTTAGCTTCCCTCGAGCTGTACTTTTACCATCCTTGTCCAGTAGGATTTATCTTCAATCTCTGAATGTCATGACATCTATCAAGACATTTCTAAAGCCTAGTTTTACCAAAATTGATGCCAACTTAAAACACTAACAAACTCCCCCTTTGGCACATTTTTGGCTAAAACTACTAGACCTATCAGTACAAAATGCAGAAGACTAACAACCTAGTTCTAAGTTTTCCTAAGCTTTCCTAAGCTTCAAGTAACTAGAACTAAGAGAAGATAAATTCTACCCATACACAAGTCCCACAATTTCCCACATACAATTGCCCTCACAATTGTTAAACAAACTGACCATAAAATTTTAGGCCATACAATCCCCATACAGCTTCCCAAAATCAATACTTCCCACAGTATTTCTTCTCCCCTTTTAGCCAAAGGGCCAAAGGAAACCATACAATTGTCCCCAAACCTTTAATCAAAAGTGTCAATAGAATAAAAACTAATATACCAAAAGTAATTAAGTACCGCAAGTATAGCAGGATACATCACCAGACAAGGAAGAACAAATGGACACAAAATAGAATGTAATACAAATAAAAAATAGGAAATGGATGAGTACAAAACAGATAAAAGCAACACAGAACTTAATTAGTTGCTCTCCTCAAGAGGCATCTTCTTTGTCGCAAAGATCAAGATCATCCGCCTTATCGAAGCTTGTTCAGCTTTGGTGTTCAGAGCTTTCCTTTTCTTGGCCATTGGTGTCCTTTTGCATTTTGAACAACCAGCAAATTTAGCTCTATACTTCTTTGAGGAAGTTCCAGTTCTGGTTATTTGCTCAACTTGAGAACCAGGAATACCTCCCTTTGCTTTGACAGGGAAATCAGAAGAATCAGGGTTCACATGAGTTGCCTGGACGTGATCATCAGATGTCATGACATTCTTTGTGACATCTGGATCATCTGCTAAACTAGGGCTAGCAGGTCTTTGATTAAGGGGAACTGAAATTCCAGGAACAGAGTGATGTTCGTCTAGGATTCTGGTGACTATCCTAGCAATGGCCTCCTCTACATACTTGGTACCTTCCCTATTTCTTATCTCAAGGGAACAAGAGGCGTAGTCTTACCAAGAGACGATGAACCTTGATCCTTCTGTGCATGCTGATTCTGAGAGTCAGTTGCCATTGAACGCTGAGGGGAGACCTTCACAGGTTCAATATCCATGGCTTCAGCAAATGCCCTAATCTCAGCCATGGTGGGAGATGAACAATGAAATCGAGGAGGATGAGGAAGACATATTTCTCGGAAAGGTTGAGAATCGAGAGACCAAGAGTGACGGTTGAGAGTATCTGTTGATGGAGGTATGATACTTTCAAATGAAAAGGCTATTATATGGAGGAGTCTTTTCACATTCTTGAACCCTATAAAAATAAGAGGCAAATAAGCAACTGACCCACTTATAATTAATAAATGGTCTCTTCCCTTTCTTGGAGGCAATCTTAATTGCTACAATTCCTCATACTGACAAATGCCCAGTTTGCTCCTTAAGTTTTCAAATTGACTAGCATCAAGAGCCTTGGTAAAATGTCACCATTGAAGTTCTGTGACTACATGATCCAATTTAATCACCTTCTCCTCCACAAGTTCTCTGATGAAGTGATGTCTGATGTCTATGTGCTTAGTCCTACTGTGTTGTATAGGATTCTTTGATATATTAATAGCACTCAGATTGTCACAGTACAATGTCATGACATCCTGTGTGACATTGTACTCAGACAACATATGCTTCATCCAGACAATTTGAGAACAACTGCTACCAGCTGCTATGTATTCAGCTTCAGCAGTGGATAGGGACACACAACTAAACCAAGAGACAAGATTGTTTCCCAAGAAGAAGCATCCTTCAGAGGTACTTTTCCTCATCAAGACTCCCACCCAATCAAGATCACAATCCGATGTAATTGGTTCACATCCATGGAATATAGGATACCATAATTGCAAGTTCCACACACATATTTCGAGATTCTTTTCACCGTTAATGTGACTCACTTTAGGCTCACTGATATCTTGCACATACCCCAACTGCATAAGCAATGTCAGGTCTGCTGGCTGTTAGGTACAACAAGCTCCCTATCATGCTTCTATATAAACTTTGATCAACCTTTTCTCCACTTGCATCCTTGGTCAACTTCAAATGTGTAGGAGCAGAGTCCTTTATGGTCGCATTCTCCATTCCAAACTTCTTGACAATATTCCTTGCATACTTGCTTTGTGAAAGAAATGTTGAATCTTCCATCCGTGTGACTTGTAATCCAAGGAAGTAAGTTAACTCTCCCATGAGACTCATTTCAAACTCGCTTGCATTTGATTGGCAAATTGTTTCACCATTGTCTCGACATTCCTCCAAATACTATGTCATCAACATAGATTTGAGCCACCATAACCTTTCCACCTTCATTCTTGACAAAGAGAGTTTTATCCAATCCTCCTTTCCCGTATCCTTTGTCTGTAAGAAACTTGGTCACCTTTCATACCAGCCCTAGGGGCTTGTTTTAGACCATATAGGGCTTTCCTTAATCAGACATGTTCAGAAAACTTGGATCCACAAACCCTTAGGTCGTTCTACATATACTTCCTCATCTAAGTAGCCATTTAGGAAGGCACTTTTACATCCATCCGAAACAATTTGAATTTCGAATGCAAGCAACTCCTAGTAGAAGCTGATTGATTCCAGCCTAGCCACGGTGCAAAGGTCTCATCAAAGTCAATTCCTCCACTTGAGTGTAACCCGAGCAACAAGTCTTGCTTTATTCCCCGTGACATCCTTCGCATCGACTTGTTCTTGTATATCCACTTAGTGCCAATGATGTTGGTTCCTTCCGTCTAGGAACTAATTCCCATACTTCATGTTGCTTGAATCGGTTCAATTCCTCTTGCATTGCTCCAATCCAAAATTCATCACATAGAGCTTCTTTGACATTCTTTGGCTCTATTTTTGACACGAAGCGAGTTTGAGACAGTTTCGATCTTGTAACAACACCTTTGGTTGGGTCTCCAATGATGAGATCCTTTGATGATCTTTCCAATCTCGATTGAGGGATCTTTGTTTGCTTCCTCGTGTTCGATTCGTGTGAAGTATGTAGGAACATTTTCCTTATCGTACTTGAGGTGATGTCTCAAACCATGTCTCAACATCATATGGGACATTGTGCTCCGATAATGATCATCAACAATGACATTAATAGACTCCATCATAACCGGGTTCGGAGTTGAATACCCTATATGCTCTTGCTGTGTGGAGTATCCTAAAAATGCCTTCATCACTCTTAGAATCCATTTTTCTCCTTTGATCACGATCTGTCAGAATATAGCATTTGCTTCCAAACACATGAAAGTATTTCACAGTTGGTTTTCTTCCTTTCCATAGCTCATACAGGGTGGAGACAGTTCCTTTTCTTAAGGTAACCTGCTAGAACATAGCAAGTCATTCATAGCTTCAGCCCAAAAATGAATAGGAAGTTTCTTAGCATGAATCATTGCTCTGGCAGATTCCTGTATAATCCTATTCTTTCTTTCCACAACCCCATTTTGTTGTGGTGTTATAGGAGAAGAAAACTCATGGTTGATCCCTTTTGAGGAACAGAATTCATCAAACTTGCTATTCTCAAATTCTTTTCCATGGTCACTTCTTATTCTGACAATACACTTTCCTTCTCTCTCAAGTCTTTTGCACAACTCCTTAAAGACATCAAACACTTGATTTTCTTTGATGAAGTTTATCCGGTAACCGAGAAGTCATCCACAACAACATAGGCATATCTTTTCCACCAAGGCTTTCAATATAGGCCCATCAAGTCCATGTGCGCCTCCAGATTTAGATGTGGTCCGATGTCTAGACATTGGGTGTGACATTCGTGCGCTTTCCAACTGCACTCACCACACACCCTTCCTTCATCAATGTGAAGTCTTGGTATCCTCCGATGACCTCCATTGAGATGATCTTTTCATTCCTCCGAGATGCGATGTCCTAGTTTTGGTGCCACAACTTGACCTCCTTTTCATCTTTGTCTGTGGAACATACAGATGAGAGGTTGGTGTTCTCGATTCCCACATGTAATTTGTCTTTGATCCGATTCCTCTCATAACTACTTGTTGATCATTGATTACAAGACATTCAGATCTAGTGAAGTTAACTTTGAATCCCATATCACATAGTGACTTATGCTTATGAGGTTAGCAATCAAGCCTTTTACCAAGAAAGACTCCACTTAGATTTGGAACTCGAGCCTAAGTTTCCAACACCTTTGATTTCTCCTTTAGCTCCATCTCCAAAGGTAACAAAGCTGGTGGAATGAGGTTTGACATTATTCAAGGGTTTTTATTCCACCATATGCTTAGAACACCCGTCAAAGTACCAATCTTCCTTGCGTACACTCTAAGAGTGTGAGCAATCATTGCTTCCTCTTCTTCCACTTTGAGTGTATGGTACTTTGATGTTTTAGGCTTAACATAGGAGTCCGATTAGGTATCCATGTAGCCTATAATGTATGGGTTTTATGTGTCCAAACCTTCCACAATGATGACATCTCCATCTTTGAAACTTCTTCTTCATGTTTCTCTCGATCCCGATGTTGATCCCAATGTTGTGACATCCTTTGACTTTGGTTTCCTAGGCCTCTTCTTTTCTTGTCACTAAGGTTCCTTTGCTGTCACATATCCTAGACCATGCTTGTTTCCAAGATTTTGCCCAAGTCAAGAATTTCTTCCAATTTTTCTGCTCCGAGGTCAAGATTTTGACAGATTTAGTCATCCGATCAAGCTTGGAATTTAACACTGTAATTTCACCGTTGAGATGTCTTATAGTGTTTGTATTCTCCTTCTTTCACTTCCTTCACATTTTCGCCTCCAACTTCTCAATCGCCTTTTTCTTTTTCATTCATTGACATACTTCACCACGATACGCTTGTAAGTATCGAAGTTCTTCAAAGGTCACTCCTCATCACTAGAGTTATTATCTCAATTACAACTTCCAAGATGCAGTGACAAGATTAGTCGCTTCTTCCTCGATTCACTTCGAATCGCACCAAGTGACACCATTCCTTTCTTTTGTTTCTTAAGAAAGGTGGGACATTCACTTTAACGTGTCCATATCCTTCACATTCATGACATTGGACCTCTGCTTTGACTTCCTTTTCTTCGACCGGATCTTCTGGAGTCATAAGATCCGTTGATGTCGATGGAATGTCCTTGACATTTGACCTTGACTTTGGATCAATCCTCTTGATGAGTTTGTTGAACTGTCTTCCAAGCATAGCTATAACTTCAGATATCTTCTCATCTTCCACCTTGCATCCTTCTTCAGTATTGGATACAAGTGCTATGCTTTTGTTCTTCCTGTCAACAGTTTCACTGATTCCCATCTCAAAAGTCATAAGAGATCCAATAAGCTCTTCAACTTTCAGGGTGCTGATGTCCTGTGCCTCCTCTATTGCAATTACTTTCATTGCAAATCTTTTAGGCAAGGATCTGAGAATTTTCCTCACTAGCTTCTCCTCTGACATCTTTTCACCAAGGGCTCCTGAGGCATTGGCAATCTCCAAAACATTCATGTGAAACTCATGAATAGTCTCATCTTCCTTCATCTTCAAATTCTCAAATTTGGTAGTGAGCATCCAAGTCTTGACATCTTCACCTTGGATGTTCCTCATGAGTGGTTTTGAGAGTGTCCCAAACATCCTTGGCCGCTTCACATTGATGAACCAATCAAGATGTTTCGCAATACCATTAAATAAAGCATTGGCTTTAGAATTCCTGTGGCAAGCTCTTCTTCCTCTTTGCTCCATTCTTCCTCGTGTTTCAAGACAAGAGTCCCATCTTTCTCAACCTTGGTTGATGTTTCCATCCTTTATCGCAGCTCTCCAAGCCTTGATATCCACCGATCTTAAGAAGGCAACCATACGAGGCTTCCAAGACTCATAGTTAGACCCATCCGAATAGGTGGTCTACCTCCAAATCTGCTTCCTTATCCATCAAGCGTAACCTATAATCCCTAGATCTCACCCAAATAACAAGCGGGTGCCCGCCCGATGCCAATTGAAATTCCGGCAGCAGATACTTAATGTCACAGAGAATGTTATGACACGATTCGACATTTTGACAATTCACACGGAAATATAGAAAGCAAGAATAACACAATAAGTTGTTCACCCGTTCGGTTCTAACAAACCCACGTCTGAGGCTACCAAGCCGGGAGGAAATTCACTATTAGTAGTATCAATTCGTAGTTAAACTCGCCGCTTACAACTCCTCACTTAATCCCTACCCAATGACACTTCAACCTAAGTCCTACTTAGATCTGAGTTCCTACTCACTCCCCCTCAATCACCGCAGTGATATCAACCTATTGACTAATTGAATTGTGAAGACACACTTCAATAAAATATCTTGATTTTGCTTCAAAGCTTTAATCAAGAGACAAACACTCGTGCTTTAAAGCTTTGAGTGGTAAACTACCCTTACAACAAATCCTAGTCCAATGCACTTATCAATTGATAGTTGCTTGGCTCACAAGAGAAACTAGAATTACAAAGACCAACTGTTAAAACCTTTAACAGTACACAAACAAAAGCCTTCAATGGAATCCAGAGGCGTGGCTGTAGAGTAAGGGTTGAATTCTTTATATAGAAGCAGTCCTGAATCTTCAGTTTTGGGCTTCCATAAAGATAGCTAGGGTTTACTTAAT
Source organism: Vicia sativa (assembly GCA_021764765.1). NCBI lineage: Eukaryota > Viridiplantae > Streptophyta > Magnoliopsida > Fabales > Fabaceae > Vicia > Vicia sativa. The sequence continues at coordinate 153,326,679 of CM038793.1, read as the reverse complement.
TCTCTCCTAAAAACATGGTTTGTGCAACAACCAATTTAGGTTTAATTAAGATTAACCTAGCAGCCACGTGAGCATGCTTTCTAATAACAGAAAAACATAAATAAAATGCTCAACAAACTTCCTGAAAAATCTCAGAAAACGATTCGCAGAATGTCACGAATGTCATAACATTTGTTATGACATCGACTTTTCTAGAATTTCCAGACAACTTTAGCTTCCTGCTCGAAATGTACTTTTACCATCCTTGTCCAAGAGGATTTATCTTCAATCTCGAATGTCATGACATCTATCAAGACATTTCTAAAGCCTAGTTTTACCAAAATTGATGCCAACTTAAAACACTAACAAACTCCCTTTGGCACATTTTTGGCTAAAACTACTAGACCTATCAGTACAAAATGCGCAGAAGACTAACAACCTAGTTCTAAGTTTTCCTAAGCTTTCCTAAGCTTCAAGTAACTAGAACTAAGAGAAGATAAATTCTACCCATACACAAGTCCCACAATTTCCCACATACAATTGCCCTCACAATTGTTAAACAAATGACTATAAAATTTTAGGCCATACAATCCCCCATACAGCTTCCCAAAAATCAATACTTACGGTATTTCTTCTCCCCTTTAGCCACAAAGGCCAAAGGAAACCATACAATTGTCCCCAAACCTTTAATCAAAAGTGTCAACAAAAAAAACTAATATACCAAAAGTAATTAAGTACCAAAGTATAGCAGGATACATCACGACAAGGAAGAACAAATGGACACAAAATAGAATGTAATACAAATAACGAAATAGGAAATGGAAGTACAAAAAGAAATAAAGCAACACAAACTTAATTAGTTGCTCTCCTCAAGAGGCATCTTCTTTGTCAAAGACATCGATCATCGCCTTGGAAGCTTGTTCAGCTGCGGGTTCAGAGCTTTCCTTTTCTTGGCCATTGGTGTCCTTTGCATTTTGAACAACCAGCAAATTTAGCTCTATACTTTTTGAGGAAGTTCCAGCTCGGTTATTCGCTCAACTTGAGAACCGTGAATACCTCCCTTGCTTTGACAGGAAATCAAGAATCGTGGTTCACATGAGTTGCTCGGCGTGATCATCGATGTCATGACATTCTTTGTGACATCCGGATCATCCGCTAAACTAGGGCTAGCAGGTCTTTGATTAAGGGAACCAAATTCCAGAACAGAGTGATGTTCGCCTAGGATTCGTGACTATCCTAGAAATGGCCTCCTCTACATACTTGGTACCTTCCCTATTTCTTATCTCAAGGGGAACAAGAGGCGAGTCTTACCAAGAGACGCCGATGAACCTTGATCCTTCTGCATGCCGATTCGGGAGTCAGCCATTGAACGCCGAGGGAGACCTTCATTCAATATCCATGGCTTCAAAAATGCCCTAATCTCACCATGGTGGAGATGAACAATGAAATCTGAGGAGGATGAGGAAGACATATTTCTCGGGAAAGGTTGAGAATCGAGACCAAGAGTGACGGCGGTTGAGAGTATCTTGGATGGAGGTATGATACTTTCAAATGAAAAGGCTATTATATGGAGGAGTCTTTTCACATTCTTGAACCCTATAAAATAAGAGGCAATAAGCAATGACCCACTTATAATTAATAAATGGTCCTTCCCTTTCTTGGAGGCAATCTTAATTGCTACAATTCCTCATACCGACAAATGCCCGTTTGTTCCTTAAGTTTTCAAATTGACTAGCATCAAGAGCCTTGGTAAAATGTCACCATTGAAGTTCGTGACTACATGATCCAATTTAATCACCTTCTCCTCCACAAGTTCTCTGATGAAGTGATGTCTGATGTCTATGTGCTTAGTCCTACTGTGTTGTATAGGATTCTTTGATATATTAATAGCACTCAGATTGTCACAAGACAATGTCATGACATCCTGTGACATTGTACTCGCACAACATATGCTTCATCCGACTATTTGAGAACAATCGCTACCACCGCTATGTATTCACTTCATGGATAGGGACACAGCTTTTGCTTCTTGCTAAACCAAGAGACAAGATTGTTTCCCAAGAAGCATCCTTCGAGGTACTTTTCCGCATCAAGACTCCACCAACAAGATCACAAGATCCGATGTAATTGGTTCACATCCATGGGAATATAGGATACCATAATTGCAAGTTCCACACACATATTTCAGGATTCTTTTCACCTGGTTAATGTGACTTACTTTAGGCTCAGCTTGATATCTTGCACATACCCCAACTGCATAAGCAATGTCGTCTCACGGTTTAGGTACAACAAGCTCCCTATCATGCTTCTATATAAACTTTGATCAACCTTTTCTCCACTTGCATCCTTGGTCAACTTCAAATGTGTAGGAGCAGGAGTCCTTTTATGGCTGGCATTCTCCATTCCAAACTTCTTGACAATATTCCTTGCATACTTGCTTTGTGAAAGAAATGTTGAATCTTCCATCTGTGTGACTTGCAATCCAAGGAAGTAAGTTAACTCCCATGAGACTCATTTCAAACTCGCTTGCATTTGATTGGCAAATTGTTTCACCATTGTCTCGACATTCCTCCAAATACTATGTCATCAACATAGATTTGAGCCACCATAACCTTTCCACCTTCATTCTTGACAAAGAGAGTTTTATCCAATCCTCCTTTCCGTATCCTTTGTCTAAGAAACTTGGTCACCTTTCATACCAGCCTTAGGGGCTTGTTTTAGACCATATAGGGCTTTCCTTAATCAGACATGTTCGGAAAACTTGGATCCACAAATCCTTAGGTCGTTCTAAATATACTTCCTCATCTAAGTAGCCATTTAGGAAGGCACTTTTACATCCATCCGAAACAATTTGAATTTCGAATGCAAGCAACTCCTAGTAGAAGCCTGATTGATTCCACTAGCCGGTGCAAAGGTCTCATCAAAGTCAATTCCTCCACTGAGTGTAACCTCGAGCAACAAGTCTTGCTTTATTCTGGTGACAGTCCTTCGCATCGACTTGTTCTTGTAGATCCACTTAGTGCCAATGATGTTGGTTCCTTCGGTCTAGGAACTAATTCCCATACTTCATGTTGCTTGAATCGTTCAATTCCTCTTGCATTGCTCCAATCCAAAATTCATCACATAGAGCTTCTTTGACATTCTTTGGCTCTATTTTGACACGAAGAGGAGTTTGAGACAGCTCGGATCTTGTAACAACACCTTTGGTTGGGTCTCCAATGATGAGATCCTTTGATGATCTTCTGAATCGATTGAGGGATCTTTGTTTGCTTCCTCGTGTTCGATTCGTGAAGTATGAGTAGGAACATTTTCCTTATCGTACTTGAGGTGATGTCTCAAACCATGTCTCAACATCATATGGGACATTGTGCTCGATAATGATCATCAACAATGACATTAATAGACTCCATCATAACCGGGTTCGGAGTTGAATACCCTATATGCTCTGTTTGTGGAGTATCCCAGAAAAATGCCTTCATCACTCTTAGAATCCATTTTTCTCCTTTGATCACGATCTGTCAGAATATAGCATTTGCTTCCAAACACATGAAAGTATTTCACAGTTGGTTTTCTTCCTTTCCATAGCTCATACAGGGTGGAGACAGTTCCTTTTCTTAAGGTAACCCTGTTGTGAACATAGCAAGTTGTATTCATAGCTTCAGCCCAAAAATGAATAGGAAGTTTCTTAGCATGAATCATTGCTTTGGCAGATTCCTGTATAGTCCTATTCTTTCTTTCCACAACCCCATTTTGTTGTGGTGTTATAGGAGAAGAAAACTCATGGTTGATCCCTTTTGAGGAACAGAATTCATCAAACTTGCTATTCTCAAATTCTTATAAGAAAACTCATTCATCTAATTGTTATGTTATAATTAGACAGTTGTATAAACAAGTGTGTGTGTGTGTGTGATATGTATTCATAGGAGTTTATGAAGGAAATATAAACAATGCATGATGTTTATTTACAGAAGTTTATGAAGTAAATATAAACAAGTGTCTGTGAAACGAACGTTTAAAAACGAGCGTAACTTGATTATTTACAAGTTTGAACTGTGTACAAGGAAGTGAATATGTACACGAACGAGTATTTATGTACAAAGAAAGATGGATGTACGTAGGGGGGTTGGGACTTACACCATAAGGGAGGCCCATTGGTTTAAAAGAAGTTTCATCAATAATAATTCTTCTCCTTTCAATACCAATGGTATCGGTGTATAAACAAACGAATGAAAACAAACGAAAGAAATTTGTTTATGTTTGAATATTGACAATGATGATTTGAGTATGTACAAGTAAAATCAAATATGTACATAAAAGGATTGGGACTTACACCGTAAGGGAGGCCCATGATCGATTGAGAAATTCGAGCGAAAACGAATTTGATTTTATCGTTTAAATCGGATCGATCATGGTAAAAGATGCAAGTTTGATGAAAAAGTTTTGAAAAATGATTTTGAAATGTGAAGTTGATTTATGAGAAGTTTTGAAAAGAATCGGAAGTCGAAAACTTGAAAAATTCACCTTTAAAAGGTGTTTTGAAAAGTGCTCAGAACGTCGTTTTCGGCTCGATTTAAATATAATCAGATGAAAGTTTTTTCTGAAAATTTTTGCACAATCATAAAATAGATACATTTATTGACAAGTGTACAAAAAATCACCTCAAAATGAGAAGTTTTGATTGGTTAAAAAAAATGTGAAAGTTTTGTAAAAAACATGAAAGTTTTGAAAAAGAATGGTCTTGAGAAGGATTGAACTCATGACCATTGGGTGGCTACGTGGAAGAAAACCTTAAGGGCGAGCTAGCAACCACTGGGACAAACGTGTTTTAGTGTTTATGAATCCAGAACACGTGTAAACAAGATATTGGAATATTTGAATTTAAAAAAGGCTCAAGAACACGCGCGCAAGCTATGTTCTTCGTTTTGATTTTCAGTTTCAACAATCCATGCTAAAATCTTCATTTCTCAATGAATTTCAATGAAATAAAAATGAAAGTTGCTCGATTTTGAACAACGAACATGATGGCAGATGTTAATTGCATTTATTTTTGACCTAGCATGCTTAAATTTCTGGGAACCACGAAGAACCCTAGAACTGACTTTTCTAAATTAAATGATGTATGATTGATGATTCTTTGATTTGTTTTGAGGGTTTATGATCGTGATGAGTGCAGAAAGAGATTGGCCATGAGCTTTTTCATTTATGTTCAAGGAATTATGATATCCAAGTTCAAGTTCATACCTGTTTCAAGTGGAGATCGAATTCAGTGCAAGAGTGTTTCCAGAACTTGTTTCTTGATTGCTACAGCATCATCGGCTCATATGGAAGCTATGTGGATGGTCTGCTTGCTTCGAGCTTGCTTGGATCATGCTACACAAGTCAACCTGCACAGACTCAAAATGGAAACTGGAAATCGTGTCTTGAGTTGTTACAGATGGTTGTTAAGGATTTGAATCATGTATATGAGGTACATAGAAGGTGTTAGGATGATTAGAACACAACTTGTTCCATTAAAACCATGAATTCGAATGCTTATGGCAGTTTTGGAAGTTTGAAAAAATGAAAAGTGATTTCTGATTTTTACTTGTTTTCAGTTTGATTTTAAGTTGTAAACAAGTTTGATAGTGATATTAGAGCATGTTTGACACCAAAGATCTCATGTTCATTCACAATTTTTCAAAATTGCATGATCTCTCCATTTTGAACTATGATTTGAGAAATTGGAGAAAGTGGAAGGAAAGTATGTCTTGGCATTACTTTGGTGTAGTTTTGAACTTGAAATCATGATCTATTTATAGGCCAATGGTTCTGAAAATGTTAGGCAAGAGTACATGGCAATTGGAAAATCAAAGATGCCTTAAGGGGTAAGAAAGACTTTTCAAAAGAAAAAGGAAGTTTCCTCTTTTTACCATGTGTGAAAAATCTTCAAATTGATTCTATCTCATCTCAATCATATCTAGCTGATATTTATCAGCTCAATGATCCATTTGGCAAGGTTGTATTGCTTCTAGATGAAGAAATCTCAAAAATGACCTATAATTTGAAGTTTTGACTTTTGAAAATTAAGTTCATGGAGCCTTATGTTTCAATTTCAAAAGTATAGCTAGAATCCATGGATTTTTGAGTTCTTGGACATTTTGGAAAGCTTGTTTCACAAGCTACAACTTTCATGTTTTGAGTTTTTTCCAATTCAAAATGGAACTAGGTGAAAAAATGGCATGAAGTTTGGAAAAAATAAGAAATTTTAACACTTAGAAAATTTTCTATGTATGAAAACTTTTGACTTTTTGTTGACTTTTTCAAATTCTTTGATTTTTTATGATCATGATGGATCATTTGAAGTATTTTGATGATTGAAAAAGTTTTGTTTTGAAAAATTTGACCAAAAGTCAAAGTTTGACTTTTCTGTGCAGATGAATTTTCATCAGATGTTTCAGAAATTGACTGATGAAGTCTGTGATCTTTTGTGATGTTTTGAATCCAGAAATTAGGTCAATATGTTGTATCTAAGATATAATGACCAATCTCTATCCAAAAAAGTCATTTCTTGCTCAAAAAGTCAGAGAATACTCATGCTTGATCAAAACCCTAATTGGTCGATCCTCGATTGATCTATGAGAAAAATTGGATATCTGATGATCAGAGGTTGATAATTTGATCAAGATAGATCAAATGAGGTGAGAAAAACTCAAACCCTAATTGGTTGCCTCTTGAATTAGATGAAAATCTGATGAAACCCTAATTTTGACCTATGAATGCTACACCCGATTAATGTTATCTGAACTGTTAGTGATGCAATGATGCAGATGTATGGTGGTATATTAGGTCAAAATTTGGGGTATGACAACGTACATCAAAGTCTATTGCACAACTTTTTCTTCCTGACGCTCGAAATTGGGCAGAGTTTTTGGCAAGTGCTTTGAGTATACAAGTGAACACACAAAATTTACATTGAAATGACTTATTTATAGTATTTACAACGTAACTTTCTAAACACAATCTATGGCTGGTGTTCGAAGCTTGAGAAAACTGTTCCACCAGATCTCGCCACTTGTTTGGCGCTCAAACCACATGAAGCCTTAACAACTGCCCACTATCTTGAGTTTTGAATCTTTCTCGCTTCTGACTTAGAGTAACTGCTCCTGATTTCGACGATTTCCTTCATTAAAGACAAAACACATAAATTTCTCTAATTCCAAAATCCTCCTCAATCGACTAGGCTCGGCTTTGACTTCTTCCTTGTTATCCAACACTTTGGTCGAATCAACCAATTTCCTTGTTTTATTCCTCCAATCGACATGTTTTCCTTTCAACATCCTTATCTTAGTATTTTTTGGTCATACCCTTCAATCTTCAAAAGAACCCTTATTCTTTAAGGATCGACCCTTAACTTTCACAAACGTCTGCATTTAATACACACCTTTGAACCAGTATCTCTGGTGCTTCCGCTGCCTCCAGTATCTCTGGTGCCTTGGGTGCAACTAGTTTATTAGGTGTTGTAGGTGTAGCATCAAGTCTTACCTCAGATGGTTGCGCCTGTGTACCAGATGATGATCCCGTCTCAAATATCCTAGGTGAGGATGTGCGTCTGCAGGAGGACAGGGGCGACGAAGGATGCATTGCAGAATCTCGTCTACTGCGGGAGGACGGTGTAGAAGGAGTAGAATCAGAAGTAGGAGAAGGTGCATATGGTATGCCATGTCTGGATGTCAAAGGTCCAGATGTTGCAGGAGGTCGTGTTACCTGACTCCTCTCTCTCTGCACAGAAGCATGTTGTGCAATTCTCCCGTGCCTCAAACGTGATTGTCTCTCATACATATATCCTGTAGAAGTAATAAATAAATATTAGCATTTGGCCTAAAGTGAAAATAAGGGCAAAAACATGTACAGACAAAAACCGAAACTATACTTCTGGTTTTGTTCTTCCCCAAAACCGAAGTAAAATTCCGATTTCCTCTGCAAAAACAGAGCCACGGGACACAACATCCCAATATCCAAATGTGTAAAAAAATCATTGATCATCAAATAAAGTTTACAAAGTGTTTCCTAATGAGTTTTAATGATGTAAACTACATAAAACAACACATTTTGAACCCTATTTCACTAATTTGAGTAGGAATTACATAAACTCTAAAAATAATTTAAATCGCTTACTTGATTGATTGCTAGTGATTGTTTCTTGTTTGATTCTGTTAGATGTTATATATACCCAATGCTTGATGACTTATGTTGATTGTTTGAGGAAAAAATTGATTTTGGTGAGAAGTGTTTTAAAGAGAGTTTGAGTTTATTTTTGAAAAAAGTTGTAATGGGAGGGGAAGAGTTCCTGGCGCCTTTAAGTATGTCCAAGAACCGAAAGTATACTTATGGTTTGGAACCGGAAGTATACTTCCAGTTTACACCCAACCCTTTCAACGTGGTTTGCATAATATAGGGTGTGAACTGGAAGTATACTTCCAGTTTTAAGGGGCATTTGTGGAATTTCACGTGGTGTCTAAGAAAACTATGGGGTGGGTTAAGAAATCATCTATATTTGCTTAATGATATAACTATATATGTGAGCATAATAAAATAAAGTATTTTCTTTCATTATGTTCGAGCAGAGAACTAACATCATAAAGAAAATAAACCTAGCTTAACATTAATTTGTCAAACACCTCCTATGTTTGGAACCAATGAAAGTGTTTGGAACATTAATTTGTGACACTTTATTTTTCTATTTATATCCTTAGTCTCAAACACAATACAAATGATTTTATAATGACACTTGATGATCAATAAAAAGTGAATAATAAGACTTGGTCAGTGAATCGTTCCTCTGACCATAAAACCAGATTATGTTAGAACAAGATTTGGTTCTGCAATCATGTCTCTGAGTTTTGATGATAACAAAGAGTATGTTTGAGTGAACAATTTTATTACTCTAATGTTTGTTGTATTTTTAAGAATAATCAAATAGTTTCTGCTTCTGATGAATGGCGTGGCCAAGATATTTGAAGAGAAAAATGCTCTGCTTCTAAGCTACAGAGGTTCTGATGAACAAGTAGCGAGGAAAGCTTCATAAGGCTCTGAAGCTAAGTTAATATGATATCACCGTCTGAGAAACCAGTCAGAAGATCTAAAGATAGAAGTGATACTTATGTCAAGATGTTGAAGACTAAAGTTTCAGAAGACAAAGGGTTTTGAAGACCAGGTGCTTGAAGACTCTAAAGATGTGGCTCCGAAGATTCTAAAGACTTGAAGTTCTTCTGAACTTATGTTACGATACAATGTTACAAGACCAAGTGATGAAGACTCTGAAGACGTGGTTCTGAATACTCTGAAGACTTGAGGTTCTTTCAACCTTATGTTACGATGCAAGGTTTTTCAAAACTAAGTGCTAAAAACTCTGAAGACTCTAAAGACTTTAAGTTTTGATTAATTAGAAGTTATATTCTCTCCTCTTACTCATGCTCACAGAAGCCGTACAGAAGGTTAGAAGATAACGTTAACATAGTACAAATAGTACATAGTAAGGAAAAGCTCCGTCCCACTATCTCCCCACTAGCGTAAAGTGTGGAATAGAAAATGACATGGAAGTACTATTTTGTAACGGCTCTCTTTTTCAAAAAACCAACGGATTTATTTTAACTGGCTATATAAAGAGAAGCATCACAAGTTTGTGTTGTTGTTGATGTGTGCCAAAAATGTAATGATGATGAAAATTATTGTTGATAAAAGAAAGCAACAAGATTATCAATCAATGTATTTACAATAAGAGAAACATGAAGAATATCATGTAATCTTGAATCATGTATGTAGAAAATGATATTGGTGATAAAATGTATATTATTGTGAAGGAAAAGAACTCCTTTTATAGGAGAGAAAATACAAAGTAGCTCCTTTATTTTAGGAGTGTTATAATGACTCTTAAATAAGAAAATAAATAATATTAAATAAGAAATATTTTAACACCCCCTCAAGTTGGTGCATAGATGTCAATCTTGCCCAACTTGTTGATCAAGTATTCAAACATTGTTCTTCTCAAACTTTTGGTCAATATGTCAGCGGTCTGTTGATTGGAAGGGATAAATGGCAAGTAGAGAGTACCTGAGTCAATCTTTTCTTTGATGAAATGACGGTCGATCTCGATATATTTTGTACGATCATGTTGATCCGGATTATGAGCTATGCTTATAGATGCCTTGTTGTCATTGTACAATTTCAATGGAGGTTCTACTTCTACCTCCAGCTCTTTTAGGACTTTGAGAATCCACATACCTTCACAAATTCCTTGGGCCATTGCTCTAAACTCAGCTTCAACACTACTTCTTGCAACTACTCCTTGTTTTTTGCTTCTCCAAGTCACTATGTTCCCCCACACATATGTGCAATAACCTAAAGTTTATTTTCTATCAGTAATGGACCCTGCTCAATCTGCATTTGTGAATATTGCCCCATTTTTATCATTGATCTTCTTGAAGAATAACCCTTTTCCAGGAATTGCTTTTAAGTATCTCAAGATTTTGTGCACAGCTTCAAGGTGTTCTTCATATGGTGCATGCATGAATTGACTCACAACACTAACAGAGAAAGCAATGTCAGGACGAGTATGAGCCAAATATATTAATTTTCCAACCAACCTCTGATATCTTCCAGTGTTAACTGGTGTGTCCCCTTTCTCTCAAAGTTTGGCACTTTGGTCCATCGGTGTGTCGGCAGGCTTACAACCACTCATACTTGTCTCTTGTAGGAGATCAAGAACATATTTTCTTTGAGAAACAACAATTCCTTTCTTTGACCTTGCTACTTCCATGCAAAGGAAATAATTGAGGGGACCCAAGTCTTTGATTTCAAAATCCGCAGCTAAGTTTCTTTTTAATCTCTCCATTTCTATCTCATCATTACCTGTAAGAATAATATCATCAACATAGACTATCAAAACAGTTATCATTCCATTTTGACCTGACTTTGTGAATAAAGTATGATCTGCTTATCCTTGAGTATATTCTTGTTTCTTCACAGACTGAGTAAACTTTTTAAACCAAGCTCTTAGAGATTGTTTCAACCCATACAAGGACTTCTTTAGTTTACACACCTGTGACCCAAAGGTTTCTTCAAAACCTGGCGGACAATCCATATATACTTCTTCTTCTAAATCACCGTTGAGAAATGCATTTTTGACATCTAACTGATGGAGAGGCCAGTCTAAGTTAGCAGCAAGGGATAAGAGTATTCTGATTGTGTTAAGCTTTACAACAGGACCAAATATCTATGAGTAATCTATGCCATAGGTCTGAGTGAATCCTTTTGCAACCAATTGTACTTTATTGTGAACACCCACTTACATCCCACGGTTCTTTTACCTGTCGGCAGAGTTGTGGCACTCCAAGTTTTATTCTTTTCAAGAGATTTCATCTCCTCAAAAACAGCTTCCTTCCACTTTGGTATTTCTAGAGCCTCCTTTACATTCTTAGGAATTTTGACACTAGATATATTATTAGTAAATGCAGCAAAAGAGGGAGACAGGTTTGAATATGATACAAAGTTAGACAAGGGGTGCCTAGTACATGACCTACCTGGCTTCCTAAAGGCTATGGGAACATTAACATCAGTATATTTTTTCCTAAGTTCTATAGGGACATCAAGGTCGGTATATAGAGAAACAGGATCAAGGAGAGATTTACCTGTCTGAGTCGGTTGACTTTCACTCGGTTCAGATTCTTAGCTGAGCTGAGGAATAGGGTCTTCTACTACTTGATCATTGTTTCTTCTAACATAAATTTTGCCTTTCCAAGTTGGATTTCCTTCCTCAAATCTCTTTTCTGTTTCATTATAAGGATCTTTATTTGGTGCATTTTAATTAATTTCAGAAAAAAAAATATTCGTTTGATCTTTGTTTTGATTTGTTGCCTTGGATTCTGATTGATCCTTACTCATGGAAGGAGTAAGTTCATCTAATTTTTTCAAGGCATTTTCTTTAGGTGCAAATGTACATGGAACAAAATTATGTGATATATACACATCTTCTGAGATAATTAAATTTTCAAATAATTCAGGAGAATCTTCCTTAGTTTTCCCCCTGAAGGTGATCATTACCAAAAAAGGTTTGTTTTTTAAAAAAAGTAACATCCATTGTTACAAATATTTTCTTTGTATTAGGATCAAAACATTTATAACCTTTTTGAGAAGATGAATACCCAATAAAAACATATTTGATTGCACAGGGTTCAAGTTTATCAAGATGCTTGTGTTCGTGAACAAAAGTTGTGCATCCAAATATTTTAAGTGGTAAATCAGATAGAACTAAAGCAATTGGAAAATATTTCAAGAAACTTTGCAAAGGAGTTTGGAATTTCAAAACACGGGATGGCATACGGTTTATTAAATGTGCAGTTATCAAGACAGCTTCACCCTATTAATATTTAGGGACATTGGTAGAGAAGAGTAGTGCTCGTTCAACTTTAAGAAGGTGCCGATTTTTCCTCTCTGCAATTCCATTTTGTTGGGTGAGTTAACACATGAACTTTGATGCACAATTCCATTTTCAAGAAAAAAATTTCCAACAATTTTATTAAAAAATTCAGAACCATTGTCAGTTCTAAACACTTGTATTTGGGTGTTAAACTGTGTCTGCACCAATTTACAAAAGTTTTGAATTATTTGACCTACCTCAGATTTTTCTTTTAACAAGTATACCCAACAAAGTCTAGTATGATCATTTGTGAAATTTATAAACCATTTTTTGTTGGATAAAGTACTTGTTCGATTATGCCCTCAAACATCACTATGAATCATTGAAAAAGGTTTTGAAGGTTTATAAGATTGAATTGGAAAAGAACTTCGATGATGTTTAGCAAACTCACAAACCTCACATTAAAGTGAAGAAAAGTCTTGTTCAACAAAAAGATTATTGGGATGGATATGCTTTGATCATTTTTAGCACATTTTTCGGGCATCTGACACATGCAGATTTTTCTTGCGCTCTTCGGAGAAATTGCCTCGAACGAGGGTCTTCGGATCAAAATCTGAACTGGAGTCTCCGTAACAAATGAAGCCAACGGAATTTGTGAAATTTTGAGACTGGTACCACCTCGTTTCTATAAAAATTGAGCGAGATATGATTTTTCAAACTTCGCGTATCAGATGAAAAATGTCTGGTTCGTCTCAAAATCAACTCTAGGGAATAAAAAAATGCTCTTAAATGGTAAAGAATTGGCTATGGACTTGTTCATGAGAGTTGTAGAGGACTTTGATATGGAATTTTAGAAATCTTCCCCGCTCAGTTTCGACGTTCCAATTGGGAGATATGAATTTTTTAGCACGTCGAGAACACGGTACAACACTAAAATTCAGTTTAATCCACTTGAAAGATCAATTTTCTTTGAGGTTTTTCTTCACATAATTTGATTCCGGCTTTCAAACGAAGGTTGTGGATAGTAATGAGAGGGACTTTCCAGTCAAAATCATATGCCTTTCGGAGCGCTTGAAACACACCAAAAACCCAAAATTCACTTTATTGAGAAATAAGCAATTAAAGTCTTTTTCTTGACGAAACGACTTCTGATTTGAACAAATAAACTGGAGAATATATTGAAATGATCCCAATGATCATGTAACCAAACCAAAATAGATTTTTGACCAAAAGATCTTGCATCAAGTATACGAACCGAAAAATATTGATATCGGTCTCGAAATGATCTGAAATAGCCGGAACACACAGTTTCTTTCGCAAACTGAGATACTTAGAACCTGGTATCCATGTGATCAATGTTATGCATGTGTATGCATGTACATTTATGATTATGCAATTATAAGCCAGAAATTCTGAAATGAAGAGGGTAAATTTTGGGGTACAACACTTTCTTAAACCAAATTATTGAGTTTCTAAAACAACTTGAAGCCAAAACCTCTTCTAGTTCAGATGAAGTTATCATGATCTCATCTGATACTAAATAAGTACATGTCTTAACCCTTCACTCTGAGTTATATGACTCAGATGTTCCCTGGCATGAATTAGAAGATTCTGATTTTGATACACCCATACACTCTCCATGTACCTATCCTTTTCAAAATCCATTCACTTCATTTGAATTCTTCACCACACCAGATAGACCCTCAGAACCATACTCTATAGTCTACACCTTCTAACCCTTACCTTCATAAAACAAATGTTAATCTAAAATCCTTTGATGAATTCTTATATTGTTTTGAGCATATTGCTTTTGACACTCTTCAATATGTTATGGATAATTCTTTTTACAGTATGGATCCGGACTAGGTAAACTTCATCTAGAATGAATTCAGGAAGTGGTTGAATGATAAGTCCCATATCATTCAAGTATTATCTCATATGGAAGTTGTGAAAAAACACAAGGCTTTGCTTGCTTCTAAAGCACCTCATTTTGTTCCCCTCTCCTTGCCTACTCTGGAAGTAGAGATTCTATAAGAAGTTGTTGCTTCAACTATGGAAGTGCAACCATCCGATGTTGCTTTTGTGTTAGTTGAGTCTGGGAAGTCTTTAGTTAAATATGGTAACACTTCTGGGTTGTTGAAGCATGCTTCCATTGAAGAGAATCCTTCTGGGATAAAGGAAACTTTGAACGAGCTATAGAAGACCAATGCTTTAATCCAAGCTTGTTTGGACAAGCAAGATGAAAGAGCTAATCGACATGATACGTTTATCACTCTGATTTCCAACATGATTAAGGATTACATGGCCATGATTCTACCTCCTCCTCCACTGAAGCCTTAGACCCTTGTTTTTGCCTCTATGTTTAGAACTAAATTTATTTATGTGTTCCTAAAACTTTTGTACAACTGGTCTTTGATTAATGAAATTTTTTCTTTTGTCTCTTTAAATATTTTTGAAATCTGATAAATGGGGTGAAAGTTATATGATTTTGATACATCTATTCTTAGAATCATGTTCCCAAACATGTTTTTACGTTTTTGCCAATAACGTTGTTTAACTCAAGAACTTTGAGAAAATTCACTGAATTTTTCTTAATAGGAAATCTCGGAAGCTCTGAAGAAGCTTCAGAATCCCGCAAATCATAAGTCTTTGGTTATTTTTCCTTTGGTAAAAGGAAGTTCAACCAGACTCTGAAGATTTGACAAGTTCGAACAAACTTTGTTGCATCATCATCTTCTAATAGCAAGCTAAAATCTAATATGAAGATTTTGTCTTCGCTTGTCAGACTCTTGATAGTCCTTAAATAAGGGAAGTATTCCTTTGTTCTGATTGATTCATGTTATTTCTCAAAAATTCTTTAAGTCTTGAACTCAAAGGGAGACTTAGAACAAGATTAAACAAGTTCTCGAAATATAGAACTCAAGGGGAGTTGTTTAGCTAACTCTGAAATTATTTTTATGTGATTAAACCAGTATAAATTATTTATCAAAATGCATGGCTTTCTCATCATAAAAAGTGAGATTTTAAGAACAATATTTGATTATGCATCTGACCTTGAATTTCGATGATAACATTACATGGGTGATTATATAACAATTTAGTACCCTAATGGTATGTTTAGTGTGTAGCTTTTGCTAATAGGATCTGACTATGAAAAAGTGACGTGCAACGCCATCATATTATGTACTCAACACACTAAGTGATACATGTACGTGTGTCATTGCTTAAAATGCTTATGGGATACAACAATTCTGATGAATGTTAGTTTTATTTCTTCTAACTACGAATATGTAGTAGAGCTTCTGAAGGGTTCTCAAGCTCTGAAGATTCCAAAGCTCTATTTCCCCAAGGTTCAGAAGATTCCAAAGACAAGGTTTTTAGCGAACAAGTTCTGAATATTTTGAAGACACATCCCTGAAGACCAACACACTAAAGATTTTGAAGACAAGATTATGTTGAACGAAGTTCTGAAGACTCTGAAGAAAAAGGTTCTGAAGACCAATTTTAATCCTTTTAAGCATGATTCAACTCATACATATTGTAAATCCTCTGAAGATTTAAAGAAAAGATCAAAGGTCTCGCGTGAAGAGATAGTACAATGTCACATCCTTTCTCTACCTTGGTTTTGTGGTTCAAGGACTGTACTTTTTGTACTATGTTGTCTACCACTCTCATTGACTGTTGCAAAAAGACAATTAGAATTTTGATATTCCTATTCTACCCTCCAACAAATTTCTTTTCAGGTATAAAAGGAATACTTAGAAGAATTTGAATTGTTGAACAACTTTGAAGAAACTCACATTAATTCAAATTGTTAAAATATTGTGAAGGAACTAGACAAACTCATCTGATAATGTATCAATGAAATCATCATCAGACTTTTTTATCTCACAAAAGGAGAAAGGAAAACATATCGAAGAAAACCTGAAAGGGATAAGACACGGTCTTGCGACTGAGAGATAGGGTAAGGGAACCTATTATGCGAGAGAAAAGTATTAGCACCCCACACGCCCACTCTACGGTATCCACTTATATTTTTTGTCTAATGGGTGTGTTATATCTATCTACTGCTTAATTGCTACAACTATGCTATATGATAAGAGGAAATGTATGTGAAAGAAAGAAAATAAATAAAATACGGGAAAAATAAGGAAGTATTTACAAAGTTTGCTCGATCGAGCCCCGTGACAAGATGCCTACGTATTCACTCGTGCAATGGGAAACTCAGAGTGTCGTAGTTTGGCTCACATGTTTTGGTGGGTTGCAATGTTTTTTATGGGAAGTAACATTCCGCATCCTAACAATCGCAACTCGTGCTTGGCGTTGCAACTTCTAGGAAGTCTTATGCTCGGCTGCTCGCACACTTAGCAACTTGCTTGGACTTGAAAAAGAACGCCCTTTTCAAAAAGGTTTTAAACACCAAAAGAGTCCGCAGGTGAAAAAGGTTTGAAGTGAGGTTGATTGCTTTTACCTTTGAAAAAAGGAGTTTTGAACCATTATTAAGTGTTTTGATTTTCAAAAGAAAAGAAAACAAGTTTTAATTTTATTACATGCAAGGATGCAAAAGAAAGAAGAAAACAAGAGGGTAAACTAACTAGTTATACCCCTAATGTTATCATGCATGGATTGCAACCTAAAGTCTACCCCGAATCTCTACCTAAGATAGAGTCGAGAGAATCCTAAGGGAGCATATCAAAGGTTCACAACCTAGACCTACATTCATCTCGAATCGCTACCTAAGGTAGAGTCGAAGATAACTCAGGGAACATGGAAAATGTTTACAACCTAAGTCTATGTCTATCTCGAATCGCTACCTAAGGTAGAGTCGAAGACAACAAATGGGAAAAGACAAAGGTTCACAACCAAAATCTATGTCTATCTCGAATCGCTACCTAAGGTAGAGTCGAGGACGACAAATGGGATGAAGCAAATAAGTGCTTTGGGAGAAGCACACACACAATGCAATGCACAATCAAATGATACACACGTGTGCGATGAAGATCAAAGAAGTCCCATAGACTGCGACGGTAACGAGTACACCGGAGTCCACCAGGAGCCGACTTTCGGAGAAAAACCATAGCCACGAATGGAATTAAACGTGTCAACCAAGAGTTTCCTATGGGAGAAAGGTATCACAACATGATATGAATTATCAAGTGTGAGGAGAATATGAGTGCGGGTGTCAAAACAATGAATGTGAACCCCATGAGAAAGCGTGGAGAGTCAGAATAGGGAACTCTTGCCACTTTTATTATTGACTCGATAAAAGGAAGCGTCACGATTCACGTGAGCTAAGCTGACACATACTAGAACTGTGTAGGGGTTGATTGTGAACCCTTTTTGCGTGTCCATCATATCATCCTATATATCATTCATTAGTATCAAAGAGGGACTTTGCTTGGTGGTGCCACACTGGGTTGCCTAACCACTCATGACCTATGCAAGCACAACTATAAACACAAATGAAAGATATTTCTCTATGCACGAAAGAGGATTTTAAACAAACCATAAACAGTTCGCATACATAATTTCCCTAAACAGGTCTTTAAATAAACCAGAGGGGTTCCTGAACATGCTTCAACTACAGAAGCCCCATCATGCATCTCTAATCCTACTTCTCATGGCAAAAGAAAGCGGTAAAACCCTACTTTTCACGCTCTCTAGAAAAACGGTAAAAGAATGCGATAAAAAGGTATAGAAAATACCAAACGGATGACAATCCGTAAGCAAAAGCAAGCAAAGAAATACTCCAGAAAACTTCAAGTACTCCTGACACGCAATAAAGAAATCTAGTGAGAAATGCGCGGAGGGATCAATAAGCAAAATTGGAATGTGCGTAGATACACATTCGAATCGAATAAACATGCAAAGAAAGCAATTCAGACAAAGGACGCACACACATGTGTGCAACATCAAGAGATGTGTTATACACATCCAAGTCAATCGGACAGCCTGCAAGAAACCCAAGCAAGCAGACAATGAAATACACATACATGTGTGCAAGCAAAGCATGTGTATCATACACATCCTAATCGATCGGATAACCTGCAAGAAACCCAAGAAAGCAGACAATAAAATGCACACACATGTGTGCAAGATCAAAGTATATGCATCACACATCCAAATTGATTTGATATAATATAAAATATATAATATACAAAATAAATACTACAAAATCAAAATGATTGATTATGTTTGAAATAAAGGAAACTATAAAAATAAATAGATTAAGTTAAACTAATAAATAGTTTAAAAAATAATTAAATTAAATATGTATATAGATTAAATTAAACTAATAAATAATTTAAAAAATAATTAAATTATATATGTATTAAAAGATACACAAGTGGTTCAGTTTGATTTGAATCGGTTTTAAAAAATTAATTTAAAATCCAATTTAAACTTGGTGGTTATTACAAAATCACATCCAAACTATTCAATAATATTTGATTTTTTGTAATTTCTAAATTCATTTATGATTTTTATTTAAATTGATTTGAATTTAAACACTCCTAATTTATAGGACCACACATATTTAAATATATTTAAATTTTTTGGTTTTTCTTCCTTTATTTTAAATAAATTAGTTAGTTAAATTTTGATTGTTAATTTTGATTTTCTTCCATTATTGTCGTGTTTGAAAATATTTAATCTTATTTATTAATATGACTCAATAGTGACTCAAAATCTTATTTAATCTTTATTTATTAATATGACTCAATAGTGACTCAAAATCTTATTTATTCTTAGCCTCAAAATCCTTAAAAAAAAACGTTCAAAAAAATAATATGACCCAATAGTGACCAATAATGTTTGACCAAGTAATCGGATTTTATATAGTTACTACAGATAAATTACTAAACCTTAAAAAAAGACTTGTAAATTTTTATGTATATCATTCAATAAAGTTAAATGGTAAAGGTAAATCATAGTATCATATTTTCATATTAGTTTTATAAAATATAAAAAATCATATACTTAGACATCATTGAATATTATAATTTATATTTAAATATATTCTTATTTTTATTATATTTAATAAAATAGAAGAAAATTATCAATTTGAATTTTCTTTTATACATTGTTTTGTTTTTTCTAATTATATTAATATCTTTTATATAGTGTAGACATCAAATCTTCTCTAAAAAATCTAGATATAAAAAAATAATTTCTGGAAAATTCTAGATTCTCCTTTAACTAAATTTTATTACAACACGCATGCCAAATCAAATCAAATAATTTAATGAATTAAAACCCAAATCTTCATGCCGTAAAAAACGTTACAAAACACCATAAAATATTATATATATACTATTTTAATATTAGCGTAGTAGGTGTATATGTTTAGACTAGAACATTCTGGTGTACAAAGAAAAAGAAAAAACCATTAAGAAACCGACGTTACCGTGTTTGTTAATTCTTTTCTGTGGAGGTGCTTTTCTTTCCCTTTTTTTATATTATTAACTCATTCCATTCCCAATTTCTTTCCATTCCTTCTCTTTCTTCTCCTTTCCACTACGCATATTTCGATTTTCCTTTTTCTTTCTCTCTAAGGGAAAGAGGGGAAAATCTTATATCTTAATTCCAACCTATTCTGAATCTGCAGATTTGTTTGTTTCAATGGCGGAAGAACATCGATGCCAAGCGCCACGTCTCTGTGCGAACAACTGCGGTTTCTTTGGGAGTCCGGCTATGCAGGATCTCTGTTCTAAATGTTACCGTGATTTGCAGCTCAAGGAACAGCGATCTTCGTCGGCGAAACTGGTTCTCAATCAAACGCTGACTCCCCCTCCTCAACCGCTGGTTTCGCTGGTTTCTCAGGACGTTGTTGTTGTTCAACCTGAGGAGGCGGTGGTTGAGGCGCCTTTACCGGTTGTGGCGATGGAAACGGTTGTTGGAACATCGGAGCAAGTGAATCCGCATCGGTGTGGTTGTTGTAGGCGGCGTGTGGGGCTGACGGGATTCAAGTGCAGGTGCGGGTTGACGCTTTGTGGGTCCCACAGGTACCCGGAGCAACACGGGTGTGGGTTCGATTTTAAGGGGATGGGGAGAGAGCAGATCAAGAAGGCGAATCCGGTGGTGAAAGGAGAGAAGTTGAACAAGATCTGAACTGAAAAGGGAATTATTGTAATTTCGGGTTTGAATTTGGTTGTATGGGTCGGGTGATCCGATTCTTTGGGTGGGTGGGGGATTCGGGAATTGTCCTTTCGTTTCGTTCGTTGTTGTTATTTCATGTGTTAATATTTTAGTTTAATAAAAGTTTTATTTTAGTTTCAGAATTTTGTATAATTGTTCTTTTATTTTGTTTTCGTTTAGATACTCTGTTGTTTTTTGTTTTAACAATTCTGTTGGGAAAAAACATGTTTTAAGAATCGAGATTTACGACCATACGGTTTGCAGGGTTTTGACGGTGCACTGCATCGAGTTGGTTTGTGTTCTTGGTCTTTAAATCTTAATAAAAATTAAATGAGTTCAGAAAATTATATAGGAGGTTGAGATTTTTTCTTATATAAATACAGTATAACAATTATTAAGATTAAATTATTTTCGGGTGATATCCAGCTACGAATTCGATGGTATTTTTCAAGATTCTCGTGCTTGGAGTCAATCTAGAAGGTTTTAATTATGGATTTAAGACAATGTATTTTCAAATAAGGGAAATCATAATCGTATAATCGTTAATTTTTAGTTAATTTGTATAAAAGTTTGATTTTTATTTAAATAACATTTTTTAAAAAGTTGTGATAAATTGATTGAATAAAATATTTTACACAAATTATTTTTACATATACATTTAATAAATTATATTATAAGGTTATTTATTAATGAGTTTGTTTCGAAAATAAAGTTTTAAATATTTATGTCATGATTTTTTTATCAGATACATATATAAAATAATTTTATACAATGTATGAGAATTATTTTCATAATAAAATATAGATTTAAATATGTTTTTAATCTCTATAAATATATTAATTTTAACTTTTAATTTCTATAAAAAAAAATTTCAAGTTTTAGTTCTTATAAAATCATTTTTGCATGCAGTTTTAGTTCTGTAGAGAGACAAACAAAAAAATAATTTTATAGGATTTAAAACTTTAAGTCTTGTTATAGGGACTAAAAATTATTTTTCTTTATTTTATAAGCACTAAAAATACATTTAATCCTAAAATATAAATCAAAAATTAATTCATTAATAAAATATTATATTTTAAATATATCAAATGATAAAATACAAATCAAATATTAGTTTACTAATAATTAATTAATATTCTAAATTATTATATTTTAAATTATTAAATAATTAATATGTTAAATTATTATAATTAAATATTTTAAATTATATCGGATTGATAGTGTTTATATTGTCTAGTTCGTATCAATTTTTTGAAATGTGAAAAAATATAGGTATTGACGATCGAAAAATATCTTCTCTGTTGCCAGCAGTATAGGGACACCTGACTATATTGATTCAGCTCTTTGGTGTACTTAGATTTACTCAAAGAGCTCAGTTACAAAATTCTAGTAGAAAGGATTGGGTTTGCTTTCTTCGTGGAGATAGAATACGAGAAAGTTCCAGAGTTTTGTCGATTTTGTTCTTGTATTGGGAATTATGTGGAGAATTGCAGGAGAAAAGAACATATGTTAGAGAAAAAGACTGAAGACAGCAAACACTATGATATAGTGGAAAAGCAACCTACTGAGGTTTGGAAGCCGAAAGTTCCTCCAACTAAACAGGTAGGTAAAAATAGTGGTATGGTAAAAGACTTGAGCATTGTTCCTAAATAACCAAATATAGAGGATGTGACTCAGGCTTTGAAACAAATTTTGTGGATGCCACTCTGGTGGTTGAAACTGTTGAAGAAACTCAAGTGCAGAATTTCCTTGAAACTTCTTGGGATAATATGGCAGCTCAAGGGAATATTCAGCAAAATGAGTGTCATACTTAAGACTTCCAGTTGGTTACATCAAGGAAATAGAACAAGAAAAATAAGAGTAAAAATCACACTAGTCATAGTGTGATTTTGGAACATAAGAGGGGCTTGCTAATTCCTCTTCCAAATTAGCTCTCAAGAGGACGATTAACATCCACAAGCCATACTTTGTTTTCATATCAGATCCCTAGATGTGGTACAACAACTTCCCCTCCAATTGGTTTGACAATCTAAACTTGAAGATGTTTGCTTGAAATCGCAAAAACAACTATATGCCTAGCCTTTGGTGCTTTTGTAAGGTAAACCTGGATCCGAAGTTGCTAGTCATTGATGATTAACAAGTCTTATTTATGTTAAAGGATAATAATGCAAATTTTGGGATAACAACTATATACGCATCTACTAATTATATTCAAAGGAAGCTTTGGAATAATCCGCAGCCATCGAATTTGAATATACCTTGGTGTTTTATTGGCAACTTTAATTCTATCTTAGGAGATCATGAGTACATGGGTCATCCCTCTTCTTCAAGAATTCCCATGGAAGTTTTTTTATAATTTATCCAACCTCAATCAACTAATTCACTTGCCCACTAAAGTTCATAATTTCACTTGGTCCAACGGTAGACAGGGTCATAGAAACACTGAGAAATGTTTGGACAAAGCTATTGTTAATCAAGATTGGATTGATCTTTGCACATCTTTATCTTGTACCACTCTCGTCAAAAATTGCTCTGATCATTACCCCATAATGATTAGTTTTGACTATAAACAGGTTAGAAATTCTTCACAATTCAAATTTATGTAAATGTGGGCTTTACACAAGGACTGTAATCATATTGTGGCGAAAACTTGGGAGACTACAGTGATTGCTTGCCCCATGTTGATCCTGGACAGAAAACTTAAGTTATTAAAAATTAAACTCAAGGGGTGGAACAAGACTTATTTTGGTAACATTTAGGAAAAGGTTAAAAATGTTGAAGACAACCCACGCAACATCCAAGAAATTTCCTCTAGCTCAGGTCAGAATGAGGTTTTGCAGGCCCGAGATAAAATTGCTCAAAAAGATCTCTCTTTTGCCCTTAACATGGAGGAAACTTATTGGAAGGAAAAAGCTGGTGTGAATTGGGCCTCTAAAGGTGACAGAAACACATGTTTTTTTCCAACGTTATGCTAAGATAAAAGTGGCTTCCAAGCCCCTTTCGATTTTGCATCACAACAATGAGGTTTAGACGAGAGCATCATTAGTGAAATTATCACTAAACATTTCTAGGATCTCTACAACGAAAACAACAACCATGTTATGGTGGATACTACTGGGATGATTGAGGAAACCATTCAGTTTCTGGTCAGCAACGACAGCAATCACACTCTTACTTTCATTCTAAATGCTGAGGAAGTTAAGAATGTTGTTATGAGTCTGAACAAGGATAATGCTCCTGGCCCTGATGGCTTAGGAGGTTTCTTCTTTCACAACTATTGGGATATCATCAAGCACAATGTCACTAGAGAGATAATTCAATTCTTTATTGATGACTGGATGATTCCGCATTATAATTTCAACTATATTATTCTCATCCCTAAAACCAAGAATGCAAACATCATCAATCAGCTTCGACCCATCGCCATAGCCAACTTCAAGACCAAAATCATAGCGGATATGCTGGCTAAAATCATGCCTCACATTATTTCTCCAGAACAAAAGGGTTTCATCAAGGGTAAATCTATTAGGGACTGTTTGTCTCACTTCTAAGGCAATCAATATTCTTAATATGAAGTGCTACGGTGGAAATGCTGCTCTTAAGATTGATATAGAAAAGCCTTTTGATACTTCAAATTGGAAGTTTCTTCTCCAGGTTCTTACTAGATTTGGTTTTTGTAATAAGTCTCTATTTCCATCAATGGGAAATGAATGGTTTTTTTTCCAATGTCAAAGGGGTGTGCGACAAGGTGATCCTTTATCACCGCTTATCTTTTGCTTGGCGGAGAATGTTCTGAGTCGTGGCCTTTCCAATCTGGTGCAGGAGGCAAAAATGTTGCCCATGAAAGAGACTAGAAACATTAATGTTCCTTCTCACACTTTATATGCATATTATTTTTTTGTATGGGGGATTCTAGATCTATTAAGGCCATCTGAAATCTGCTGGATATGTATGCAGCTTATTCTGGCAAGAAGTGCAATGTTATTAAATCTACAATGTTTGTTGGAGCTATGTCTAAAAATCAGAAAACTCAGGTTACAGATCTTCTTGGCTTCTCTATCGGTGTGGTTCATTTCCTTTATCTAGGGGATCCTATTTTTATAGGTAAACCCAAGTCCAAACAATTTCAGCATATTATTGACAAGGTCAAAAATAAATTGTGTACTTGTAAAGCTTTTCTTTTATCTTTGGATGGCCGTGTGGAGCTGGTTAAGTCGGTGATTCATAACATGTTTATTTAGTGCATTCAAGTGTACGATTGGCCAGTCTGTATTATTAAAACTTTGGAGTCTTGGATGCGCAACTTCATAGGGAGTGGGGACATTGATAAAAGAAAGCTTAATAACTGTTTATTGGATCAAGTGTTGGAGAACCATTGAGGTTAGTGGTATGGGAATTAGGTTCATGTCAAATATCAACAAAGCTGCCAACTTGAAACATAGTTGGGATACTCTTCAATCTTCTTAAAGTTGGGCTCTTCTTCTCAGAGATAGAGTCTTGAGAAACATAAACATCATTAAATATTACATTTACTCTTCTATTTAGAGCTCGGTTAAAAGTTTATTTCCTATTGTTATGGAGAATTATTCTTGGTGTCTTGGTAATAGTAACCTCGTCAATTTTTGACTTGATCTTTGGTGTGGTTCTGTTACCTTGAAAAATCTCAAGGTATTCAAGCACGTGTATTGAATGCGGATGTTCTTATAATTTAAGGATGACTTTCTGAAATAAAGACCCTTTAGGAACTAAGAACTAAGTGTTTGAAAGTTTGGTTTTGGTGTAGTAAAGAAAACAATGGTCAAAAAGAATATTAGGTTACAATGGAGTCGACTATGAGAAGAATATGCTGAAATATAAAGAAATTGGTCGAATCGACCAAAGCATGGAGATGGTTGAATTTGGTCTTGTCGACCATAAGGGATTATGGACTTAGAGAAATTCTGTTGTTTCCTTGTGTCAAAGAGGAAGCACATATTCGAAGCAAGCCTTGCGTTGAGTTTATTAGAAGCGGGACATTCGAAATTCAAAGTCTCTAAGCAGTTCACTGGAAACGCATAACTCATTTAAGCGCCAAACAGGTGGCAGCATCTGATGAAGCGGTTACCTTAAAGTTCAAACTTCATCCGTCGATTGCTTTAGGGCAGTTATCTTGTAAATACTATAAATAAGTAGTTTCAATGTAATTTCAGTGTGTTCACTTCTATAATCAAATCACTTGCAAAAACTTTATTCATTCTGAGCGTCAGGAAGCAAAGAGTTCAAGAGTGCTTGATGTACGTGAATCACCACTTTTATTTCAATGCAAAACCTTTACATTTCAGTCATTTCTTCTGAAACTTTTACTTGCGTTTTATTTACTTTTCAGCAATATCTTTGCATTATCGTGTATGTTGATTCTCTTTTCGTTACAAGTTTCGAGGTAACAAATGAGTCAGTCGATGCCTATTTTGTTTAGAATAAGTCTGGAGTTCACAGTCTTTTGTCGATCACGAGTCACCATAGTTGGTACAAATCATATTGTGGGCAATCAGATTGTTAATCGTTTCATTTAGACTCCTTCTGTCGGTCACGAGTCACCAGTTAGTCGAATTGAGTCTAACTATAGTGTGGAAAGCCATTGTATTTGTTCCCTTAGTCTTAAAAATCGTTTCTTAGATAAGGATTTCGAAAAAACTAGTACAATCTCAAAAAACCTTAGCACATGTCTTAAGATCAACTGGTCGATCTTGCGAGTAACCCTTAGTTTTAGGACTTTGGGAGGAGCAACGATTGTTTACCATTTTTCACAGTAAACAAATTGGCACACCTAGTGGGACCAGTGCTAAGCATATATTGTTAGATGTCATAAGTGTATGAGACTTAGAAGTGAGAGTTTAACTAAAGAGTATAATGAACCACCAACTAGGAGACGTACACCCACGATGACTAACTATAATGTTGACGAAGTTCCGTCAAGAACGTTAAGTTCGACAGATCCAGTAGTTTCTCAGGTTGCACCATTACCTCCACCACCTGTCACAGTGTTGACCACAATCACTGCACCTATTCCTCAGACTCAGTCGGTGAGTCCATGAGCCACGGTGACTACGACTAAAATCCCACAAGTGCCCCGTTTTGGCACTGCAAATCCTCTTTATGGAATATCATATTCCTTAATGTCGAGATATCAGTCGACTTCAAATGCAGCAGTGGTGTCAGATACTGTTCAAAATCTGAATTCTCCTTTACAAGGATCTGCACCAGGGGGAAATAATAGAGGCAACCTTAATAGAGGAGCACCTTCACAGCCTGTAGTGTCGCCCCTTACTAACACTTCAGTAGCGGTATTAAGGCAACAAATGGATGATAGTAACCATGAGTTGGTTAATATGTTAACTAACCAAATGGGTAATGTATTTAATCCTATAGTACAAGAGTCGGCTGAGACTAATAGGCAATCTGCTGAAACGAATCGACAGGTGATTGCCTAATTAACACGTTTATGTAATTTTTGGGGTGCTCCCCCAGCGCCTGTTCGACTAGCTGCCCCTGGTCAAGTAGACATGGGGGCAATAGAAGATGAAACTGTCCATCAAGGACAAGATGTAGTGCCTCGAAGAAATTTGGTTGTTGACCCACCCAGGGTATTAGTTCATCGACAACAAGAGGTTGATCAAATTGTTGATCAAATTCGACAAGAAGAATTAGTTCTAGAAAATAATCTAACTACAATTGTCGAAAGAATTATGGCTAGGAATGAAATGAATTCCACACTTCAAAGGCCAACTTGTTCTTCCTTTTTGTCGGAATATATTTTACAAACTGAAAACCCTAGAGGATGGAAAATTCCTAAATACACTAAGTTTGGGGGAGAATCCAGGGAATCGACAGTCGAACATATTGCTAGGTACTTAACAGAATCTGGTGATATGGAAAATAATGAAAACCTAAGGGTAAAGCATTTCCCTTCATCCCTCACTAAGGCAACCTTTACATGGTTCACTATGCTGCCTCCAAATTCTACTGATTCATGGACTAAGTTGGAAAAGCTTTTTCATGAACAATTTTATGAGGGACATTCAAAAATTAGTTTGGTCGAATTATCAAATATCAAGAGAAGGTTTGCTAAAACTATTGATGATTACCTCAATATATTTAGGTCATGAAAAGCAAGATGCTTTACCCAAGTTCCAAAACATGAACTGGTTCAAATGGCTGCTGACGGTCTAGATTATTCCATTAGGAAGAAAATAGATCCGACCTTTGTTAAAAGTATGTCACAATTAGCTGATAGAGTTTGACATCTTGAGCGACTAAGATTAGAAAAGGTGAGACATACCAAGGCTAAAGTCAAGAAAGAAAAAGTAGCATATATAAACTACGATGATATTGATCCCATATATGAGGCCGACTACATCTCGCAAACTGAGGCAGAGGTCGACGTGGCTGAAATGAAGCCAGGACCGGCATATGAATGTAAATAATTATTTCATGCCAAAGGAAAAAGTCTTGTCGAAAACGGTTCAAAATTTCCTACAAAAACTTATACTTTTGATGTAACTAAATGTGAAGAAATTTTTTATCTATTAGTTAAAGATGGTCAGATTTTAGTACCTCTAAATGCTAAATTACGACCATTAGAACAACGACAAAAAAGAAGGTTTTTGCAAATTTCATAACTATCCTGGTCACACAACCTCTCAATGTTTTCTTTTCAGGGATCTTGTTCAGAAATCACTACAAGAGGACCGACTGAAGTTCGCTGTCAAGAAGATGAAAATCGACGCTGATCCTCTAAGGCAGGAGGGGGCGTTATTTGCTGAACCTGTTGAGATAAACATGGTGGAACTGACAAAATTTCCTGAAGACAATATGGTCGAGGAAAGTACTAGAGAAAGTCCAAATGTCGGCTTAGCTGATGTTTATCCCAAGGTTGATGAGGATTTGCTGGATTTCTTCTATCGGTGCAAAATCAAGGGCTCACAAGTGTGTTTGTGCCCTAGATGTGGAGTTGTTACTGAAAAAATTGTTGTTGAAAACTTTCAAAAGTTGCAGCTAGAGAGAAACAAGCCCAAGGTGTACAACCAGTGGTTCCCTAATCCAGGGGATCCTATGAGAACTGTGGAAAGCTCCCAAGCTAAGCCAAGGAGTTTCATCCCTTCTGCTGCTGCTCCAAAAGGCACATGGATTAAGCCTTAGAGTAGAATGGGGGCATCAATTGTCGATGTTGTTGTTAGGGATGTGAAAGGGAAGTCGACTATCAATTACCGACACGGGTTCAAATCGGAAAGAAACAATCATGTTTCTGAGAACTACATGGGAAATAATCCCATGTCTAGAACCCAATAGAGGCGCTTTCAGCGTCGAAAACAAGCTCCAAGAATAACAGCTGCTGCTGGACAGGTTTCTACGAATAAAGCAGGCAACAAAAAATAATACATGGTAAAGGTCGACACTGTCGCCAAAGAACGAATCAAGGAATTATTGGCTGAAGATTTTGATATCTATGATTCGAATAGGAATCATTAAGCTCGAAACGAAACAATATCAGTATTCGTTGGAACAAAGGGAATGTCATGATTCAGAATGAAAGAATTGGCTCTTCGAATAGACATACTGAAACTTGGAGCTTCGAATAGCAATTATGGTGATACATATAAAAGGAGCTTCAAAGTGGTAGTAGCGTGGTGTTTAAGAAGCGAGTTCGAAACGAAAGACAGTTCAGATATTTGAAATTCAAACGTGAGCGGGATAAATGGAAGTTCGAATATGCTACTGAAACGGTTCGAGGGCGTGGAAGCTAGAGAAGCATAGTGTTCGCATATGCGAAACGTGGCAAGATCTCATAAGTCGACCGTTATGGTCGAAATAGTATAAATAGAGTCTTAGTGTTAGGATTTCGTGTGTCATATCTATTGTACTAAAATTCATAACATTCAAAATACCACATGGCTAGAAAGCGAATGCTCGAATGATGTACGTATGATTGCACCAAGATTTTTATTATTCAATAATGCATCTTTATCTTTCGTTTATCTCTATCTTGCATCAATGTCTTTTAAATTCTTTATATTCAAAGTCATTTAACTTTCCTTACATTTAAACGTTTTTTCTCACATTTGAAATCCTTTACTTTTAAACTTTTACATTAACGCTCTTATTTTCCGAAAGCTTTTACATACTTGCCTTTATATTCTGTCTTTTACACTTCATGCTTCTACTTTGAAAGTCTTTTACATTTAAAAGTCATTTAAGCATTCCGCATTTATACATTTTCTCAATTCAAATCTTTACGCTTTTACTTGTTCAGATTAGTTTTATACTACTTTACTTGATCATGTTATTAAGTCCTTGAACATCATAATCGAAACACATTTGAACATATATAAAACATTCAAAAACAAGTCTTGAACATGAATCCTTATTTTAAGTTTACACAAACGACCAATACCCCATAGGATCAATCTAGTCGATCATGCAAGTTACCAAAGGGGTTGAATAACAATCATAACGCTTATTTGATAGTTTGGAGGACTAGCGGTTGTTTCACCAGAAATCACTGTGAACAAATTGGCACGCCCAGTGGGACAATCATTGGTTGTCACAAATTTAAAAATAAGGATTATAAGACATAATTATTATAAAAAGGTCTTTCTGAGTAAATAAAGTTCATTGGTATATGAACCTTAGGAGTGGTAGAATAACTAATAGTAACCAACCCTTACCCAGAAGAAATCGAAATAATAGGATGTCAGATCCAAACAATCCACAAGGGGAACAAAACGCCCCACATGGAACAGGCACTAATGCATCTACTTGACGGGACGTTCATGATCCCCAATGCACATTGTTGCATCTTCTACTAATAGTATGGCCACGAACGGAACAAGTGGCATGTCAACAAACAATTCGATCCTAGGCAATACAGGAACCACTGGGTATCCTGGGGGATTTGTCCCACCATCAGGGGCACAAACCCATTTCGCTACCCCACCACCAACTAGACCATTCAGTTTCGATAGTAATAGGCCCAGAAATTCCCAGTATGGAATGCCAACATCTTTTATGGCAGGTTTGCAGACTTCGACGTCGAACGTGTCACCACACTTAGGGTCAGGATCTGGGGCTAATCAATTTATGACAAATAACCAAGGGTCAGTCGGTTATAGTATGCTGCCTATCTTAACCACAGAAAATCAAATAGCTTTCAGGCAGTTAATGGATGATAGTAACCATAATATGATAGGAGTATTAGCACAAACCATGCAAGAAATCTTCTCCCCAATAGTTCAAAATGTGACTGTGACAAACAGAGAGAATGCATAATATGAGTCGAATAGCGGATTTTTGCTCGCTAGAGGTGTAACTGCATTGGTTCGGCGAACATACCTATCATCGAACAAGTGGAGGATGACCCACCCTATAGGCCATCCGAGGGAGTTAACTTGGGGCAAGAGCACAAGGGTAGATGCCCAGATTCGAGAAGAACCACAAAGGGATTGATAGAACCACTAGCAAGGGTCGAAAACTAGATGCCCCTGATTCGAGAGGAACCACAAAGGGGATTATGGAACCGGGCAAGGGTCGAAAGACTAGGAGTCCCAGCTTCGAGAAGAACAACCTAGAGGAGTTGTCATGGTAGGTCGAAACCAAGATCTGATGCTTGTCCATAGAGTACGAAATGACAATATCTTGGCAGAAAATAACCTAACCACCATGATAGAAAGGATTATGGCCCAAAACGGTATTAATACAGGGATCAGAAGGCCAAATTATGTCTCCCCTATAGCAGAGTATGTAATGCATACTGATTTACCAAGGGGATACAAGATCCCTAAGTTCACAAAGTTCGCTGGAGATACCAATGAATCAACAGTCGAACACATAGCCAGGTATCTGACTGAAGAAGGGGATATAGCGAATAATGAGAACCTTAGGATTAAATATTTCCCAAGTTCCCTCACCAAAAATGTTTTCACGTGGTTTACAACTTGGCCCCCTGGATCCATAGATACCTGGACCCTCTTGGAGAGATTGTTCCATGAACAATTCTATATGGGACAATCCAAGATAAGTCTAAAGGAATTAGCAAGTGTTAAGAGGAAGTTTACTGAACCTATAGATGAGTACTTAAATAGGTTCAGACTCTTGAAATCTAGATGTTTCACAGTAGTCCCTGAACATGAGTTAGTCGAAATGGCCGCTGGTGGCCTGGACTATTCTATTCGAAAGAAATTAGATACAATACTTGAGGGACATGGCTCGGTTAGCGAGATAGGGTTCGACAAGTCGAAAGGCTAAAGGCGAAAAGGCCGTGGCTTTTAAAAGTAATAAGAAGGAAAGAATTTCCTATGTCGAAACCGAGGAAGTTGAAGACTATCCAATCGAAGAGGTCGAAATAGATCTCATTGAATTAAAACAGCTCCACCTTACTCTTGTAAACTTTTAGTCTCCACGAAAGGAAAGAAATTGTTGAAAATGAGAAAATGACGGTTTCCAAAGAAGGTGTATACCTTCGATGTAACAAAGTGTGATGAGATCTTCGATTTACTTGTCAAAGATGGCCAGTTAATAGTGCCACCAAATGTCAAAATACCTCCTTTAGATCAAAGAAAGAAAAGAGGATTTTGTAAATATCATAGTTTCCTAGGCCACAAAACCTCACAGTGTTTTCTTTTCAGGGACTTGATTCAAAACACAATTAAGGATGGCAGATTAAAGTTTGCTGATAAACCAAAAATGAAAGTGGATGAAGACCCTCTGGATATTGCAGACACCAACTACTTCGAGCCTTCGAGCATTGGAGAAATTAATATGGTGGAAGCAGACCAAGGGGCCACTACATTGAAAGAGGAAAGCACTGAGAATGAAAGTTGGGTACTGGTCGAAGTCAACAATGGAGTTACTGAAGACATCCACAAACAACTAGAGACTTCGATCGAAACAACGCCATCAGTTGTTTCGAAAGAAATCCAGGCTACTGAGGGCCAGGAAAACTAGAAGCAAGAATTGACACAAGCATCAAGGCACGAGGCTCAAACCGAGAAGGTTCGATTACAAAGCAAGCCTCCCTCAAAAGAGATCTGGGATACCTTGGGTGAACCTAGTGGGAAGTTTGACTATCTGGTAAAATATTCTGCTCCAGAGAGTTCGAAAATCCGAATCGAGGACGTCAAGCCCACAGGATGGGGAGATGATGATACAATAGGGGAAGTTAGAGATAGTGGCATTCCTAAGAAGAAAGTCTGGGACACCTTAGGGGAACCCAGTGGAAAATTTGATTATCTGGTAAAATACTCTGCCCCAGAGAGTTCAAAGATTCGAATCAAAGACGTCAAACCATCAGGATGGGGAGATGATGTTGAGAAAGGGGAAGATGTAGATGTCAACATGGTGGACATGGAGAGACCCTGTTCTGAGATGCAGGAAGTGGAAAGATACCTTGAAAAAGAAAAATATAAAATGGAGGAGGGTTATGCTGCAGATACCAGCCTCAAACAATATCTCATGCTGTGTGTCATACCCCAAAATTTTCCCTCCATATTCTCAAGACATTCCATACATCTATACTCAAGGATTCCTCAAGAGTTGATCAGACAAACTCTCTCCTAGACAATCAACCCAAACTAGGGTTTCGCAATTCTCAGCTCCAGATGGACTTCCAACATCTCCAATGGTCTTCATATGCTTCAAAGATTCTCCATGTCAAGTTTCAAGCCTTACAAGTCAAGTTTCCTCAAACAATTGCTCAGATGGTTGGAAATCAGTTGTATTGGTCAAAAAGTCAACTGTGGTCAACATACAGTCAAACTTCATAATTTTTGGTCAACATTCTCATTTTGAAGTTACATTCATCATTTGATCAAGGGTTGATCATGATTCATCAAGAAAACCCAAGATTTGCTCAAAAGTCAAACTTTCTAAATTAGGATTTCTAGATGAAAAGTCAACTGAACTTTGACTGATCATAACTTCTTCATACTTTCTCAGAAATTTTTCCACCACCTCTTGTTTTGAAGGAAATTCAATTCTCTACAACTTCATGTCTCACAAGAATGTCCAAAAAATGCTTCATTTGAGAGGTATGGCTCAAAACATTACAGGTCATTTTCAAAGTCAACAAAAAGTCAACTTTTTGTTTTGAAGATATATTGAGCACGGAAACTCCAATTGAGATGAGACAAAAAATGTTGGTTAGAGGACTCTTAGAGATTTCCAAAAAGTCCAAGAACACTCAAAAATCTGGAAAATTGAGCAAGATACACCATTCAGAAGTTGGGCAATTTTGGACAATTGCACAAAAGGACATTTTGGTCAAAATGCAAAATTTTCCAAATGGGCCTAAAATCTTTTGATCCAAACTTGTTCATGACATTATTTGTGACTCATAAATGCTTGGCCATGGAAATTTTCTATTTTATTGATTTAATTTTGGATTTTAAACCATTTAATTCCAAATTAAATTATATAAAATATGAAAATAAAGTATTTTTTTCAAATGGGTTGGATTTATATCATGCTTGGAGTTCAAGAAAGCCCATAATCCATACCAAATTCGTGATAGCTTGCATATGGAAAGAAAAAATCAAATTTTTTAGGAAATTTGATTTTATTTAAAGAGGAAATATTGCACATTCAATGATCAATCTTTTTTCACTCTTTTTCCTCTCTCAAATTCCTCTATAAATACTCAGCAAGTACACAAGCCAAGGAAACGAAACCCTAGCCCAAGAAAGAACCCTTATGTTGTCAAAAATTTTCTCAAACTTGTGAAATTCGAATTTCAAATTGCAGCGAGTTTCAAGGTGTTCCAGCCATCCAATCTTGCTCCTTGACATCCCAGGAGTCCAAAACAATCCTTACATCAAGCCAAATCGCCCTGAATCGTGTCTTTGAACTCTCACCGGTTTGAAACTTTCTCAATTTCGACTTTTATGTTTCATGCATTGCTAATTATTTTTGGTTGATTATATGCACTCAGGGCACTCATTAGATCGTGATAGACGTGTTACATGTGAGGTTTCACGTATAAAACTCATATTGCCATTATTAGGGTTCCAAAAGCTGTGAGATTTGAAACGTAAAATCCAGGCCGATTCAGGACATGAGGATAGCACCATCGTGCTCGCAAGGGTCGAAATAGTCGATCTGTGCACTTGTTTCGTTTTGAATGATGCATTTTCTAGGTTTTTCAGGTTGAGGCAAGTCGGAGAAGACGACCGGAGCTAGGGCTCCGGCGTCGTTGACCAAGGCGAGGACCGGCGAAGCGTGCGTGTCAATTTCGTGTGTTCCGATTCGTTCGTTCATGCCATCCAGGGCCCACCAGCTGACTGTGTTTTTGACTTCACCAAGCAATGACACGTGTGGTTCATGATCACACGTTTTCGATCCTTGACACCCAACACATGATGGTCTAGTGGTTAAGGCATTCACTGTTCAGAGATGCTCCTCCAGGTCCCCTGTTCGATCCACTCCAGGGCCGGTTTTGCTATTTTTCCTTACAAACTTCACTTTTCAACTATTTTTTCTATTTTATATTCATTTAATATTTTTGCATCTATTTTAATTCTTTTCATATTTTTATTTATGCATTAAAAAATTATCAAAAATTATTTTTCCTTTTGCATTTATTTTCTGAAAAATCTTTATTTAATTTATAAAATTAAAAAATACAATTTTGCATGCATATTTATTTTTATTCATAATTTTGCATTTAAATCACATTTAATTAGTTTTTAATTATTAAATTGCATTCAAAAAATCCCAAAAAATTATTTTAGCATGTTTATGTTATTTCCAGCATGTCATATTTTTTCTCATCCAAAAACTTGCTTTTTTCTAACAGTTTTTCTCTTATTCGATTCATCTCGTATTTTCCGATTTCTCATTCTTTTACAGGTTATTCCGTTTCAGCCGGTTTTCTTTTATCATTTTATTTTTCCAATAATGTAACTGCTCATGGGATGTAATAGTTTAAATTAGGTTTTTATTTTCCGCAAGTTTAAATTATGTATCTGCCCCAAAGCCATGTAATAGCGTAAGACATTTACCTTTCCGCACTTTACATTCCGCATTTTAATTTCCGCACCCTATAAATTGTTAGTAACTAGGCGTGTATGGCAAGACTAAAATCAATATAGCCCACTAATTTTCAAAGATAAAATATCTGAAATCAACACACTCTTTTCACACATGCACCCCTTAGGGTAATTCTCTCTCGATGCCTTACGAATTCACATGGTCATGTCCCCTCGAACGTAGAGGTATTCTAGCACCGTTGCCTTCAAAACAAATCATCATAGTCCCTTCGATACAAAGATCATAAGACCCACGATGTCGCCTCCGAATACATGATCTTGACCCTCGATTGTCGCCTACGAAAAATGATGATAGTCCCTTCAAATGTGCTAGGATACTTCCTACAAGTTGCTTTCTATGACCATTCGATGTCCCTTCGAATGTCCCGTTTACATCCAACAAATAGAGTTACCTACCAACTAATGGTATGTATGACACTATTCTAAAGGAACGTAAAATAACACGAAAACGACCAATTCTGAGTAGGTAAATAAGACTTTTAGTTGCTTGCTCTATCAAAATACTTTTCACACCTCACACTTTTGTCAAAGTTCAAACTCTTTTCAAAACGAAACATTTCCAAACACTTTGTATACATTCCTACATGAATCATTACAAAGTCAAAGCGAAATGCCTTTTCAAAACATTTTTTTGTCAAACACACAAAAAGCAATTTTTAAAGTGATCTAAGAGCAACTAAGAGCCCGTAGATAACTACGGATGGAAAGGGGTGCTAATACCTTCCCTTTTCATAACCTTCTCCCTTACTCAGAATCTAACGAAGGTCTTTTTCTGTACTTTTACCTTCCCTTAATTGGATAAAAATAAAAGTCGGTGGCGACTCTTGCTATCCGCACATTTGCGATACCAATCCACAAAAGTCAGTTCACCGTATCACAGAACTGGCGACTCTGCCGGGGAGACACCCTAAAAGAGAGAATGCCTTAGGGATTTCTAGATCACCTTTACCGCTTTCTGTTTGATTTGTATGCTTTACTTTTAAGGGTTGCTTGGGTATTATATTTGTGGGGGATCCTACACCCGGATCCGGGTTTCCTTTTAGGTAAGTAGCAATAAATCGTCGAGACCGTTAGACGTATATCAAAACGGTCAACATGATGGCTACGTTAGCGTGACACTTTGGATGTCCTGATACTCTTCATTCCCAAGTTGAGGATAGTATTTGGCTTCTGCGTGGTGTCATCAAGCGCTAACTAAACTTTTAGAACCTTAATTGACCCATCTTGGCCATTAGAAGGTAGTGAGATGGCCGGCTTTGGTGCAGACTAAGGTTGGTTGATACTCGATACTACGCTCATTGAGATCAGACTTTTGGGATATTTTCGGTCGACCACTTGGTAGTCATATTGAAATAAACGCCTACGAGAAAGATCAATGATGTGAGATTCCTAGAACCCGGTTACTATTATAGGACAGGATGAACCAACTCAAACTTTTGGTGGGGTAATCACCTATACCTCATTCAAGCCTTAAACCTAGGCTCATTGTGTGAATTGTTTGTGTGTGCTAAACATGACATCATGACATCATTTGCATTGCATATCATTTCTAACTATTTCAAGGACCTAGGGATTTATCTTTGCTCTGTTTTGTAGAGATTATGGCTTCTAGAAAGACTATCCGAATCAACTTCATGGGTATACCTTCTCAACTCAAAGATTTGGTTTCAGAAATTCCCGATCATGCTCAGTTCATCAAGAGACATGGTTATCTACTTGATTTGGTTATCTCCGGTTTTGAAGAAGATATGATGCATGTCCTTTTCCAATTCTTTGATCCGAAGCACCATTGCATTACATTCCCAGATTATCAGTTGGTTCCTACCTTGGAAGAGTTCTCTAAGCTACTTGGGATACCTATTCTTGACCAAATGCCATTCACCGGTCTAGAAAAGGTCCCTAAGTACGAAGACATCGCATCAGCCTTACATCTTAAGCACTCAGACATTGAAGCCAATTGGGAAACTAGAAGCAGAGTTAAGGGTTTACTTTCCAAGTTCTTAATTAAGAAAGCCCGAGAATTCCTCAAAGTTATGAGTTTCCATGCATTTGAAGACATTGTGGCCTTGCTAATCTATGGTTTGGTTCTATTTCCTAACTCAAATCAATTCATAGATGTCAATGCCATCAAGTTATTCCTTACCCGCAATCCAGTGCCTACTTTACTTGGAGATATCCTACATTCTCTCCACACTCGTACCATCAAAAGACAAGGAACTCTCATGTGTTTCATACCGTTACTTTCTAGGTGGTTTATTTCGCACCTTCCTCCATCAGTTTTGAAGAATGAACAAAGGATGAAGTGGTCTCAAAGACTAATGTCACTCTCTCATTCAGATATCCGTTGGAGCCTTTTCTCTCAAAAGGACTTCACCTTCATTGAGCGTTGTGGAGAATTCCCTAATGTACCGCTACTTGGTATAAGGGGAGGTATTACTTACAACCCTTCTCTAGCTCTACGTTAGTTTGGTTTTGCCCGAAGAGATGGTCCGCATGATATGCTTCTCCAAGATATTGTGTTCGACTACAATCACGATCTCAACCGATGAAGGTTCATACATGCTTGGGGCATGGTAAAGAAGACGATACCAAGACTTTGGGGCACCAAACTCCATTCCTTGGGAACCTTACCTCAAATGGGTGCGAGCTCGAGCTCAAAACCTCATGATGCCATTCACTGCTTTACCCGTAATTATGGAACTGTGCTATAGGTGACGACCCTATACCGCTCTCTATCCCGACATGCCTACTTTTGAAGACTTGAAGAGATCCCGATTCACTCTAGGAAGAGAGGATACCTTTGAAGCTCTGTTATGCAAGCGAGAAGAAAGTGCTAGAGTTGACCAAGCTACTTCACGAGGAGCGAAACATCAACGCCTACATCGGCACCAAGAGGAAGCCCATGGAGACTTAGAGATTTAGGATTTATATGTTTTCTTTTATTGTTTTGAACTATCTTTGTACTTAAAAAGAAAAGAATAATGAAAAGAGTACTAATAAATGTTCATTGCTTGTTTAACAAATTTAAATCTCTAAGGTCCTTGAAAACATTGCATTGCATTCGATAAACATTGCATATCATAGCATAACATTGCATCACGGTACATTGAAGATTGGTTTTCTCATTTGCTCGCTATTTATTTTAGCGTAAATGGCTCTTGAACAATCACAAAGATCTTCAAGCTCGAATGCCGGCCAAGAGATGTTTACCACCTTGGTCCAAGGCCAAGAAGATCCAAGAAGCTCATCAACGAAAGAAGAAGGTTGTTGGTCTTCTCAACATGGGCGACGCTACAAAGGAGGTCCTAGAGTGGTTAGTCGAATTGAGCTCTCGAAGGAAGTGTCAAGAAGGAAGATGAGCAAAGTAGCAAGGGTGATGGTGAAGGCAACACCGAGCTTGAGAAAACTATGATGATGGCCAATACTCGATGAAGATGACAAGTACAAGCAACTTGAAGACCGCTTGAATCTGTGGAAAACTCAAGATGTCCGGCTGAATTTTGATGATCCGAGTCTTGTCCCGGTGTTGTGATTCCTCCCAAATTCAAAGTTCCTACTTTTGCCAAGTATGATGGCATGTCTTGCCCTAAGTCGCATTTGAAGTCCTATGTCCAAGATCAACCCCACAATGATGAAAGTTGTGGATGCACTATTTTCAAGAGAGTTTGTCCGAACCCGCTGGAATGGTACTATCGCCTAGAGAATGACCGTATCCGTACTTGGAGTGACTTAGCGATGCTTTCTGCATGATGAGTACAATGTTGAATTGAAACCCACTCGCATGCAACTACAAAGCATGTCTATGGGTCGTGATGAGAAGTTCAAGGAGTATGCTCAGAAATGGAGAGATCTAGCAGGCAGCGTTCAACCACCCTTGTCCAATAGGGAGTTGGTTGATATGTTTATGGGAACCCTGACAGGCCCATTCTTCAATCATCTGATTGAAACTCTTCACCGGATTCACCGAAATGATTCGACAAAGAGCGATTGAAGTCGGTATCAAGAGTGGGAAGATTCATGTAAAGTCATCTTCAAATGTTGCGAAGAGATCTTTTGGTGGTAAGAAAGAAGCCAATGTTGTGTATGGTCAGAAAAGTCGAGCCAAGACCGACCGCTACTAACTGTGGGGGTGATTGATCTCCAACCCTTAATCAAGACAACCTCTGAGACAACAGAATAACGCGCAACGGACAGTTTAAGATCAACATGCCATTGTCGCAAGCCTTGCAACACATGTTGAAAGCAGTGATTACTTTGAGGATCCTCCTCGAATGTCAACACTTCCTCTCGAGATACAATCCTAATGCTAAGTGCGCTTACCATTCCAATAGCCCCGGACATAGTAATCGATGATTGTTGGGCTCAAGAACAAGATTCAAGATATGATTGAAGCTAAGCAGATTGAGTTTGATCCTCCTATTGAGACTCCGAATGTGATCAACGCGCCTATGCCTAATCATGACAAGAGTTCCAATGCTGTTGGTGAAGATACTTACATTTTCAACATAGATGATTTGACCATTCCTCTGATGACTGTTAAGAAGAATCTGTTGCAAGCCGGTGTCAACCCAGGATGCCCAGAGAATTGTCGTTGGTGCCCATCTGTACCTGATGGTTGTGCTTGGTTGAGAAGACGTGTTCAGTGCATGATGGATAACCGTGAAATACTATTCTTGAAACCACCTGTGCAGAAGCTGTGTGAAGAAATGTCTAAGTTAAAGATTGATAATGCGAACGAAACTGTACCATCTGTGTGGGATACGTTGGGGCAGCCAAGTGGAAAGTATGATTACATGGTGAAGTACACTGTTCCTGAAAGCTACAAGATTCCTATTGAAGATGTTAAGGCGACCGGATGGGGTGGCGATTTCCCAGAAGACTATGCTGACATTAACACTATAAGGATTTCCTCTGCTGATCCTGTGTCTAGAGTGGCACCTCTCATTATTACTTCTCCAAGGCCTGTTCCATATTCCTCTAACAAGGCTATCCCTTGAATTATGGAGCTGATGTTTACTATCATGGCGTCAAGCAAGACCCTCTGACCATTGAAGATCTTACCGTTGAAGCTACCATTCCTGACATCGACAACATCACCGGATCAAGTAAGGTGACCAGAACCGGAAGGGTATTCTCTCCAGATATCTCTCCTCCAAAAGACACCGCGACTCCATGATTCCGCCTATTCCATCGGTTCCCAAGAACCAAGGACTCATCCCGCTCACCGTATACCAAAGGAAGTTATCAAGACACCTCCAAACAAGAAATGGAGGAAATTCTGAAGATTATCAAGAAGAGTGACTACAATGTTGTGGAACAGTTGGGACAAACTCCGTCCAAAATCTCCATGCTTGCTCTGCTCTTGTGCTTCGAGGCTCATGCTAATGCCTTGGTGAAGTTTCTAAAGAATGCTCACGTACCGCAAGACACTACCACTGACCAGTTTGAAGTTTGTATTGCTAGCCTGGATGCCAACAACGGCCTAGGCTTCTATGATGTTGATTTAACTCCCGCCGGAAAGAAACATAACAAAGCCTTGCACATCTCTGTCGAATGCAAGGGCATTACATTATCTCATGTTTTGGTTGATACCGGTTCTGCTCTGAATATCCTCCCGAAGACTGCTTTTGATCGGCTTGATGTCGAAGGGTTGGTTCTGAGACCCAGTGACATTATTGTGAGAGCTTTTGATGGTTCTAAGCGACAAGATTGGAGAGCTCATCAGTAAAGTCGGTTCCGACTTTCGACTCTACTTTCTTTGTCATGGACATCCGTCCACTTACTTTGCCTACTTGGACGCCCTTGATACATGGGGCAGGCGCTGTCACCTCTACCCTACATCAGAAACCGAAGTACCCGGTGAAAGGGAAGGTTGTTACAGTATGTGGTGAAGAAGAATATATGGTCAGTCATCTACAATCATTCCGATACCTCGAGGTGGAGGGTGAATTCTTTGAGACTCCCTGTCAAGCTTTTGAAACAATACCCAGAGTCATGCCTGTTGACTCTCCTGGTTACGAAAGCTCCGCCCAGAATGGCGTCACTGAAAGATGCTCAAGCTGTTGTTGAAGAAGGTAGTTCTATTTGGGGACAGCTCCCTGATCTCCCTTTCAAATCCGACAAGACTGGTTTAGGCTTCACCATCAAAGGACAGAAGATGATACGCCGCGAACGTGCCGGCCAACTTCCTTTCCGCATCAGCCAAAGTGGAATCCATGCTATAGAAGATGGCGACAACGACTTCGACATCGCAAGTGGATCTTCCAACTCTGATCATGGGCTCAAGAATTGGAAGATCAAGACGCTATACCAATCTCCTTTAGTCGAGTAATTGCTCTTGTTTTGTTTTGTTTTGCGTATTTCTTTATGTTTGAACAATAAACTTTGAAAGCCTAGTGCCTTGCCCGGGGCATCATGGCTCGTTTGCGAGGGTTATTATCTGTTTTTTGCGCGTTTTCATTCAATAAATTCGTTGGACTTTTGCATTCAATTGTGTTTTCTTTCTTTTACATTATCACCCCTTCAAAAAGCTATGTGTTTCTTACACACACCCACGTGATACACTGCAGAATCACTCCGAATCTCGTTAATAACAGCTATGCTATTGCTAAATATGCCTTCGATAATCCGATCTACCAAGTCGAAGACGAAAGTGAGGAAGATTGTGAAGTGCTGGAGAACTTGCCGATCACAAAGAAGAAGAGCGAGTTATACTGACCACACGAAGAGCAAGTTGAGGTTGTGAATTGGGTACCG
The DNA here is from genome assembly GCA_021764765.1 of Vicia sativa. Classification (NCBI taxonomy): domain Eukaryota; kingdom Viridiplantae; phylum Streptophyta; class Magnoliopsida; order Fabales; family Fabaceae; genus Vicia; species Vicia sativa. Next base: position 153,284,337 of record CM038793.1, on the reverse strand, counting down.
ACGAAGATGTAAAAGAGATCAAGATAGGAGCGGGTCTTGAGAACAATGTTAAAGAAAGGTTGGTTCAGATGCTACGAGACTATGTTGAGGTATTTGCTTGGTCATACGAAGACATGCCTGGTTTAGACATTGATATTGTGGTACACCGATTGCCAACAAAAGAAGGTTTTCTCCGAGTGAAACAGAAGGTTCGTCGCATGCGTCCCGAGATGTCGAGAAAATCAAAGTCAAGTCATGAAGCGCTTCAATGCCTTTCTTAGTCATACTTCCTATCCACAAGGGTGGCTAATGTGGTACCTGTACCTAAGAAGGATGGCAAGGTACAAATGTGTGTAGATTACAGAGATCCGAACAAAGCGAGTCCGAAGACGATTTCCCACTTCCTCATATTGATGTTCGTTGACAACACCGCCATAAGGTTTTCTTTCATGGATGGTTTCTCCTTACAATCGATTAAAATGGCTCTCAAGACATGGAAAGACTATTTTCGTTACATGGGGCACTTTCGCTACAAGGTTATGTCGCTCGGATCGAAGAACGCGGCGCCACTTATCGGTTATGGTGACATTATTTCATGACATGATTCATCACGAGAGAGGTCTACGCCGATTTGATAGCTCGATCACAAATCAAGAAGAACATCTCGATCATCCGCGTAAACTATTTGACGGTTAAAGAAGTATGTGTCGAGACTTAATCCTAACAAG
>CM038793.1:152556153-152683530 GCA_021764765.1 Vicia sativa | reverse complement strand
TATTATTCTTGATAAGCGGGTAACTACTTGTGCCGTGCCACATTCGTATATGAAGCTGACCTCGACCCACTTGGTGAAATAATCTATTACCAACTAGTATGACGATGTCCATTAGAAGCTTTCGGCTCAATCATTCCAATCATATCTATTCCCCATGAGAGAATGGCCATGGAAGTCAAGACATTGGAGGTGAAACGGCGCATCACGTCTTATCAACATGAATTTGACATGACATCTTATTGCATAGACAACACAATCTGTTTCCATGGTCCATTAATAACCTGCCCTAAGAATCTTTTAGCCATGCATGCCCATTTTGCGAACACCAAAAGAACCTTCATGAATTTCTTTGATGATTTGATCGCCTTGGGTCTACATCCGCATAAGAGCAAGACCAAATCAAAATTCCGTTTACAGCACCCACCACTTAAGAAAAAGTTAGCAGACAACTTCCTCAAAGTTTTTCTTATTAGTGATAGATGCCTCTTTCCGGGTATTTGCCTTCTCATGTATTGCTTGATATCATAGAACCAAGGTTTACCATCAGTTTCTCCATCAATCGTCATACAAAAACCAGGTTCGTCTAGACGTTTGATAGAGATGGAAGGTGCTTCATTAGCCCACTTGACCTTGAACATTGAAGACAAAGTGGCTAAGGCATCATTCTGATTTTCCTCTGCAGGAATATGATGGAAAGTGATCTCAAATCAAAATCACGGTATTAGCTTCAAGAGACATGATCTCTATCTGGGATTAACTTTTCATTACGAGTTTCCACTCTCCTTTGACACGGCAAATACTTGATGTTGAATCTCCATAAACTTCAAGGATTTTGATCCTTCAATGGTACGCCTCAATCCCGAAAATACAAGCTTCATATTACGCCATGTTGTTAGTGCGAACGAAACAAATTAGGCGATGAAGAGAATATGAAATCTGTTGGAGAAGTAATGATTGCTATTGGTGACCCTCTTGTATTAGATGCACCATGAGCACAGCGTCCACGGGATCTGGTTAGGTCCCTCCTCTAGTCAGGGGAATATTCGGTCTCGATAAACATGACATCTTCGTCCAGAAATCAAATCTCATTGGTTGATAGTCCTCCATGAAATTTTGTGGCGAGATATTACGATACCACACTTCCTTTGATAACTTTCGGGTTACATATTGAATATCATATTGAGATAGTAACATACGCCAGTCTGATCCTCGACCAAAGCTAGTTTCGAAAATATACTTGATAGGGTCCATCTTGGATATCAGCATTGTAGTGTGACACACCATGTACTTCCTTAAACGACGAGCAGCCCAAAGCAAGGCACAACAAGTTTTCTCTAACAAAGAGTACCGACTTTCACACTCTGAATTTCTTACTTAAGTAATAGATTGCATGCTCTTTTCTTCCCGTTTCGTCATGTTGTCCCAGAATACAACCCATACATCATTCAAGTACAGTGAGGTACATTATGAGAGGCTTGTCGGGCACAGGCGGTATCAATATTGGTGGTTCTTGCAAGTACTCCTTAATCTTATCAATGCTGTTGACAATCATCATTCCATATAATGATGATCCTTTTTAACAACTTGAACAAAGGTTAAGAAGTACATTAATGTAAGAAATAAGCAAGGAAATATAGTTCAAGCGTCCCAAAACACCACGAATTTCCTTCTCCGTTCTTGGTGCAGGCATATCTTGAATAGCTTTTACTTTGTCAGGGTCCACTTCAATACCTCGTTGGCTCACTATGAATCCAAGTAACTTCCCGGATCACACTCCGAAAGTGCACTTGTTAGGATTCAAACAAAGTTTATATTTCCTTAATCTATTAAACAGCTTTCTGAGATGAACAATGTGCTCCTCTTCAGTCTGAGACTTGGTGATCATATCATCCACGTATACTTCTATCTCTTTATGCATCATGTCATGGAAAAGGGCTACCATAGCTCTACGATAAGTTACCGCATTCTTGAATCCGACGACATGACCTTGCGGAAGGTGCCCAAAGGGAGTAGTAGCGTTGTCTTCAACATATCAGTAGGATCCATCTTGATCGATTATATCACGAGAAACCATCCATAAAGAGAATCTTGAAGGCGGGTGGTGCTATCAACCAAGACATCAATGTGAGGTAAAGGAAAATCGTCCTTGGTGGCTGGTTCGAAGTCTCGGTAGTCCACACATCGAACCTTTCAATCCTTCTTGAGGATAGGCACAATGCAAATCAATCGGATATCCGATCACAAAGAAAACCGGCTTCGAACTACTTCTTGACCTCATCCCGAATCTTCTTAGCCATTTCTGGATGCGTTCTCCTTGGTCTTTGTTTCACAGGCAAACATTCGGGCTTTAGCGGTAGCTTGTGCATAACAATATCTGTGTCAAGTCTGGGCATATCCTGATACGACCATGCAAACACATCTACAAACTCTTGCAACAAGCGGACCAACTTATCTTTTATCTCTTGCCCCAAGGTAGTTCAAACTTTGACTTCCTTAAGATCCTTTTCAGTCCCCAGATTGATCACATCCACTGGTTCTTGATGAGGTTGGATCGTCTTCTCTTCATGCTCAACCAGACGCGTTAACTCTTGAGGAGTTCATAGTCTTCCTCACCATCGTCTTCACTTGGTTGATCGGAGAATCAAAGTCAAAGGAATTATAGCATGGCTATGTTCAATGAGCTCAGTTTCAGGTGATCTGCTTGATTGATTTTCTCTTTTTTTAGATATGTATGTTTATTTTAAAAATAATAGTGAAAATGTCGTTGTTTTTATTAATATGCACTGGAAAACAATAGTAAAAAAAATATAAAAAAGGATCTCAAAGTGAATAACAAAATGCGCTTTTATTGAAGATAAAAATTTATTCATTAAGCGGAATAAGCCCTAAAGCAACCCTTTGTGCCTTGGGAAGAAGCACATGATTTGTTTTAAAACAAGAAATTACTTTGATAATGAAATGAGAGGGTTAACGTACTTCACGATCCAATTCTTGGGGACAGCAGCAAGAATGCGAAACACCATCAGAAAGCTCTTTTGCATGCTCATCGTCATCAATGGCATGATAGCCTTCTGGACAGGAAGCCTTTTGCAAAAGTATCCTCAAGGCAGAGATTTTTCCCTTTCCTATCTACGAACCTTCACGGATCTTGGAGGATGGTTGGTAACCGAGTCCACTCTTGTCTCTTCTCCGTCACATCCAACACCGTTCCCCGACCTTGAGTTCTAGAGTCGATAAGGGCCTTAACATCCTTGACCAGGCCATGTTATCCTTAGGCTTCTTAGCGATTTGATCTCTTTTGCATAGTACCCACAATTTCTAAAGCTTGAAGAGAGTCTCGTGCACCTCATCTCCAACATCCACGTATTTGAACTCGGACAAGTGACTAACCAAGTAGTCTTCTTCACCACAACCTCCACTGGTTATTCGTAAGAACTTCAATTTTTGATGGAGAGTTGAAGTGGCGACTTTAGCATCGTGTATCCGGTCTTCCCAATAAGCAACTATAAGGCTGGAAAGATGTCCATTACTTGAAAGTGATGTTGAATAAGCTGTGATCCGATAAGTATCGGAATCGATCTCCCACCTCCATCTGCGGGATCCATCAAAGCCTTTACAATCGGGGAACTAGGTTTCATAATTGCCCTTCTACGTAATTGGGCCAAGGTTGTCTTGAGGATTACATTCAAAGTTGAACTGTATCAACTAATACTCTAAGAGTTGTTCCACCACAAGTAACATAAATGTGAAAAGCCATGTTATGATTACCTCCATTTGGAGGGAGATCCGTGTCGGTGAGCAATAAGCAGCTGCCATCATTTAAACTTGATATTGCGACATCAATTGATTAACGTAATATCTTGACCCACGTATGCATTATCGAGGAATTTTAACAAGAGCCATCTTGTGGGCTTGCGAACTTTTCAACAAAGACAAGATCGAGATCTTTGCAGAAGTGCAGCTAGGTGATCCACTACTTTATAGTCACTCCTTTTGATGATTTTCAAAGTCTCATCCTTGAGGCTTAAAAATATCCCTCGATTCTTCCGCTTAAATCAATAACTCCATCCTTCTTGAGGAACATCTGGCGCCTCTCTGCAGCTCTACTTTTGTCGGATCTGGTGATAAATCGACCACTATGGTCATACCACTCATACCGTGATGTTTTCAACAATGGATTCTCCTAAAACCATTGGCTTACCACCACAACAACTTCAGGCTCGTAGTTCCATAGTACGACTTTAGTATCTTCATAAGGAATACGGACGGGTGGGTAAACCATCATTAGTTCTCTGCCGTATGAGTTCTTCTTCTTGGATAGGGACCATTGGAGATATGTGAAGTCTTTTATTGTTGATGGAGTGGAACCACCACATCTACTTCAATTTCAACGAGCTCAGCTAAGCTGAATCAAATCTGACACATTAATCCTTTTAGATATTTCTTGAACTCCGCCGGATATTCTAGATTGACTTGACAAATCAAACAATGATCATGAACTCCTTCAAATAAATCGGCTCTCTTCAACTCTTGAATACCCTCTTTAATGATATTTCAATTGATCTACATCCATAACCGGACTTTTTCTTCAACAAAGCATTCTTGACGACGACCCATTGCCTCGGCAATGGATTATTAACAATGTTGGGGACATCGGCAAAGTTAACATCTTTGGTCAATAAGTTCCACAGACCTTGCATTTAAAAGCGAAACAATCCTCGTATTATGCAGGGAGAATTGGCGAAAAATATGTCGGTGAAGTGACTTTGAGATTTTGTATACATATATGCGGATAGCAAAAGTCGCCACCGACTTTTCTTTTATCCAATTAAGGAAGGTGAAAAGAAACGAAAAAGACCTTCGTTAGATTCGAGTAAGGGAGAAGGTTATGAAAAGGAAGGTATGCTTCCTTTCCATCCGTAGTTATCTAGGCTCTTAGTTGCTTCTAGATCATTTTCAAAAGTGCTTTACGTGTGTTTGAAAAATGTTTTGAAAAGGCATTTCGCTTTGACTTTGTAATGATTCATGTAGGAATGTATACAAAGTGTTTGGAAATATTTCGTTTTGAAAAGAGTTTGAACTTTGACAAAAGTGTGAGGTGCAAAAAGTATTTTGATAGAGCAAGCAACTAAAGTCTTATTACCTACTCGAATTGGTCGTTTTATGTTATTTTACGTTCCTTTAGAATAGTGCTATCCATACCATTAGTTGGTAGGTAACCTTATTAGTTGGATGTAGAAGGGACATTCGAAGGGACATCGGATGGTCATAAGCAACTTGAAAGTATCCTAGCACATTCGAAGGACTATCATCATTTTCGTAGGCGACAATCGAGGGTCAAGATCATGTATTCGGAGGCGACATCGTGGGTCTATGATCTTTGTATCAAAGGACTATGATGATTTGTTTGAAAGCAGCGGTGCTAGAATACCACTACGTTCGAGGACTTGACCATTTGTATTCGTAAAGGCAGCGAGAGAATTACCTAAGGGTGCATGTGTGAAAAGAGTGTGTCAAATTAAGATATTTTATCTTGAAATTATGAGTGATCTATGTCCAATTTTATCTTGCCATACACGCCTAATTACTAGCAGTTTATAGGGTGCAGAAAATAAATGGCGGAAATGTAAAGTGCGGAAAATAAAGTCCTACGCTATTACATGGCTTTGGGGCAGATACATAATTGAAAGTGCGGAAAATAAAAGTCCTAATTAAACTATTACATCCCATAGGCAATTACATAATTGAAAAAGAAAAACAATAAAAATCGTCCGAAGCGGTATAACCTGTGAACAGAGGCAAAATCGGAAAGTACCAGAAAATTGCGTAAGAAGACAACGTTAGTAAAAATAAGTATTTTTGAATGAGAAAAAGTTCTTGTGTTAATAATGACATTAATATGATAAAATAAATTTTTGGAGTTGATTTGATAATTTAAAAACAATTAAAAGTCATTTAAACAATTAATTAGAAATTAAATTAAATATGCATGCAAAAATAATAATTTTCGTATTAAAAATTAAATAAGTATTTTTCTGATGATTATGCAAAAAATAAATATTTTTGGGGTTTTTTAGATGCATGATAAAAAATATTAGAGATAAAATAAATTAGATGGAAAATATTAAAGAAAAAAAATAGAAAATATGAAGAAAAAAAGTTAGTTTTGCAAAAGAGAAAAAACATTGGTCTTGCCAGGGATCGAACTGGAGACCTTGGAGAATCTTCCACACACGCCTTTACCATGAGCCATTATTCGTGTCATGTAATAAACGGGCGTTTTTATCTGAATCGATTTTGAGAATTCAAATTCACGCGAAGAACACCTTCTTCTTCGTTTGAATTTTGGGAATTTAGCGTCGGTGAGTTCGGCTATAGCTACAACTTTCAAAAATCAAGCACAAGCAATATAAATAAGTTTTAAAGCCATGGTTCGATTGGAAACATCGTTCTAAACACGATGGTGGTGTTCTTTTTGTCCAATTTTTCCGTTTTAAGGAAGCCCTAAATCGGTTCAGAAAACCCTAGCAATGGCATATTTCGATTCAGGCCATGAAAATGCAATTCGATTGTCCAGATAGCTTGCAAACTTCAAACTAAACACAAATCAAACATCAAAACATGTTAAAAATGCATGATAAGCAATCGATTTTGAAAATATAAGAACAAACCAAAGCTGATTCGTGATTCTTGATGTTTTTGAATGATGTAAGGAGTCTGGAATGCTTCAGGAGATGTCAAGGGATGCAAAGGAATGCCTAAAACCAATTGAATCAAGCTGGAACTAGGGCTGCCACTTGCTTGCAATACACGGTTTTTTTGAGTTTGGAATAGGGTTCTTGAGGCAATTTTTCTATTCTTTCTAGTTGTGTAGGCATTGTATATTTATAGTGGATGGATTTAGGTCTGAATTCAAGTGCAAATAATGATCAATCAATGTGAAAAATATTTGATTTTTTATGAAATCAAATCTTCCCTTTTTGATCAAATTTCAATCAAATTCTTGCCAAATCTATGCAAATTTTGAATTTTGCCAGCTTGTGTGAGTTACTTGGACCTCAAGCATGAGAGAAAAATCAATCTTGCATTTAGTTTTGATTTTATACCTTATTTTTTAATTTAATTTGTATTTAAATGAATAAAATCCAAATTAAATAGAAAAATAAAGCTAAAATTCGTGGCATTGGGCTTGGATGTTCCAAATTGTCTAAGGAACAAGTTTGAATGAAGAAAAACTAGGCCCATTTGCAAAATTTTGGATTTTTTCAAGTATTTCTCTTTGTGTACTTCTTCAAAAATGCCCAACTTGTGCAAGGTGTATTTTTCTCAAATTTCCACATTTTTGAGTGTTCTTGGACTTTTTAGAAATCTCTAAGTGTCCTCTAACCAACCTCTTTGGTTTCATCTCAATTGGAGTTTCCATGCTCAATAAATCTTCAAAACAAAAAGTTGACTTTTTGTTGACTTTGAAAAGGACCTACTGTAATGTTTTGATCCATACCTTCCAAATGAAGCATTTTTTGAACATTCTTGTGAGACATGAAGTTATAGAGAATTGAACTTCCTTCAAAATGAGAGGTGGTGGAAAAATTTCTGAGAAAGTATGAAGAAGTTATGCTCAGTCAAAGTTCAATTGACTTTTCACTGAAAAACCGTAATTTGGAAAGTTTGACTTTTGAGCAAATCTTGAGTTTTCTTGATGAATCATGATCAACCCTTGATCAAATGATCAATGTAACTTCAAAATGAGGATGTTGACCAAAAATCATGAAGTTTGACTGTATGTTGACCACGATTGACCTTTTGTCCAATCTGTTGATTTTCAACCATCGAGCAATTGTTTGAGAAACTTGACTTGAGGCTTGAAACTTGACATGGAGAATCTTTGAAGCATATGAGGAGGCATGATGACCATTGGAGATGTTGGAGTCCATCTGGATCGAAATTACCAAGCCTAGTTTGGGTTGATTGTCTAGGAGGGTTTGTCGTCAACCCTTGAGGAATCCTTAGTATGGATGTATGAAATGTTTTGAGAAGTAGGAGGGCAAATTTTGGGGTATGACAGCTGCCTGTTCAATCTTCTTGTACTGGAAGGTTAGATTGGCATGCTTGCCTTTCGTGACCTAGAGGTAGAGGATGATTGAACACTCAAATCACAAAAATTTGCACTCGGTGATGCGAGGAATGGGCTTATAGATGCCATTTGGAAGGTGGAGACTTTCTTTGGAGAATGATTAAATGCAGCTAGAATCGAGGCGTCTTCGAATAGGAGAATCGTCGGAGATGGGCTTAGATGCCATCTGGAAAGATCGATCTTTGGAGAGTGAGCCGTCGTTAGGCTCATGAGCGTTCGGAAATGAAAGGAGCATGGAGATGGGCTTAAGATGCCACCCAAAGGGTGTATGTTAGACTTCATGCTCATCTTTGAAGTTATTGGTTTGTATTGGTTTTAACCAAATATGCAGCATCGAAAGTGGAGAAATGTTGACAAGTAGTCGGAGATGGGCTTAAGATGCCACCAAAACTAGTTAATCATGAGACTCTGTAGTTCTTTATTGATAATAAGAGAGAGTCGAAATAATCCTTAGTGTCGATTACTACGAGGATAATAGTTGGCAAGATATGGATAGCTTCCTGTTGTGCTTGGTATTGATCCGATTACATTATCGGAGGATAACATGATCGTTAGATAGTTTTCCGTCTGGATTGGGTATTAATCCTGGATCTATTGTCGGAGGACAACGTGGGCGATCGTTCAGATAGTTTTCCGTCGGCTTGGGCATTAATCTGGACCCGTTGTCGGAGGACAACTAGGGCAGTCGTTCAGATAGTTTTCCCGTCTGGCTTCGGGCATTAATCCTGGACCTGTTTGTTTCAGAAGTGATTTTCACCTGTTTTGGGAAAAAACAAAGGAACTTTTGATGGAATATTTTTAGTCTTATGCAAATTATGATGCATGACAATGTGCATGAATGACATGTGCGCAAATTATGACTTTTATGAGTAATGTATGAATGATAGATGTTGTAGTATTTCAAAACATATCCATCTTGAAGAAGATGTGGATGCTCTGCTTGGAGATTTCTGACTTCTGTTTGGGGATGAAATGGATTGGAAACCCTGAGAAGAAAGATAACCTTGATTTCTCCGATGCACTATCTGACCGAGTTTCGAGCCTAGATATTTGTTGAGGATAATAGAGATCAAGAGACGCGCCGCTGAGGATCTTGTGCATAGACCCTGTTGGGGAGAAATTTGGAGGTACTCTACTGGGGATCTTACGCATAAATCTTACTGGAGAGTGTTTGATAGTTGCCAGGAGACCGGGTTGGAAGGATCTGGAGCCCGTCGAAATCTCTGGCTAGGGAATAAAAGATGCAGGTTTCTTCCGATGCACTATCTGACCAAGTTTCAGGTCTGGATACTAATGCTGCCGGGGAGGTGATGATTGCTGAGAGATATTTTGCTGGGGATACCTCTGCTGGTGATGAATCATTACTGCTTGGAAATCTGTTGTCACATGGTTTAGTTGAGTGGAATCACTGCTCGGGGACAAACATATATTCCGTTGGGGAAGGTTCATAGCGAGCGACACCTCTGTGGGGATCATGCTCTGCGGGGGAATGTTTTGGTGACTTTCGTCGTCATCTCAATTCCTAGAGCCTGTAGCAATTACCCTTGTATGTTCACCTTTCGCATGTTTGTAAATAGATATTTACTGTCAGATGCATATAATCATTCAAAGCAAACGTTGGACTTTATGCAAACGACAACAGCATAAATTGTAAAGAGAAAGAACTCGTATTTATTTGAAATGTGGCGTATGGCCAAGTAGTTTGTATACAAGAGAAGTAAAAAAGCTATGCAGAAACAATCTCGTTAAGTTCCAACTATGCTAGTACTCATATATTTCAACTATCTCATCTCCTTGCATCGGTGAAAGTGGGTGAATTGATCTTACGCCATTTGAATCTTGAATCTTGATAGTGATGGAAAATAGATGATCGGGCGAGACATAGTCGTGCGCTTAAATCTAACTTTTGCCTAGACCGCCCTTCGGTTTTCAGTCTACGGATACCCTTTTTGCCCAAGTCGCCTTTGCGAGTTTTCGACTTGGGTGTACATGTTTTATATATCCTTAATTTTTGCCGAACCCTTTTGGTTGGGATGCCCTTATTTTTGCCTAGGCCAGCGACCTACGGGTCTCGTTTATCGTAGTATTTTTGACTATGTCTGCGTTCACGGGGTGTGGAAGTCTTCACCATCCATGGTGCTAAGTATCATAGCTCCGCGGAAAATCTTCTTGACTACAAATGGTCCCTCATGGGTGGGAGTCCATTTGCCGATGGGATCACCTTGGGGAAGAATGATCGCTTGACTACTAGATCACCGACTTGGTAGGCTCAGTGTTTGACCTTCTTGTTAAATGCTTTGATCATTCGTTTACGATAGATCATCCATGGCGGATGGGCGAGTCGTTCTCATCAATCAAATTAATATGGTCAAGGATGCGGATCCATCGTCTTCGCTAACTGCGTCTGGAGGACTCGGTTGAGGGTATCCGAACCTCGATGGGTGGGGCTTCCATACCGGTATACAAGAAGAAGGGTTGCCCTGTTGATGTCCGTACTATAGTGCGATAACCGTGAAGAGCAAATGGTAACATCTCATGCCAATGTTTGTAGGTGACTGTCATCTTCTGTATGATCTTCTTGATATTCTTGTTGGCGGCTTCCTTGTGCCATTCATCTTAGGCCGATAAGGAGAAGTTGTGATGCTTGATCTTAAGCTGCGTGCGAGTTCGGTGATCATCTTATTGTTGAGATTAGAGCCGTTATCTGTGATAATCCTTTCAGGAGTTCCATACCGACAGATAAGATTATGCTTGATGAATCGAGCCACAACACTCTTGGTAACAGATGCAAACGAGGCTGCCTCCACCCACTTGGTGAAATAGTCAATTGCCACAAGGATGAAACGATGTCCGTTGGAAGCGTGGGCTTGATTTCTCCGATCATGTCAATGCCCCACATTGCAAAAGGTCAAGGAGCTGTAAGAACATTCAGAGGTACTGGAGGTACGTGTACTTTGTCTGCGTAAATTTGGCATTTGTGACAAGATCGAGCATAGCGGTGACAATCAGCTTCCATGGTGGACCAATAGTAACCTGTTCTCAAAATATTCTTAGCCATGGTGTGTCCACTGGAGTGGGTACCAAATACGCCTTCGTGTAACTCTTCCATGATACGTGCTGCTGTTTTCTGGTCCACACAACGGAGTAAACACATGTCGTGATTGCGTTTGTATAAGATGCTATTGCTGAGGAAGAATTTGGATGCGAACCTTCTAAAAAACTTCTTATCGTTGACAGATACCACTGCGGGATATTCCTGAGTCTCAAGATACCTCTTCACGTCGTAGTACTAAGGTTTCTCTTCTGTATCAAGCTCATAATAATATGCTGGTTCGTTAAACTTCTCAATGATGATCTGGGAAGCCTCGTTGTCCCATCTAACTTTGAACATAGATGACATAGTAGCTAATGCGTCTGCCAACTGATTCTCTTCTCGTGGAATGTGATCAAAAGTAATCTCTTCGAAGTAGGGGATCAAACTCAAAACATGCTCTCCATATGGAATGAGATTCGGATGCTTCGTATCCCTCGCCCTAATCTGACACTCAAAGTGTCTCCGTACACTTGCAAGAACTTGAATCTTAAGTCAATAGCAGCTTTGATACCCATGATGCACGCTTCGATTCGGCCATGTTGTTGGTACAGTTGAAACATAATCTGGCAGTGAAAGGTGTATGTCCGCCTGCAGGGGATATAATGATGGCGCCAATACAAGCCTCCATCAAAACCATGGTCCATCGGTCCTTAAATCGGCCTGGTTCTTATGGTAACTATATTAATATTCGTGAACTTGTGATAGTCATCTCAATGAGCCAAATGATTGGCTACCATACTTCCTGCCTGTTACCTTGGATGTCGTATTCGGTCAAGATCATTTGCCATCTTGCTATTCTTCGGAGAAGTGGTTTCTCAAATATGTATTTTATCGGATCCATCTTGGAAATCAACAAGGTAGTGTGAGTCAACATATCTTGTCTTAGTCGCCAAAAGCCAGTTGCAAGTTTTCTCGGTGTGAGTATCTTGTTTCATAGTCGGTAAACCTTTTGCTAAGGTAGTATATTGCATACTCTTTTCGACCAGACTCGTCATGTTGACCCAACACAACCCCATTGAGTTCTCTAACAATCCAGTACATGATAAGAGGTCTTCCTTGGCGGTATCGGGGATAGGAGGATTACTGGTACTCCTTGATTTTGTCAAAAGCGATCTGGCAATCGTCGTTCCATTCTACCACTTGATCTTTCTTAAGTAACTTAAAGATTGGTTCACAAGTAGCAGTTAGATGTGCAATGAATCTGGCAATGTAGTTGATCGGCCGAAACCTCGACTTCCTTCTCGGTGCGGGGAGTTGGCATTTCTTGAATAGCTCTAACCTTGGCGGGGTCAACTTCAATACCTTTACCACTGACAACAAACCCTAAAAGTTTACCGGATCTAACTCCAAAGGTGCACTTGTTGGGATTAAGTCTCAGTCTGTACTTCTTCAACCTATCAAACAATTTCCACAAATGATCAAGATGTTCTTCTTCAGTCTTTGATCGAGCTATCATGTCATCTACGTAGACCTCTATCTTGTGATGAATCATGTCATGAAATAATGTCACCATAACCTGATAAGTGGCACCCGCGTTCTTCAGTCCGAACGACATAACCTCGTAGAAGAAAGTGCCCCACTGTGTAACAAAAGTAGTCTTCTCCATGTCTTTGGGAGCCATTTTAATCTGATTGTAACCTGAGAAACCATCCATGAAGGAGAAAACCTTATGCTGAGCGGTGTTGTCAACCAGAACATCAATATGAGGAAGTGGGAAGTCATCTTTCGGACTTGCTTTGTTCAGATCTCTATAATCCACACACATTCGTACCTTGCCATCCTTCTTGGGTACGGGTACCACATTTGCAACCACTGTGGATAAGAAGCGACCAAGAAACCGGTTGAATTGCTTCATCATTACGCTTTGATTTTCTCGACATCTCGGGGCCTTCGGCGAACCTTCATTTCAGGGAAAACCTTCTTTAGTCGGCAATCGGTGTACCACAATATCAATGTTTAAACCCGGCATGTCTTCGTATGACCAAGCAAAAACCTCAAATATAATCTCGTAACATAGAATCAATCTTTCTTTGACACATTCTCAAGACCCGCTCTATCTTGATCTCTTTTACATCTTCATCGTTACCCAAATTCACAACCTCCACTTGCTCTTCGTGGTTGTATAACTCGATCTTCTTGTTGTAGCGATCTTACAAGTTCTCTTGGCATCACAATCTTCCTCACTTTCATCTTGACGGCATATCGGATTATCGAAGTCATATTTAATAACGCATATTTGTTATCAACGAGATTGATGATTCTGCGCGTAACACGTGGGTGTGTGTAAGAAACACATAGCTTTTGAAGGGGTGATAAAGTAAAAGAAAGCAACAATTAAATGCAAAAGTCCAACGATTTTATTGAATGAAAATATGCTAATGACGGATAATAACCCTCACAAGCGAGCCACGATGCGGGCAAGGCACTAGGCTTTAGAGTTTATTGTTCAAACATAGAAAATACGAAAAGCAAAACAAAAACAAGACAATTACTCTGTCTAAAGGAGATTGGTATGGCGTCTTGATCTTCCAATTCTTTGAGTCCGTTGTCGGGAGTTGGGAAGATCCACTTGCGATGTCGAAGTCGTTGTCGTCGTCTTCTATAGCATGGATTCCACTGGTGATCACGGAAAGGAAGTTGGTACACGTTCGCGTATCATCTTGACCTTTGATGGTGAAGCCTAAACCGGTCTTGTCGATTTGAAAGGAAGATCGGGGAGGCCCCCAATAGAACTACCTCCTTCTTCAGCAGCTTGAGCATCCTTGATGAGGCCATCCTAGGCGGAACTTTAGCAACCGGGGAGTGGAGAGTCAACAGGCATGACTCGGGTATTGTTTCAAAAGCTTGACAGGGAGTCTCGAAGAATTCACCCTCCACCTCGAGGTATCAGAATGACTTTAGATGATTGACCATGTACTCTTCTTCACCACATACTGTAACAACTTTCCCTTTCCTTTGGGTATTTCGACCGATGCAAGGTAGAGTAACGCCCCATGTATCCAAGAGGCGTCCAAGTGAGCAGGAATAAGTTGGACGGATGTCCATGACAAAAAAGTGGAGTCGAAAGTGCGGAACCAACTTTAACAGGCAGAATGAGCTCTCCAAATACTGTTCACTTAGAACCATCAAAAGCTGTCACAATTATATCACTGGGCTTCAGAACCAACCCTTCAACATCAAGCCGATCAAAACCAGTCTTCGGAAGGATATTCAAAGCAGAATCAGTATCCACCAAAACATGAGATAATGTAACGCCCTTGCATTCGATAGAGATGTGCAAGGTGTCATACCCCAAAATTTGCCCTCCTACTTCTCAAGACTTTTCATACATCTATACTCAAGGATTCCTCATGGGTTGATCAAACAAACCCTCTCCTAGACAATCAACCCAAACTAGGGTTTGGAAATTCTCAGATCAAGATGGACGTCCAACATCTCCAATGGTCCTCATGCCTCCTCATATGCTTCAAAGATTCTCCATGTCAAGTTTCAAGCCTCACAAGTCAAGTTTCCTCAAACAATTGCTCAGATGGTTGAAAATCAGTTGTATTGGACAAAAAGTCAATTGTGGTCAACATACAGTCAAACTTCCTGATTTTTGGTCAACATCCTCATTTTGAAGTTACATTCATCATTTGATCAAGGTTTGATCATGATTCATCAAGAAAACTCAAGATTTGCTCAAAAGTCAAACTTTCCAAATTAGGGTTTTTCAGTGAAAAGTCAATTGAACTTTGACTGAGCATAACTTCTTCATACTTTCTCAAAAAATTTTCCACCACCTCTCATTTTGAAGGAAATTCAATTCTCTACAACTTCATGTCTAACAAGAATGTTCAAAAAATGCTTCATTTGGAAGGTATGGATCAAAAGATTACAGGTCCTTTTCAAAGTCAACAAAAAGTCAACTTTTTGTTTTGAAGATTTATTGAGCATGGAAACTCCAATTGAGATGAAACCAAAGAGGTTGGTTAAAGGACACTTAGAGCTTTCTAAAATGTCCAAGAACACTCAAAAATGTGGAAAATTAAGCAAAATACACCTTGCACAAGTTGGGTATTTTTGAAGAAGTGCACAAAGAGAAATGCTTGTTAAAATCCAAAATTTTGCAAATGGGCCTAGTTTTTCTTCATTCAAACTTGTTCCTTAGACAATTTGGAACATCCAAGCCCAATGCCACGAATTTTAACTTTATTTTTCTATTTAATTTGGATTTTATTCATTTAAATACAAATTAAATTAAAAAATAAGGTATAAAATCAAAATTAAATGCAAATTGATTTTTTCTCTCATCCTTGAGGTCCAAGCAACTCATAAAAGCTGTCAATTTCGAAATTGGTTTTGATTTGGCAAGGAATTGATGAAAATTGATCAAAAAGGATAAGATTTGATTTTGTACAAAATCAAATAATCTTTGCATTGATTGATGATTATTTGTTCCTCAAATCAGCTCAATTTTCATCCATTATAAATATACAATGCATATCACACAAGAAAGAACAGAAAAATGGCCTCAAGAACCCTAACCTAAAGTCAAAAAAACCGTGCACTACAAGTCACTAGCAGTCTTGGTTCCAGCTTGATTCAACCAATTCTAAGCATCCAAACACGTTCCTTGACATCCCCTGAAGCATTCCAGACCTTTACATTATTCAAAAGCATCAAGAATCACGAAATTCGAATTTGGTTTGTTCATATATTTTTCAAAATCGAATTCTGTTTATCATGCATTTTTAACATGTTTTGATGTTTGATTTGTGTTTAGTTTGAAGTTTGCAAGCTATCTGGACAATCGAATTGCATTTTTGTGGCCTGAATCGAAATATGTCATTGCTAGGGTTTTTTGAACCGAATTAGGGCTTCCTTAAAACGGAAAAATTGGACCAAAAGACCACCACCATCGTGTTTAGAATGTTATTTGCAATCGATTCATGTACTCACAACTCATTTATATTACATGTATGAGATTTTGGAAATTGCAGGGGCTGTAGCGTCGAACCAAGGCCGACGCAAAATTCCCAGAATTCAAATGAAGAAGATGATGTTCTTCGCGCGTGAATTTGAATTCCCAGGTGGCAAGTTTGTATAAAAACGCTCTGTTTCAATTACATGACACCAAATGCGCTTTGGTCTAGTGGTAAGGCAAGGGGCGCGTGTTTTCATCCAAGAGGTCACCGGTTTGATCCCTGGCAAGATCCTTTATTTTTACAACTTTGCAAACTAACTTTATTTTTTCTATTTTCTTCAATATTTTTCATGCATTTTAATTTATCTTCTAATATTTTTATCATGCATTTAAAAAACACCAAAAATATTTATTTTTTGCATACTCATCAGAAAAATGCTTATTTAATTTTTAAAATTAAAAATATTATTTTTGCATGCATATTTAATTTAATTGCTAATTAATGATTTAAATGGCTTTTAATTGTTTTTAAATTATCAAATTAACTCAAAAATTCCCAAAATTTATTTTATCATATTAATGTCATCATTAACACAAAAACTTTTCTCATTCAAAATGCTTATTTTTACTAACATTTTCCTCTTATGCAATTTTCTTCCGTTTTCCGATTTTGCATCTGTTCACAGGTAATACCGTTTCAGACGATTTTTATCGCTTTTCTTTTCCAATTATGTAATTGCCTATGGGATGTAATAGTTTAATTAGGACTTTTATTTTCCTTTCAATTATGTATCTTCCCAAAGCCATGTAATAGCGTAGGATTTATCTTTCCACTTTACATTTCGTTTACTACGCACCTATAAAGCTGCTAGTAATTAGGCGTGTATGGCAAGATAAAATTGGACATAGATCACTCATAAATCAAAGATAAAATACCGAAATCAACACACTCTTTCACACATGCACCCTAGGGTAATTCTCTCTCGTTGCCTTCACAATTCAAATGGTCAACTCCTCGAGCGTAGAGGTATCCTAGCACGTTGCCATCAAACAAATCATCATAGTCCCTGATACAAAGATCATAGACCCACGATGTAGCCTCGAATACATGATCTTGACCCTCGATTGTCGCCTACGAAAAATGATGATAGTCCTTCAAATGTGCTAGGATACTTCCTACTGAGTTGCCTTCTATGACCATCCGATGTCCCTTGAATGTCCCTTTCACATCCAGAATAGGGTTACCTACCAACTAATGGTATGGATAGTGCTATTCTAAAGGCGTAAAATAACGAAAATGACCAATTCTTAGTAGGTAATAAGACTTTTAGTTGCTTGCTCTATTAAAATACTTTTCACACCTCACTTTTGTCAAAATTCAAACTCTTTTCAAAGCGAAACATTTCGAACACTTTGTATACATTCCTACATGAATCATTACAAAGTCAAAGCGAAATTCCTTTTCAAAACATTTTTTAACACACGAAAGCACAATTTTAAAGTGATCTAAGAGCAACTAAGAGCCGTAGATAACTACGGATGGAAAGGGTGCTAATACCTTCCCTTTCATAACCTTCTCCTTACTCGAGAATCTAACGAAGGTCTTTTTATACTTTTACCTTCCCTTAATTGGATAAAATAAAAGTCGGTGGCGACTCTTGCTATCCACATATTTGCGATACAAAAATCTCAAAGTCGAGTTCACGTATTCTGAGCTGGCGACTCGTCGAGAGACACCAAAAGAGAATGCCTTAGGGATATCTAGATCATTTTTACTGCTTTCTGTTTGACTTGCTTGATTTATCTTTAAGGGTTGCTTGGGTATCATATTTGTGGGGGATCCTACACCCGGATCCGGGTTTCCTTTTAGGTAAGTAGCAATAGATCGTCGCGATCGTTAGGCGTATACCGAAACGGTCAACATGATGGCTACGTTAGTGTGACACTTTGGATGTCCTGATACTCTTCATTTCCAAGTTGAGGATAGTATTTGGCTTCTGCGTGGTGTCATCAGCACTAACTCAACTTTTAGAACCTTAATTGACCCATCTTGGCCATTAGAAGGTAGTGAGATGGTCGGCTTTGGTGCAGACTAAGGTTGGCTGATACTCGATGCTACGCTCATTAAGATCAGACTTTTGGGATATTTTCGGTCGACCACTTGGTAGTCGTATTGAAATAAACGCCTACGAGAAAGATCAATGATATGAGATTCCTAGAACCCGGTTACTATTATAGGATAGGATGAACCAACTCAGACTTTTGGTGGGGTAATCACCTATACCTCATGCAAGCCTTAAACCTAGGCTCATTGTGTGAATTGTTTGTGTGTGCTAAATATGACATCATGACATCAACGCATTGCATATCATTTCTAACTATTTCAAGGACCTAGGGATTTATCTTTGCTTTGTTTTGTAGGGATTATGGCTTCTAGAAAGACTATCTGAATCAACTTCATGGGTGTATCTTCTCAGCTCAAAGAATTGGTTTCAGAAATTCCCGACCATGCTCAGTTCATCAAAAGACATGGTTATCTACTAGACTTGGTTATCTCCGGTTTTGAAGAAGATATGATGCATGTCTTATTCGGTTCTTTGATCAAACACCATTGCTTTACATTCCTAGATTATCAGTTGGTTCCTACCTTGGAAGAGTTCTCTAAGCTACTTGGGGTACCTATTCTTGACCAAATTCCATTCACCGATTTAGAAAATATTCCTAAGTACGAAGACATCGCATCAGTATTACACCTAAAGCGCTCAGACATTGAAGCCAATTGGGAAACAAGAAGCGGAGTTAAGGGTTTACTTGCTAAGTTCCTAATTAAGAAAGCCCGAGAATTCCTCAAAGTTATGAGTTTTCATGCATTCGAAAACATTGTAGCTTTGTTAATCTATGGTTTGATTCTATTTCCTAACTCGGATCAATTCATAGATGTCAACGCCATCAAGTTGTTTCTTACCCGCAATCCTATGCCTACTTTACTCGGAGATATTCTACATTCTCTCCACACTCGTACTACTAAAAGACAAGGAACTCTCATGTGTTGTATACCGTTACTTTCCAGGTGGTTTATTTCGCACCTTCCTCCATCAGTTTTGAAGAACGAGCAAAGGTTGAGATGGTCTCAAAGACTAATGTCACTCTCTCATTCGGATATTCGTTGGAATCTTTTCTCTCAAAAGGACTTCACATTCATTGAGCGTTGTGGATAATTCCCTAATGTACCACTCCTTGGTATAAGGGGATGTATTACTTACAACCCTTCTTTAGCTCTACGTCAGTTTGGTTTTGCTCGAAGAGATGGTCCGCATGATATGCTTCTCCAAGATATTGTGTTCGACTACAACCATGATCTCCAGAATTACCAACGAAGGTTCATACACGCTTGGGGCATGGTAAAGAAGGCGATACAAGACTTTGGGGCACCAAAACTCCATTCCTTGGAACCTTACCTCAAATGGGTGCGAGCTCGAGCTCAAAACCTCATGATGCCATTCACTTTGTTTACGGTAATTATGGAACTGTTGCTATAGGTGGCGTGCGATACTATTCTCCATCGACATGCCTCTGATTTTGAAGACTTGAAGAGATCCTGGATTCAGCTTAAGAAGAAAGGGATACTTTCGAAGCTCAGTGTTATGCAAGCGAGAAGAAATTGCTAGAGTTGACCAAGCTACTTCACGAGGAGCGGAACATCAACGTCTACCTCGGCACCAAGAGGAAGCGCCCATGGGAGACTTAGAGCTTTAGGATTTATATGTTTTTCTTTTATTGTTTTGAGCTATCTTTTGTACTTAAAAAGAAAAAGAATAAAAAGAGAACTAATAAATGTTTGTTTGTGCTTGTTTAACAAATTTAAATCTCTAAGGTCCTTGAAAACATTGCATTTCATTTGCATAAACATCGCATATCATGGCATAACATCTCATAACAGGTACATTGAAGATTGGTTTTCTCATTCTCTCGCTATTTATTTTAGCAGAAATGGCTCTTGAGCAGTATCAAAGATCTCGGGTTGAATGCTCGGTTCAATGAGATGTTCACCAGCTTGGTCCAAGGCCAAGAGGATCAGAAAAAGCTCATCAACAGAAAGAAGAGGGTCATCGGTGTTCTCAACATGGGCAGACGCTACAAAGGTGGTCCTAAAGTGGTCAGCCGGATAGAGCTCTCAGAAGGAAGTGTCAAGAATGAGGGTGTCGAGGGTGATGGAGGCAGCATGAGCACGAAAAGACTATGATAATGGCGGTGCTCGATGAAGATGATAAGTACAAACAACTTGAAGACCGTCTGAATGTTGTGGAAAACCTGAAGATATCAGGGATGAATTTTGATGATTTGAGTCTTGTTCCTGGTGTGGTGATTCCTCCCAAATTCAAAGTTCCTACCTTTTCCAAGTATGATGGCATTTCCTGTCCAAAGCTGCATTTGAAGTCCTATGTTCGGAAGATCAACCCCGATGTGAGAAAGTTGTGGATGCACTATTTTCAAGAGAGTTTGTCGGAACTCAATTGGAGTGGTATTATCAGCTAGAGAATGGCCAGTATACGTACTTGGGTGACTTGGCGGATGCTTTCTGACAATATGAGTACAATGCTGAGTTGACACCCACTCGCATGCAACTACAGAGCATGTCTATGGGTCGTGATGAGAAGTTCAAAGAATATGCTCAAAAATGGAGAGACCTAGCAGGCAGAGTTCAGCCACATGTCCAATAGGGAGTTGGTTGATATGTTTATGGGAACAACGCGACCCATTCTTCAATCATCGATTGGAAATTCTTGATGGATTCAGGCGATATTGAGGAGTGGGAAGATTCATGTAGATACATCTTCAAATGCTGTGAAGAGATCTTTTGGTGGTAAGAAAGAAGCTAATATTATGTATGGTCAGAAAAGCCGAGCCAAGACCGACCGCTCTGTGGGGCGGTTGTGATCTCGATCCTACATCGGCACAACCTCGGTGAGACAACGCGTAGCAGGCGCCACGAAGATAGTTCTGAAGATCAACATGCCATTGTCATGAGCCTTGCAACACATGTTGAAAGCGGTGATTACTTTGAAGGATCCTCCTCGGTGTCAACACTTCCTCTCGAGATACAATCCTAATGCTAAGTGTGCTTACCACCAGCCGACACGACAAGCTGTTGGGCTCTGAAGAACAAGATTCAAGATATGATTGAAGCTAAGCAGATTGAGTTTGACCCTCCTGTTGAGACTCCGAATGTGATCAACGCTCCTATGCCTAACCACGACAAAAGTTCCAATGTTGTTGGTGAGGATACTTACGTCTTCAACATAGATGACCTGAACATTCTTCTAATGACTGTTAAGAAGAATTTGCTACAAGCCGGTGTCAACCCAGGATGCCCAGAGAATTGTCGTTGGTGCCTATCTGCACCTGATGCTTGTGCTTGGTTAAGAAGACGTGTTCAGTGCATGATGGATAACCGTGAAATACTATTTCTGAAACCACCTATGGAGAGCCTATGTGAAGACATGTCTAAGAAATTGAAGATCGAAGATGTGAATGAAGCTGTACCGTCTGTATGGGATACCTTGGGGTAGCCAAGTGGAAAGTATGATTACATGGTGAAGTACCTTTGTTCTGGCTACAAGATTCCTATTGAATATGTTAAGGCAACCGGATGGGGTGACGATTTCCCAGAAGACTATGCTGATGTTAACACAATAAGGATTTCCTCTGCTGATTCTGTGCCTAGAGTGGCACCTCTCATCATTACCTCTCCTGGACCAGTTCCATATTCCTCCAACAAAGCTATTCCTTGGAATTATAGAGCTGATGTTTACTATCATGGCATCATGAAAGACCCTCTGACCATTGAAGATCTTACAGTTGAGGCTACCATTCCTGACATTGACAACATCACCGGATCAAGTAAGGTGACCAGAACCGGAAGAGTATTCTCTCCAGATATCTCTCCTCCAAAAGACACTGCGACTCCAGCTCGCATTCCAGCTATTCAATCCATTCCCAAGCTAGAGGAAAGAACGGTGACTCATCCTGCTCAGACAGAAGTGCCAAAGGAAGTTGCTGAAGACACCTCCAAACAAGAAATGGAGGAAATTCTGAAGATTATCAAGAAGAGTGACTACAATATGGTGGAACAGTTAGGACAGACTCCGTCCAAGATCTCCATGCTTGCTTTGCTCTTGTGCTCTGAGGCTCATGCTAACGCCTTGGTGAAGTTTCTAAAGAATGCTCATGTACCGCAAGACACTACTACTGACCAGTTCGAAGTTTGTATTGCTAGCCTGGCTGCCAACAACGGCCTAGGCTTCTCTGATACTGATTTGACTCCTGCCGGAAGGAAACACAACAAAGCCTTGCACGTCTCCGTTGAATGCAAGGGCATTACATTGTCTCATGTTTTGGTGGATACCGGTTCTGCTCTGAACATCCTGCCAAAGACTGCTTTTGATCGACTTGATGTTGAAGGGTTGGTTCTGAAGCCCAATGATATAATTGTGAGAGCTTTTGATGGTTCTAAGCGAACAGTACTTGGAGAGCTCACTCTGCCTGTTAAAGTCGATTCCCAGACTTTTGACTCTACTTTCTTTGTCATGGACATATGTCCAGCTTACTCTTGCCTACTTGGGCCCTTGGATACATGGGGCGGTATTACTTACCTTGCATCGGAAAGTGCCGGTGAAAGGGAAGGTTGTTACAGTATGTGGTGAAGAAGAATATATGGTCAGTCATCTACAGTCATTCTGATACCTCGAAGTGGAGGGTGAATTATTTGAGACTCCCTGCCAAGCTTTTGAAACAATACCCAGAGTCATGCCTGTTGACTCTCCACCCTCTGAATTCATAAGTTACGCCTAGGATGGTCTCGCTGAAAGATGCTCGAGCTGTTGTTGAAGAAGGAAGTAGTTCTATTTGGGGTCAGCTCCCTAATATTCCTTTCAAATCTGACAAGACTGGTTTAGGCTTCACCATCAAAGGTCAGAAGATGATACGCCGCTGTCATACCCCAAAATTTGCCCTCCATTCTCTCAAGATATTTCATACATCCATACTCAAGGATTCCTCAAGAGTTGATCAGACAAACTCTCTCCTAGACAATCAACCCAAACTAGGGTTTGGCAATTCTCAGGTCAAGATGGACTCCCAACATCTCCAATGGTCTTCATGCCTCCTCATATGCTTCAAAGATTCTCCATGTCAAGATTCAAGCCTTACAAGTCAAGATTGCTCAGACAATTGCTCAGATGGTTAAAAATCAGTTGTATTGGACAAAAAGTCAACTGTGGTCAACATACAGTCAAACTTCATAATTTTTGGTCAACATCCTCATTTTGAAGTTACATTCATCATTTGATCAAGGGTTGATCATGATTCATCAAGAAAACTCAAGATTTGCTCAAAAGTCAAACTTTCTAAATTAGGGTTTCTAGATGAAAAGTCAATGAACTTTGGTGATCATAACTTCTTCATACTTTCTCGAAAAGTTTTCCACCACCTCTTGTTTTGAAGGAAATTCAATTCTCTACAACTTCATGTCTCACAAGAATGTCAAAAAATGCTTCATTTGAGAGGTATGGCTCGAAACATTCTGAGTCATTTTCAAAGTCAACAAAAGTCAACTTTTGTTTTGAAGATATATTGAGCATGGAAACTCCAATTGAGATGAGACCAAAAGGTTGGTTAGAGGACTCTTAGAGCTTTCCAAAAGTCCAAGAACACTCAAAAATGTGGAAAATTGAGCAAGATACACTATTCAGAAGTTGGGCGATTTTGAATGATTGCACAAAGGACATTTTGGTCAAAATGCAAAATTTTCCAAATGGGCCTAGAATCTTTTGATCCAAACTTGTTCATGACATTATTTTTGACCCATAAATGTTTGGCCATGGTAATTTTCTATTTTTATGATTTATATTTGAATTTTAAAACATTTAATTCAAAATTAAATCATGTAAAATATGAAAATAAGATTTTTTTCAAAAGGGATTGGATTTATATCTTCCTTGAAGTCCAAGATAGCCCAAAACTCTTACCAAATTCGTGCTAGCCTCTTACATGGAAGAAAAATCAATTTTTTTCAAAGATTTGATTTGTTTTAAATGGAAAAATATTGCACATTGATGGAGGAATCCTTTTTCACTCTTTTTTCTCTCCAAATTGCCTCTATAAATACTCAGCAACATGCCAAGCCAAAAGGACGAAACCCTAGCTCAAGCCAAACCCTTATTCTTGCAAATTTTTTCTCAAAACTTTTGAAAATCGAATTCCATACAACAGCCACTTTCAGCAATCAAAAACCATCCCATTGTCTTCAGGAGGTAGGTTTGAGTAAGAATGCACCATTGTTATTGATCAAAGAAAGCTGAATCGATGCATACATGATCATACATATCTCAAACTTTTTGATTTTTGCATTTTACTATTCTGCGTATTTCCATTGATTCTAATGCTTTTAATGTGTTCATGAGGTTCTATGGAAGGGATCTGGGCAATCGTTTGAAAGCTTGCACGTAGAAAACACGAGTTGCCATGTTTAGGGTTTCTCAAACTGTCGTCTTCGAACCGGCCTGTACAGGCCGATTCAGCCAAAACCGTGGCCACCATTGAATCCAGAAGGGTCGAAATAGGTGGACTAGGTCTTTCTTTTGCCTTGAATCTTCGTGTTTTGCAGGTTTGGAAGTTATAGCTGCCGGAGAAGATGACCGGAGCCCTAGCTCCGGCGTTGACTCAGGCGAAGACCGGCGAGGAGACGGCGTGGCACAATGGAGCTTTCTGATTCGCTCTCTCGTTCAACTGGACCCGTGTTGTGTTTCAAACTTGTCCTTGACGCGTCATCACTCAAAAACAATTGATTTTGTTCTCTCAAACACCAAGTGACGTTTGGTCTAGTGGTTAAAGCTCTGCCTGTTCAGAGATTCTCCTTCTAGTCATGGGTTCGATCCTCACTGGGACCAGTTTTGTTTCTTTTTTTCAAACTTTCATATTTTCCAACTATTTTTCATATTTTCTTATTATTTAATATTTTTGCATCAATTTTAATTCTTTTCATATTTTTATTTCTGCATTAAAAAATCATCAAAAATTATTTTTCTTTTTACATTATTTTCAGAAAAACTTTATTTAATTTATAAAATTAAAAAATATAATTGTGCATGCATATTTATTTTTATTCATAATTTTGCATTTTAATTACTTTTAATTCATTTTAAATTATTAAATTGCATTCAAAAAATCCCAAAAAATTATTTTAGCATATTTATGTTATTTCCAGCATGTCATATTTTTTCCAATTAAAAATTTGCATTTTTTCTAACATTTTCTCTTATTTCGATTTCATCATATTTTCCTATTTCTCTTATCGTTTCATAGGTTATTCCGCTTCAAACGTTTCTTTACCGTTTTCATTCTTTTCCAATAATGTAACTGTTTATGGGATGTAATAGTTTAAATTAGGTTTTAATTTTCCGCAAGTTTAAATTATGTATACGCCCCAAAGCCATGTAATAGCGTGGGACATTTACCTTTCCGCACTTTACATTCATTTTAATTTCCACCCTATAAACGCTAGTAACTAGGCGTGTATGGCAAGACTAAAATCAACATAGCTCACTCATAATGCCAAGATAATATCGAAATCAACACACTTTTCACATGCACCCTTAGGGTAATTCTCTCTCGTTGCCTTCAATTCAAGCGGTCAAGTCCCTCGAGCGTAGGTATCATAACACCGTTGCCTTCAAACAAATCATCATAGTCCCTTGATACAAAGATCATAAGACCCACGATGTCGCCTCCGAATACATGATCTTGACCCTCGATTGTCGCCTCGAAAATGATGATAGTCCCCGAATGTGCTAGGATACTTCCTGAGTTGCCTTCTATGACCATCCGATGTCCCTTGAATGTCCGCTTACATCCAACAAATGAGTTACCTACCAACTAATGGTATGGATAGCACTATTCTAAAGGAGCGTAAAATAACAAAGCGACCAATTACGAGTAGGTAATAAGACTTTTAGTTGCTTGCTCAAAACAAATGCTTTTCACACCTCACACTTTTTGTCAAAGTTCAAACTCTTTTCAAAGCGAAACATTTCGAACACTTTGTATACATTCCTACATGAATCATTACAAAGTCAAAGCGAAATGCATTTTCAAAACATTTTATCAAACACACGAAAGCACAATTTTAAGTGATCTAGAGCAACTAAGAGCCGTAGATAACTACGGATGGAAAGGGTGCTAATACCTTCCCTTTTCATAACCATTCTCCGTACGAGAATCTAACGAAGGTATTTTCTTTACTTTTACCTTCCCTTAATTGCATAAAAATAAAAGTCGGTGGCGACTCTTGCTATCCACATTTGCGATACAAAACCTACATAGTCGGTTCACGTATCCGCAGGCTGACTCTGTGGAAATTACCTAAAGAGAATTACCTTAGGGATTTCTAGATCACCTTTCTGCTTTTGTTTGACTTGCTTGCTTTATCTTTAAGGGTTGCTTGGGTATTATATTGTTGGGGATCCTACACGGGATCGGGTTTCCTTTTAGGTAAGTAGCAATAAATCGTCGCGACCGTTAGGCGTATATCAAAGCGGTCAACATGATGGCTACGTTAGCGTGACACTTTGGTTGTCCCGATACTCTTCATTCCCAAGTTGAGGATAGTATTTGGCTTCTGCGTGGTGTCATCAAGCGCTAACTAAACTTTTAGAACCTTAATTGACCCATCTTGGCCATTAGAAGGTAGTGAGATGGCCGGCTTTGGTGTAGAGCGAGGTTGGTTGATACTCGATGCTACGCTCATTAAGATCAGACTTTGGGGACATTTTCGGTCGACCACTTGGTAGTCGTATTGAAATAAGGGCCTTCGAGAAAGATCAATGATGTGAGATTCCTAGAATCCGGTTACTATTATAGGACAGGATGAACCAACTCAAACTTTTGGTGGGGTAATCACCTAGACTTCGTGCAAGCCTTAAACCTAGGCTCATTGTGTGAATTGTTTGTGTGTGCCAAACATGACATCATGACATCATTTGCATTGCATATCATTTCTAACTATTTCAAGGACCTAGGGATTTATCTTTGCTCTGTTTTGTTGGGTATTATTGCTTCTAGAAAGACTATCCGAATCAACTTCATGGGTATACCTTCTCGACTCAAAAATTGGTTTAAATTCCGACCATGCTCGGTTCATCAAAGACATGGTTATCTACTTGATTTGGTTATCTCGGTTTGAAGAAGATATGATGCATGTCTATTTCGGTTCTTTGATCAAAACACCATTGCTTTACATTCCCAGTTATTAGTTGGTTCCTACGGAAGAGTTCTCTAAGCTACTTAGGATACATTCTTGACCAATGCCATTCACGGTTTAGAAAAGGTTCCTAAGTGCGAAGACATTGCATCGCCTTACATCTTAAGCGCTCGGACATTGAAGCCAATTGGGAAACTAGAAGTGGAGTTAAGGGTTTACTTGCTAAGTTCCTAATTAAGAAAGCCCGAGAATTCCTCAAAGTTATGAGTTTCCATGCATTTGAAGACATTGTGGCCTTGCTAATCTATGGTTTGGTTCTATTCCTAACTCGGATCAATTCATAGATGTCAGCGCCATTAAGTTGTTTCTTACCCGCAATCCAGTGCCTACTTTACTTGGAGATATCCTACATTCTCTCCACACTCGTACCATCAAAAGACAAGGAACTCTCATGTGTTGTGTACCGTTACTTTCTAGGTGGTTTATTTCGCACCTTCCTCCATCGGTTTGAAGAATGAACAAAGGATGAAGTGGTCTCAAGGTTAATGTCACTCTCCATTCGGATATCCGTTGGAATCTTTTCTCTCAAAAGTTTCACCTTCATTGGCGTTGTGGAGAATTCCCTAACGTACCACTACTTGGTATAAGGGGGTATTACTTGACCCTTCTCTAGCTCTACGTCAGTTTGGTTTTGCTTGAAGAGATGGTCCACATGATATGCTTCTCCAAGATATTGTGTTCGACTACAATCACGATCTCCAGAATTACCGACGAAGGTTTATACACGCTTGGGGCATGGTAAAGAAGACAGATACCAAGACTTTGGGGCACCAGAACTCCATTCCTTGGGAACCTTACCTCAAATGGGTGCGAGCTCGAGCTCAAAACCTCATGATGCCATTCACGCCTGTTTTACCAGTAATTATGGAACCGGTTTCTATAGGTGACGTACTGTCATACCCCAAAATTTGCCCTCCATCCACTCAAGAGATTTCATGCATCCATACTCAAGGATTCCTCAAGAGTTGATCAGACAAACTCTCTCTGACAATCAACCCAAACTAGGGTTTGGTATCCCTCAGTCGGGATGGACTTCCAACATCTCAATGGTCTTCATGCCTCCTCATATGTTTCAAAGATTCTCCATGACAAGTTTCAAGCCTCACAAGTCAAATTTCCTCGACAATTGCCGGATGGTTGAAAATCGGTTGTATTGGACAAAAGTCAAGCTGTGGTCAACATACAGATCAAACTTCATAATTTTTGGTCAACATCCTCATTTTGAAGTTACATTCATCATTTGATCAAGTGTTGATCATGATTCATCAAGAAAACTCAAGATTTGCTCAAAAGTCAAACTTTCTAAATTAGGGTTTCTAGGTGAAAAGTCAACTGAACTTTGACTGATCATAACTTCTTCATAATTTCTTAGAAATTTTTCCACCACCTCTTGTTTTGAAGGAAATTCAATTCTCTACAACTTCATGTCTCACAAGAATGTCCAAAAAATGCTTCATTTGAGAGGTATAGCTCAAAACATTACAGGTCATTTTCAAAGTCAACAAAAAGTCAAGTTTTTGTTTTGAAGATATATTGACCATGGGAACTCCTATTGAGATGAGACCAAAAAGGTTGGTTATAGGACTCTTAGAGCTTTCCAAAAAGTCCAAGAACACTCAAAAATGTGGAAAATTGAGCAAGGTGCACCATTCACAAGTTGGGCAATTTTGAAGAAGTGCACAAAGAGAGATGCTTCTAAAAATCAAATTTCTTGCAAATGGGTTGCTTTTTCTTCATCCAAACTTATTCCTCATACAACTAGGAATATCCAAGCCCAATGCCATGAATTTTTATTTTATTTTTCTATTTAATTTGGAATTTATTCATTTAAATACAAATTAAATTTTAAAATAAAGTATAAAATTAAAAATTAATGGCAAGATTGATTTTATTCTTTCCTTGAGACTCAAGTAACTCCCCAAGGCCAGCAATTTTCGAAATTAGATCAAATATGGCAAGATTGGATTACAAATTAATTAAATTTTGAAAATTTGATTTTATACAAAAATCAAATTTGATTTTCATTGAATGTTGATTGATTCTTACCAAAAACAATGCCAAATCCTTCCAGTACTTATACATGATGCATACCACACGAAAGAGAAGAGAAAGATTGCTCTAAGAACCCTAACCTAATTCAAGAAATCCGTGTCCTACAAGCTACTAGCAGCCATCGATCCAACCACTTTCAATTGCTTTTGAGGATTCCATTGCATTCCTTGGGTTGTTCTGAGTCGATCCAGACTCTTACATCATTCAAAACCATCAAGAATTCATCAAACACGATTTCGGTTTGTCAAGTTTCTTTCAAAGTCGATTTTCATCATTCATGCATTATTAACCTGTTTTGATTGTTTGTTCATGTTTAGAATCAAGTTTGCAAGCGATCAGGTAAGCCATCGTGTTTCCATGGCTGAATCGTGATATACCATAGCTAGGGTTTACGAGTTCGAATTAGGGCTTTGTTTAAATGGAAAAATTGGACCATGAGACCTATACCATCGTGTTCGGAATGCTTCAGGAATCGAACCATGGCCTTAGATGTCATTTATATTATGTATCTTTGTGTTTTGATTTTGCGGGGACTGGCGTCGAGCAAAGCCTTATCTTTCAAAATTCAAAGGTTGAAGGCGATGGATGGCGCGAGGAAGCCGAGGGGACGGCGTGTTTGATCCCTCGCCGTTTTCAAACACGGATGCACACATGGCGTAGCGGTAAAGGCTCTCACATTTCGGATGCCCTCAAGGTCATGGGTTCGAACCACCGAGGACCATTCTCTTTTTCTTTTCACAAACTTTCAACTTTTCAATATTTTCATATTTTCATATATTTTAATATTTTGCATTATTTTAATTCTTTTCATATTTTTATTTCGCATTAAAAACTCATCAAAATTAATTTTCTTTTTATATTATTTTCATAAAATCTTTATTTAATTTAATAAATTAAAAAACATAATTTTGCATGCATATTTATTTTTATTCATATTTTTGCATTTAAATCACATTTAATTAGTTTTTAATTATTAAAATGCATCCAAAAAATCCCAAAAAATTATTTTAGCATATTTATATTATTTCCAGCATATAATAATTTTCTCATATAAAAATTTGCATTTTTCTAACATTTTTTCTCTTGTTCGATTCATAACGTATTTTCCGATTTCCTGTTCATTTACAGGTTGATCTGCTTCAGACGTTTCTTTACCATTTTCATTTTATTTTTCAATAATGTAACTGTATATGGGATGTAATAGTTTAAATTAGGCCTTTATTTTCCGCATTTTTAAATTATGTATCTGCCCCAAAGCCATGTAATAGCGTAGGACATTTACCCTTGCATTTTACTTTCCGCACCTATAAATTGCTAGTAACTAGGCGTGTATGGCAAGATAATAATGGACATAGCTCACTCTAATTTTCAAGATAACAAATATCTGAAATCAACACACTTTTCCACACACGCACCCCTTAGGGTAATTCTCTCTCGTTGCCTTTGCGAATCCAAAATGGTCAGTCCCTCGAGCGTGAGGTATTCTAGCACCGTTGCCTTCCAAACAAATCATCATAGTCCCTTGATACAAAGATCATAAGACCCACGATGTCGCCTCCGAATACATGATCTTGACCCTCGATTGTCGCCTACGAAAATGATGATAGTCCTTGAATGTGCTAGGATACTTCCTACAAGTTGCCTTCTTTGACCATCCGATGTCCCCGAATGTCCGCTTACATCCAGCGAATGGAGCTACCTATTAACTAATGGTACGGCTAGCGCCATTCTAAAGGAGCGTAGAAATGCAACGATCAATTACGGTGGGTAAATAAGTCTTTTAGTTGCTTGCTCTAAACCAAATGCTTTTCACACCTCACTTTTTCAAAGTTCAAACTCTTTTCAAAAGCGAAACATTTCCGAGCACTTTGTATACACTCCTACATGAGTCATTACAAAGTCAAAGCGAAATGCCTTTTCAAAACATTTTTGTCAAACACACGAAAGCAATTTTAAAGGTGATCTAGAGCAACTAAGAGCCGTAGATAACTATGGATGGAAAGGGTGCTAATACCTTCCCTTTTCATAACCATTCTCCGAACTCAGAATCTAACGAAGGTTTTTACGTACTTTTACCTTCCCTTAATTGGATAAAATAAAAGCGGTGGCGACTCTTGCTATCCGCACATTTGCGATACAAAAACTAAAAAGTCGAGTTCACGTATCCGCAGGCTGGCGACTCTGTGAGAGTGTCCTAAAAGAGAATTACCTTATGGATTTCTAGATAACCTTTATTGTTTTTGTTTGACTTGTATGCTTTATCTTTAAGGGTTGCTTGGGTATTATATTGTTGGGGATCCTACACCGGATCCGGGTTTCCTTTTAGGTAAGTAGCATTAGATCATCGCGACCGTTAGGCGTATAACTAAGCGGTCAACATGATGGCTACGTTAGCGTGACACTTTGGTTGTCCGATACTCTTCATTCCCAAGTTGAAGATAGTATTTGGCTTCTGCGTGGTGTCATCAGCGCTAACTAAACTTTTAGAACCTTAATTGACCCATCTTGGCCATTAGAAGGTAGTGAGATGGCGGCTTTGGTGTAGACCGAGGTTGGTTGATACTCGATGCTACGCTCATTGAGATCGGACTTTTGGGATATTTTCGATCGACCACTTGGCGTCGTGTTGAAATAAGCGCGAGAAAGATCTATGATGTGAGATTCCTAGAACCGGTTACTATTATAGGGCGGGATGAACCAACTCAAACTTTTGGTGGGGTAATCACCTATACCTCATGCAAGCCTTAACCCTAGGCTCATTGTGTGAATTGTTTGTGTGTGCTAAACATGACATCATGACATCATTTGCATTGCATATCATTTCTAACTATTTCAAGGACCTAGGGATTGATCTTTGCTCATTTTGTAGGGTATTATGGCTTCTAGAAAGACTATCCGAATCAACTTCATGGGTATACCTTCTCACTCAAAATTGGTTTGAAAATTCCGACCATGCTCGGTTCATCCAAGACGTGGTTATCTACTTGATTTGGTTATCTCGGTTTTGAAGAAGATATGATGCATGTCTATTCGATTCTTTGATCGAAACACCATTGCTTTACATTCCCAGATTATCGGTTGGTTCCTACCTTGGAAGAGTTCTCTAAGCTACTTGGGATACCTATTCTTGACCAAATGCCATTCACGGTCTAGAAAAGGTCCCTAAATCTGAACATTGCATCGACTTTACATCTTAAGCGCTCGGATATTGAAGCCAATTGGGAAACCAAGTGGAGTTAAGGGTTTACTTTCCAAGTTCCTAATTAAGAAAGCAGAATTCCTCAAAGTTATGAGTTTCCATGCATTATGGCCTTATTAATTTATGGTTTGGTTCTATTTCCTAACTCGGATCAATTCATAGATATCAATGCCATCAAGTTGTTCCTTACCCGCAATCCTGTGCCTACAAGAAGAAGGTTGTTGGTCTCCTCAACATGGGCAGACGCTACAAAGGTGGTCCTAAGAGGTCGATCGGATGAGCTCTCGGAAGGAAGTGTCAAGGAACAAAGTAACAAGGGGGATGGTGAAGGTAGTCAGCCTGAGCTTGAGAAGAACTATGATGATGGACAATACTCTGACGAGGATGATAAGTACAAACAACTTGAAGACCGTCTGAATGCTGTGGAAAACCTGAAGATGTCCGGGCTGAATTTTGATGATCGAGTCTAGTCCACAGTGTTGTGATTCCTCCCAGTTCAAAGTTCCCACTTTTGCTAAGTATGAATGTCTTGCCCTAAGCTGCATTTGAAGTCCTATGTTGGAAAATCAATCCCAATGATGACAAAGTTGTGGATGCACTATTTTCAAGAGTTTATGCGGAACCAGTTGGAATGGTACTATCGGCTAGAGAATGGTATATCCGTACTTGGGTGACTTAGGTGATGCTTTCTGACGATTAGTACAATCTTGAATTGACACCCACTCGCATGCGCAAAGCATGTCTATGGGTCGTGATGAGAAGTTCAGGAGTATGCTCAAAGTGGAGATCTAGCTGAGTTCACCATCCTGTCCAATAGGGAGTTGGTTGATATGTTCATGGGGACAGCGGGCCCATTCTTCAATCACTGATTGGAAACTCTTGACCGGATTCACCGTACGATACTTCTGACGCGTATTGAAGGCTGGTATCAAGAGTGGAAAGATTCATGTAGAGTCATCATCAAATTCTGAAGAGATCTTTTGGGGCTAAGAAAGAAGCTAATCTTGTGTATGGTCGGAAGAGTCGAGCCAAGACCGAGCTCAATCTGAGGCGGTTGTGATCTCGATCCTACATCGGCCTGACCTCGGTGACAACAGCGTAGGAATCGCCACGAAGGCGGTTCTGAAGATCAACATGCCATTGTCGCAAGCCTTGCAACACATGTTGAAAGCGGTGATTACCTTGAGGGATCCTCCTCAGAATGTCAACACTTCCTCTCCGAGATACAATCCTAATGCTAAGTGTGCTTACCATTCCAATAGCCCTGGACATAACACTGATGATTGTTGGGCTCTGAAGAATAAGATTCAAGATATGATTGAAGCTAAGCAAATTGAATTTGATCCTCCTGTTGAGACTTCGAATGTGATCAACGCGCCCATGCCTAACCATTACAAGAGTTCTAATGTTGTTGGGGAAGATACTTATGTTTTCAACATAGATGACTTGGACATTCCTTTGATGACTGTTAAGAAGAATTTGTTACAAGCCGGTGTCAACCCAGGATGCCCAAAAAATTGCCGTTGGTGCCCATCTGTACCTAATGGTTGTGCTTGGTTAAGAAGACGTGTTCAGTGCATGATGAATAACCGTGAGATACTATTTACGAAACCACACGAGCGTGTGAAGATATGTCTAAGTTAAAGATCAACAATGCGAATGAAGCCGCACCATCTGTGTGGGATACCTTGGGGCAGCCAAGTGGAAAGTATGATTACATGGTGAAGTACACTGTTCCTGAAAGCTACAAGATTCCTATTGAAGATGTTAAAGTAACCGGATGGGGTGCGATTTCCCGAAGACTATCTTGATGTTAACACAATAAGGATTTCCTCTGCTGATCCTGTGCCTAGAGTGGCACCTCTCATCATTACTTCTCCCAGACCAGTTCCATATTCCTCAGACAGAGCTATTCCTTGGAATTATGGAGCTGATGTTTACTGTCATGGTGTCAAGCAAGATCCTCTGACCATTGAAGATCTTACAGTTGAAACTACCATTCGACATTGACAACATCAGGATCAAGTAAGGTGACGAGCCGGAAGGTATTCTCTCAATCTCTCCTCCAAAAGACACTGCGACTCCTCGCATTCCGGCTATTCAACCCATTCTCCAAGCTAGAGGAAAGAACGGTGACTTATCACCTCGACCAAGTACCAAAGGAAGTTCTTGAAGACACCTCCAACAAGAAATGGAAGAAATTAGAAGATTATCAAGAAGAGTGACTACAATATTGTGGAGCAGTTGGGACAAACTCCGTCCAAGATCTCCATGCTTGCTCGCTCTTGTGCTCGAGGCTCATGTTAATGCCTTGGTAAAGTTTTGAAGAATGCTCACGTCTGCAAGACACTACCAGCGACCGGTTTGAAGTTTGTATTGCTAGCACTGCCAACAACGGCCTAGGCTTCTCGATCTTGATTTAACTCCTTAGGAAAGAAACATAACAAAGCCTTGCATATCTCCGTTGAATGCAAGGGCATTACATATCTCATGTTTTGGTGAATCGGTTACGCTCTGAATATCTTACCGAAGGCGCTTTTGATCGACTTGATGTCGAAGGGTTGGTTCGAGACCCGGTGACATAATCGTGAGAGCTTTTGATGGTTCTAGCGAGCGATGCTTGGAAGCTCACTCTGTTAAAGTCGGTTCCCAAACTTTTGACTCCACTTTCTTTGTCATGGACATCCGTCTAGCCTATTCTTGCTTACTTGGGCCCCTTGGATACATGGGGCGGTATTACTCTACCTTACATCGAGCGAAGTACCGGTAAAGGGAAGGTTGTTACAGTGTGCGGTGAAGAAGAGTATATGGTCGATCATCTACAATCCGATACCTTGAGATGGAAGGTGAATTCTTTGAGACTCCTGTCAAGCTTTTGAAACAATCCCAGTCATGCTGTTGACTCTCCTGTCCTCTGAAGTTGCACAAGTTCCACCTAGGATGGCCTCATTGAAAGATGCTCAGCTGCAGTTGAAGAAGGTAGTTCTATTTGGGGCAGCTCCACGATCTTCCTTTCAAATTTGACAAGGCGGTCTAGGCTTCACTATCAAGGTCGAGAAGATGATACGCCGTGAGCAGCCAACTTCTTCTCCGCATCGGCCAGTGGAATCCATGCTATAGAAGGCGGCGACAACGACTTCGACATCGACAAGTGGATCTTCCACTCGGATCGTGGGCTCGGCAATTGGAAGGCGAAGGCGTCATACCAATCTCCTTTAGTCGGGAGTAATTTCTCTTGTTTTGTTTTGCTTTTCGTATTTCTTTATGTTTTGAACAATAAACTTTGAAAGCCTAGTGCCTTTCCGGGGCATCATGGCTCGTTTGCGAGGTTATTATCATCGTTTGCGTATTTTCATTCAATAAATTCGTTGGACTTTTGCATTCGAGTTGTTTACTTTATCACCCTTCAAAAGCTATGTGTTTCTTACACACGTGATACACTGCGAGAATCACTCCGAATCTCGTTAAACGACTATGCTATTGCTAAATATGACTTCGTTAATTCGATCTACCAAGCCGAAGGCGAATGTGAGGAAGATTGTGAAGTGCCGGAGAACTTGCGGGCTACAGAAGAAGCGAGTTATCTGACCACCACGAAGAGCAAGTTGAGGTTGTGAATTTGGAGTGCGACAAAGGCGAAAAGAGATCAAGATAAGGCGGGTCTTGAGAGCGAGGTTTAGACATTGATATTGTGGTGCACGATTGCCGACAAAAGAAGGTTTTCTCGGTGAAGCAAAAGGTTAAATCGCATGCGTCACGAGATGTCGAGAAAATCAAAACCGAAGTTATAAACGAGTTCAACGGGTTTCTTAACACCTCTTATCGATGGGTTGCAAATGTGGTACCCGTACCTAAGAAGGATGGCAAGGTACGAATGTGTGTGGATTACAGAGATCTGAACAAAGCAAGTCCGAAAGACAATTTTCCATTCCCTCATATCGATGTTCTGGTTGACAACACCGCTCAGCATAAGGTTTTCTCCTTCATGGATGGTTTCTCCGGTTACAATCAGATTAAAATGGCCCCTGAAGACATGGAAAAGACTACTTTTGTTACACAGTGGGACACTTTCTGCTACAAGGTTATGCCGTTCGGACTGAAGAACGCGGGTGCCACCTATCAGCGCGCTATGGTGACATTGTTTCATGACATGTTTCATCACGAGATAGAGGTCTATGTTGACGACATGATAGCTCGGTCACAAACTGAAGAAGAACATCTAGATCATTTGCGCTGATAGGTTGAAGAAATACAGGTTGAGACTTAATCCTAACAAGTGCACCTTTGGAGTTAGATCCGGAAAACTCCTAGGGTTTGTTGTCAGTGGTAAAGGTATTGAGGTTGACCCCGCCAAGGTTAAAGCTATTCAAGAGATGCCGCTCCCTGAGAAGGAAGTCGGGCGTTTCTTGGGCCGATTGAATTACATTGCAGATTCATTGCACATCTAGCGCTACTGTGAGCGATCTTCAAGTTACTAAAGAAAGATCAAGTAGTGGAGTGGAATGGCGATTGCCGATCGCTTTTGACAAAATCAAGGGTACCTTGAATCCTCCATCGATGCCACCCAAAGGAAGACCTCTTATCATGTACTTGTGATGCTAGAGAATTCAATGGGGTGTGTGTTGGGGCAACATGGCAGTGCAGTCGAAAAGAGCATGCAATATACTACCTTAGCAAAAGTTTACCGTGAAACAAGATACTCACGACTTGAGAAAACTTGCAACGCTTTGGCTTTCGCCGACTAAGGCAGTATATGTTGACCACACTACCTTGTTGATTTCTAAGATGGATCAATAAAATACATATTTGAGAAACCAGCTCTCTCGGGAAGAATACCAAGATGGCAAATGATCTTGACCGAATCGACATCCGTACACTTCTCAGCGATCAAAGGAAGTGGTGGCCAATCATTTGGCTCACCAAGCCGTAGATGACTATCGGTCTATGCGGTTTGAATTTCAGACGAAGATGTTTTACTAATTCTGATTGTGAAGAACCGGGCCAGACGAAGGACACGAACAAGGATCCCGATGGACCATGGTCTTTGATGGAGCCTCAAACGCTTGGAAATGGCATTGGCGCCATCATTACATCCCTACGGCGGACATACTCCTTTCACCGCCAGATTATGTTTCAGTTGCACTAATAACATGGCCGAATACAAAGCGTGCATCATGGGTATCAAAGTTGCTATTGACTTAAGAATCAAGTTCTTACAAGTGTATGGAGACTCAGCTTTAGTGATCAGTCAGATAAAAGGCGAATGGGATACGAAGCACCCGAATCTCATTCCGTATCAAGAGCATGTTCTGAGTTTGATCCCCTACTTCGAAGAGATTACTTTTGATCATATTCCACGAGAAGAGAATCAGTTGGCAAACGCATTGGCTACTATGTCGTCTATGTTCAAAATCAGATGGGACAACGAGGCCCCCCAGATCATCATTGAGAAGTTTGACGAACCAGCGTATTGTCATGAGCTTGATATAGAAGAGAAACCTTGGTACTATGACGTGAAGAGGTATCTTGAGACTCAGGAATATCCAGCGAGGGCATCATTAATGATAAGAAGTTCATGAGAAGATTTGCATCCAAATTCTTCCTCAACAACGGCATCTTATACAAGCGCAACCACGACTTGTGCTTACTCCGCTGTGTAGACCGGAAAACAGCAATACGCATCATGGAAGAGTTACACGAAGGCGCATTTGGTAACCACTCCAGTGGACACACCATGGCTAAGAAGATTCTGAGAACGGGTTACTATTGGTCCACCATGGAAGGCGATTGTCACCGCTATGCTCGATCTTGTCACAAGTGCGGTTATGCCGACAAAGTACCGTACCTCGGTACCTCTGAATGTTTTAACTTCTCCTTGGCCTTGCAATATGGGGCATTGACATGATTGGAAATCAAGCCCGCTTCCACGGACATCGGTTCATCCTTGTGGCAATCGATTACTTCACCAAGTGGGTAGAAGCAGCCTCGTATGCATCTGTTACCAAGAATGTTGTGGCTCGATTCATCAAACATAATCTTATCTATCGGTATGGCACTCCTGAAAGGATTATCACGAGATAACGGTTCAATCTCAACAATAAGATGATCCTTTGAACTACTGCGATTCGAGATCAAACATCACAATTCTTCTCCATACCGGCCTAAGATGAATGGCGCGATGGAAGCCGCCAACAAAAACATTAAGAAGATTATCTGAAGATGACGGTGACTTACAAGGATTGGCATGAGATGTTACCATTTGCTCTTCATGGTTATCGCTTTACACACGGACATCCACGAAAACCCCTTCTCGTTATCTGAATGGAAGCCGTCTTACCCATCGAGGTTGAGATACCCTCAACGAGTCCTCCGGGCGAGAGTTAAGCGAAGCGATTGGGTCGGACTCGCCTTGACAGATTAATTTGATTGATGAGAAGCGACTCGCATCCATCGCCACGGACAGTTTATCGAAGCGAATGATCGAGCATTTAACAAGAGGGTCAAGCACCGAGTCTATCAAGTTGGTGACCTAGTGGTCAAGCGCATCATTCTTCCACAAGGTGATCCGAGGGCAAATGGACTCCCACCTAGGGGACCATTTGTAGTCAAGCGATATTTTCCGGAGGAGCTATGATGCTTAGCACCATGGATGGTGAAGACTTCCACACCACATGAGCGAGACATAGTCAAAAATACTACGCATGAAATAGACCCGCTAGGTCGACTGACCTAGGCAAAAATAAGGGCATCCTGGCGAACCAAAAGGTTCGGGCAAAAGTTAAGGATATATACAAAACATGTACACCCGGCAAGTCGAAAACACGAAAAGCGGCTTGGGCAAAAGGTATCGGTGGTGAAAACCGAAAGGCGGTCTAGGCAAAAGTTAGGGATTTAAGCGTACGACTATGTCTCTTCGGATCACACTTCTAGACTACTATCGGCATTCAAGATTCAAATGGCAAAGATCGATCTACTCACTTTCTCTTGCAGCAAGGAGATGAGATAGTTGAAATATATGAGTACTAGCATAGTTGGAACTTAACGAGATTGTTTCCGCATAGCTTTTTACCTTTCTTGTGTATAAACTACTTGGCCATCATACCTTTCAAATAAGCGACTTCTTTCTCTTTACAATTTACATTGTTGTCATTTGCAATAAGTCCAACGTTTGTTTTGAATGACTATCGTGTTGACAATAAGAATCTAATCACAAACATACGAAGAGAACATACAAAAGTACTTACTACGGGCTCCGGAATTGAGATGACGACGAAAGTCACCAAAAACATTCCCCCGTAGAGCATGATCCCTACAAAGGTATCACTCACAACACAACCAGTGAGCAAAAGGGATCCATGAGCCGCAATTCCACTCAACTAAGTAAAGTTACATCGGTCTCAAGCGGTAACACCTCACCCCAGGTCAAGTATTTATCCCCGGGATATCTCTCGATCTTTTCCCTTTCTCCCCAGCGTATCCGGACCGAAACTTGGTCAGATAGTGCATCGGAGGAACCTACATCTTCATTCACCAGCCCAAAGATTACAACGGGTTCCTGACTCTTCCAACCCGGTCTCCCGGCAACTATCAAATTCTCTCCAGCAAGATCTACACTCAGAATCCCCCAGTAGAGGGCCTCCTAAATTTCCTTAGCAGGATCTACATGCAAGGTTCCCAACAGATCGCCTCCCAGACTCTCCTCAGCAGGGTCCATATATGAGATCTCCAACAACGAGCCTCTCAAATCTCTACCTTCCTCAACAATATCTAGGCCCAAGACTTGGTCATATAGTGCATCGGAGGAATCCAGGATATCTTTCTTCTCCTTCAAAAGTGGGGTTCTCACCTACTCAGATCCCCAAACAGGAGTCAGAAATCCTCAAACAGAACATCCGCATCTTCTTCAAGAAGAATATGTTTTGAAATACCACAACATCTATCATTCATACATTACTCATAAAGTCATAATTCATGCATATGTCATTCATATACACTGTCATGCATCATACTTTGCATAAAACTAACAAATATTCTATCAAAGTTCCTCTTGTTTTCTCCAAAGCAGTGTGATCCTCGGCCTTAACAGGTCGAGATTAAGCCCGAATCGGCGGAAAACTATCGAAAGACCGCCCTTGGTTGTCCCCGATGGTGGTCGGATTAAGCCCGATCGGCGGAAAACTATCGAAAGACCGCCCTTGGTTGTCCTCCTCCGGTGGTCGAGTTAAGCCCGAATCGGCGGAAAACTATCCGAAAGACCGCCTCGGTTATCCTCCGATGAGCAATGGATCAACACCGATGCTGAGGAAGCTATCCACATTTTGCCAACTACTATCCCCTCGGAGTAATCGGCACGAAGATTTATTACGATCCTTTCTTATTATCAACGGCAACTACAGTGCGTGCGACTCGGTTGCCTGGATGGCATCTTAAGCCCATCTCCGACTACTTATCAACATTGCTTCACTTTCGAATCTGCATATGGTTAAAATCAATGCAAACCAAGTAACTTCATTCAAAAAAATGGACACGAAGTCTAACGTACGACTCCCTCCAGATGGCATCTTAAGCCCATCTCCGTGCTCCTTCCACTATCAAGAACATCTATAGAGTCTAGCGTACGAGTCACTCCCCAGCATCGATCTTTCCAGATGGCATCTTAAGCCCATCCCCGTCAATTCCCTTATCGACATTCTCGGGTCTAGCGTACGACTCATCCCCCAGCGAAGTATCCAGCTTCTCCAAATGGCATCTGTAAGCCCATTCCCGCATCATCAGCCAACATCGAGTGCAAATTTTCAGGTGTACTCGAGTGTTCGATCATCTTCTACCTCCAGGTCACGAAAGACAAGCGTATCAATCTAATCCTCCAATACAAGAAGATTGAACAGGGGCAGCTGTCATACCCCAAAATTTGCCCTCCATCCACTCAAGAGATTTCATGCATCCATACTCAAGGATTCCTCAAGAGTTGATCAGACAAACTCTCTCCTAGACAATCAACCCAAACTAGGGTTTGGTATCCCTCAGGTCAGGATGGACTTCCAACATCTCCAATGGTCTTCATGCCTCCTCATATGTTTTAAAGATTCTCCATGACAAGTTTCAAGCCTCACAAGTCAAATTTCCTCAGACAATTGCCCAGATGGTTGAAAATCAGTTGTATTGGACAAAAAGTCAACTGTGGTCAACATACAGTCAAACTTCATAATTTTTTGGTCAACATCCTCATTTTGAAGTTACATTCATCATTTGATCAAGGTTTGATCATGATTCATCAAGAAAACTCAAGATTTGCTCAAAAGTCAAACTTTCTAAATTAGGGTTTCTAGGTGAAAAGTCAACTGAACTTTGACTGATCATAACTTCTTCATAATTTCTTAGAAATTTTTCCACCACCTCTTGTTTTGAAGGAAATTCAATTCTCTACAACTTCATGTCTCACAAGAATGTCCAAAAAATGCTTCATTTGAGAGGTATAGCTCAAAACATTACAGGTCATTTTCAAAGTCAACAAAAAGTCAAGTTTTTGTTTTGAAGATATATTGACCATGGGAACTCCTATTGAGATGAGACCAAAAAGGTTGGTTATAGGACTCTTAGAGCTTTCCAAAAAGTCCAAGAACACTCAAAAATGTGGAAAATTGAGCAAGGTGCACCATTCACAAGTTGGGCAATTTTGAAGAAGTGCACAAAGAGAGATGCTTCTAAAAATCAAATTTCTTGCAAATGGGTTGCTTTTTCTTCATCCAAA
The DNA here is from genome assembly GCA_021764765.1 of Vicia sativa. Classification (NCBI taxonomy): domain Eukaryota; kingdom Viridiplantae; phylum Streptophyta; class Magnoliopsida; order Fabales; family Fabaceae; genus Vicia; species Vicia sativa. The sequence goes on along the minus strand of CM038793.1, from coordinate 152,641,077 downwards.
CTTATTCCTCATACAACTAGGAATATCCAAGCCCAATGCCATGAATTTTTATTTTATTTTTCTATTTAATTTGGAATTTATTCATTTAAATACAAATTAAATTTTAAAATAAAGTATAAAATTAAAAATTAATGGCAAGATTGATTTTATTCTTTCCTTGAGACTCAAGTAACTCCCCAAGGCCAGCAATTTTCGAAATTAGATCAAATATGGCAAGATTGGATTACAAATTAATTAAATTTTGAAAATTTGATTTTATACAAAAATCAAATTTGATTTTCATTGAATGTTGATTGATTCTTACCAAAAACAATGCCAAATCCTTCCAGTACTTATACATGATGCATACCACACGAAAGAGAAGAGAAAGATTGCTCTAAGAACCCTAACCTAATTCAAGAAATCCGTGACCTACAAGCTACTAGCAGCCATCGATCCAGCCACTTTCAATTGCTTTTGAGGATTCCATTGCATTCCTTGGGTTGTTCTGAGTCGATCCAGACTCTTACATCATTCAAAACCATCAAGAATTTGTCAAACACGATTTCGGTTTGTCAAGTTTCTTTCAAAATCGATTTTCATCATTCATGCATTATTAACCTGTTTTGATTGTTTGTTCATGTTTAGAATCAAGTTTGCAAGCGATGGGTAAGCCATCGTGTTTCCATGGCAGATCGTGATATACCATAGCTAGGGTTTCTGAGTTCGAATTAGGGCTTTGTTTAAATGGAAAAATTGGACCATGAGACCTATACCATCGTGTTCGGAATGCTTCAAGGAATCGAACCATGGCCTTAGATGTCATTTATATTATGTATCTTTGTGTTTTGATTTTGCGGGGCACATGGCGTCGAGCAAAAGCGGCGCTATCTTTCAAAAATTCAAAAGGTTGAAGGCGATGGATGGCGCGAGGAAGCCGAGGGGCGGCGCGTGTTTGATCCCACTCGCCGTTTTCAAACACGGATGCACACATGGCGTAGCGGTAAAGGCTCTCCTTTGTTTCCGGATGCCCTCAAGGTCATGGGTTCGAACCGACCGGGACCATTCTCTTTTTCTTTTCACAAACTTTCAACTTTTCAATATTTTCATATTTTCATATATTTTAATATTTTGCATTATTTTAATTCTTTTCATATTTTTATTTACGCATTAAAACTCATCAAAAATTAATTTTCTTTTTATATTATTTTCATAAAATCTTTATTTAATTTAATAAATTAAAAACATAATTTTGCATGCATATTTATTTTATTCATATTTTGCATTTAAATCACATTTAATTAGTTTTTAATTATTAAAATGCATCCAAAAAATCCCAAAAAATTATTTTAGCATATTTATATTATTTCCAGCATATAATAATTTTCTCATATAAAAATTTGCATTTTTCTTACATTTTTTCTCTTGTTCGATTCATAACGTATTTTCCGATTTCCTGTTCATTTACAGGTTGATCTGCTTCAGACGTTTCTTTACCATTTTCATTTTATTTTTCAATAATGTAACTGTATATGGGATGTAATAGTTTAAATTAGGCCTTTATTTTCCGCATTTTTAAATTATGTATCTGCCCCAAAGCCATGTAATAGCGTAGGACATTTACCTTTCCGCACTTTACATTCAGCATTTTAATTTTCGCACCCTATAAATTGCTAGTAACTAGGCGTGTATGGCAAGACTAAAATCAACATAGCTCACTCATAATTCCAAGATAAAAATACCCGAATCAACACACTCTTTTTCACACATGCACCCCTTAGCGTAATTCTCTCTCGTTGCCTTTACGAATACAAATGGTCATGTCCCTCGAACGTAGAGGTATCCTAGCACCGTTGCCTTCCAAACAAATCATCATAGTCCCTTCGATACAAAGATCATAAGACCCACGATGTCGCCTACGAATACATGATCTTGACCCTCGATTGTCGCCTACGAAAAATGATGATAGTCCCTTCGAATGTGCTAGGATACTTCCTACAAGTTGCCTTCTATGACCATCCGATGTCCCTTCGAATGTCCCGCTTACATCCAACGAATAAGGTTACCTACCAACTAATGGTATGGATAGCACTATTCTAAAGGAACGTAAAACAACACGAAAACGACCAATTCTGAGTAGGTAATAAGACTTTATTTGCTTGCTCTATCAAAATGCTTTTCACACCTCACACTTTTGTCAAAGTTCAAACTCTTTTCAAAACGAAACATTTCCGAACACTTTGTATACATTCCTACATGAATCATTACAAAGTCAAAGCGAAATGCCTTTTTCAAAACATTTTTGTCAAACACACAGAAAGCACAATTTTTAAGTGATCTAGAGCAACTAAGAGCCCCGTAGATAACTACGGATGGAAAGGGGTGCTAATACCTTCCCTTTTCATAACCATTCTCCCGAACTCAGAATCTAACGAAGGTCTTTTTCTGTACTTTTACCTTCCCTTAATTGGATAAAAATAAAAGTCGGTGGCGACTCTTGCTATCCGCACATTTGCGATACAAAAACTAAAAAAGTCAGTTCACCGTATCACACGTACCCTATACTGTTCCCCATCCTGACATGCCTACTGATTTTGAAGACTTGAAGAGATCTTGGATTCAGCTTAAGGAAGAAAGGGATACCTTTGAAGCTCAGTGCTATGCAAGTGAGAAGAAGGTACTAGAGTTGACAAAGCTACTTCATGAGGAGCGAAGCATCAACGCCTACATCGGCACCAAGAGGAAGCGCCCATGGGAGACTTAGAGCTTTGGGACTTATATGTTTTCTTTTATTTGTTTGAACTATCTCTTGTACTTAAAAAGAAAAAGAATAAAAAGAGTACTAATAAATGTTTGCTCATTGCTTGTTTAACAAATTTAAATCTCTTAGGTCCTTGAAAACATTGCATTGCATTCGCATAAACATTGCATATCATAGCATAACATTGCATCACAGGTACATTGAAGATTGGTTTTCTCATTTGCTCGCTATTTATTTTAGCAGAAATGGCTCTTGAGCAGTCATCAAAGATCTTGAGCTCGAATGTTCGGTTTGATGTTTACCAGCTTGATCCAAGGCCAAGAAGATCTGAAGAAGCTCATCAACAGAAAGAAGAAGGTTGTTGGTCTTCTCAACATGGGTAGACGCTACAAAGGAGGTCCTAGAGTGGTTATTCGAATTGAGCTCTCTGAAGGAAGTGTCAAGAAGGAGGACAAGCAAAGTAACCAAGGTGGTGGTGAAGGCAGTCAGCCTGAACTTGAGAAGAACTATGATGGCGGCCAATACTCTGATGAAGATGACAAGTACAAGCAACTTGAAGACCGTCTGAATGCTGTGGAAAACCTGAAAATGTCCGGGCTGAATTTTGATGATCTGAGTTTTGTCCCTGGTGTTGTGATTCCTCCCAAGTTCAAAGTTCCAACTTTTGCTAAGTATGACGGCATGTCTTGCCCTAAGCTGCATTTGAAGTCTTACGTTCAGAAGATCAATCCCCTTGATGTGAAAGTTGTGGATGCATTATTTTCAAGAGGTTTGTCGGGAACTCAATTGGGTGGTATTATCGACTAGAGAATGACCGTATCCGTACTTGGGTGACTTGGTGATGCTTTCTGAGACGTATGAGTACAATCTGGACACCCACTGCATGCAACTACAAAGCATGTCTATGGGTCGTGATGAGAAGTTCAAGGGTATGCTCGAAATGGAGAGACCTAGCGGTGAGTTCAACCACCCTTGTCCAATAGGGAGTTGGTTGATATGTTCATGGGAACACTAACAGGCCCATTCTTCAATCATCGATTGGAAACTCTTGAGGATTCACCGAGTGATACTTGGCGTATTGAAGGTATCAAGAGTTGGAAGATTGAGATAGAGACATCTTCAAATCTTTGAAGAGATCTTTTGGTGCTAAGAAAGAAGCCAATCTTGTGTATGGTCGGAAAAGCCGAGCCAAGACCGACCGTGCTCAATCGTGGGGCGGTTGTGATCTCGATCCTACATCGGCCAACCTCGGTGAGACAACGCACATAGCGAGCAGCCCACGAAGGCGGTTCTGAAGATCAACATGCCATTGTCCATGAGCCTTGCAACACATGTTGAAAGCGGTGATTACCTTGAGGGATCCTCCATGAAAACATCAACACCTCCTCTCGAGATACAATCCTAATGCTAAGTGTGCTTACCATTCCAATAGCCGGGACATAGTCGATGATTGTTGGGCTCACGAAGAACAAGATTCAAGATATGATTGAAGCTAAGCGATTGAGTTTGACCCTCTGTTGAGACTCAGAATGTGATTAATGCCTATGCCTAACCATGACAAAGGTTCCAATCTTTGTTGGTGACGATACTAATGTTTTCAACGTAGATGACTTGACCATTCCTCGATGGTATTAAGAAGAATTTCTTTAAGCGGTGTCAACCAGGATGCCCGAGTTGTCGTTGGTGCCCATACACGATGGTTGTGCTTGGTTGAGAAGGCGTGTTCGATGCATGATGGACAACCGTGAGATACTATTCTGAAACCACTGCGGTGTGTGATGGAATGTCTAAGTTGAAGATCGACAATGCAAGAATGAACCATCGTGTGGGATACCTTGGGGCAGCCAAGTAGAAAGTATGATTACATGGTGAAGTACTTTGTTCACGAGTTACAAGATTCCTATTGAAGATGTTAAAGGCGACGGATGGGGTGACGATTTCCAGAAGATTATCTTGATGTTAACACAATAAGGATTTCCTCTGCGATCATGTGCCTAGGTGGCACCTCTCATTATTACTTCTCGAGGCGGTTCCATATTCCTCGACAAAGCTATCCCTTGGAATTATGGGTGATGTTTACTATCATGGCGTCAAGCAAGACCCTCGACCATTGAAGATCTTACAATTGAAGCTACCATTCTTGACATTGACAACATCCTTTGGATCAAGTAAGGTGACCCGAACGGAAGGGTTTTCTCTCAATCTCTCCTCCAAAAGCTGCGATTCGGCTCGCATTCCGGCTATTCCATCAGTTCCCCAAGAACGTGACTCATCACCTTTCGGCCGAAGTACCAAAGGAATTCTTGAAGACACCTCAAACAAGAAATGGAGGAAATTAGAAGATTATCAAGAAGAGTGACTACAATGTTGTGGAGCAGTTCGGACAAACTCCGTCAAAATTTCCATGCTTGCTCTGCTCTTGTGCTCAAGGGCTCGTGCTAATGCCTTGGTGAAGTTTCGAAGAGCGCTCACGTGCAAGAGACTACCAGACCAATTTGAAGTTTGTATTGCTAGCACGGCTGCCAACAACGGCCTAGGCTTCTCGATGTTGATTTGACTCCTTAGGAAGAAACACAACAAAGCCTTGCACATCTACTGTGAATGCAAGGTACTACCTTATCTCATGTCTTGGTGGATACGGTTACGCTCGAATATCTTACGAAGGCGCTTTTGATCGACTTGATGTCGAAGGGTTGGTTCAAAGACCCAGTGACATTAGTGTGAGAGCTTTTGATGGTTCTAAGCGAACATTACTTGGAGAGCTCACTCTGCCTGTCAAAGTCGGTTCCCAGACTTTTGACTCCACATTCTTTGTCATGGAAATTCGTCCAGCTGACTCTTGCCTACTTGGGCGCCCTTGGATACATGGGGCGGTAGCTACCTCTACCTTCGTGAAGTACCCGGTAAAAGGGAAGGTTGTCACAGTATGTGGTGAAGAAGAGTATATGGTCAGTCATCTACAATCATTCCGATACCTCGAGGTGGAGGGTGAATTCTTTGAGACTCCCTGTCAAGCTTTTGAAACAATGCCCAGAGTCACGCCTGTTGACTCTCCTGTCGCTCCTGAGGTTGTTAAGACTCCGCCTAGGATGTCCTCATTAAAGGATGCTCAAGTTGCTGTTGAAGAAGGTAGTACTGTTTGGGGTCAGCTCCCCGATCTTCCTTTCAAATCCGACAAGACTGGTTTAGGCTTCACCATCAAGGGTCAGAAGATGATACGCCGAGCGTCTGGCCGACTTCCTTTCCGCATCGGCAGTGGAATCCATGCTATAGAAGGCGGCGACAGCGGCTTGACGACAAGTGGATCTTCCCAGCGGATCATGGGCTCGACAATTGGAAGGCGAAGGCGTCATACCAATCTCCTTTAGTCAGGAGTAATTGCTCTTGTTTTGTTTTGCTTTTCGTATTTCTTTATGTTTGAACAATAAACTTTGAAAGCCTAGTGCCTTACCCGGGGCATCATGGCAAGTTTGCGAGGGTTATTATCTGTTGTTTGCGCGTTTTCATTCAATAAATTCGTTGGACTTTTGCATTCAATCGTTTGTTTTCTTTCTTTTACTTTATCACCCCTTCAAAAAGCTATGTGTTTCTTACACATACCACGTGATACTTGCGAATCACTCGAATCTAGTTAATAACAACTATGCTATTACTAAATATGACTTGATAATCCGATCTACCAAGCCGAAGGCGAAAGTGAGGAGGATTGTGAAGTGCAGAACTTCGGTTGCTACAATAAGAGGGCGAGTTATCTGACCACCACGAAGAGCAAGTTGAGGTTGTGAATTTGAGTCTTGTGAAGACAGAAAAGAGATCAAGATAGGGCGGGTCTTGAGAGCAGTGTTAAAGAAAGGTTGGTTCGGATGCTACGAGACTATATTGAGGTTTTGCTTGGTCATACGAAGACATGCTGGTTTAGACATTGATATTGTGGTACACGATTGCCCGACGAAAAGGGTTTTCTCGATGAAAGCGAAGTTAAATCGCATGCAATACGTATCATGGAAGAGTTACGAAGCGCATTTGGTACCCTCCGGTGGACACACCATGGCTAAGAAGATTTTGAGAACGAGGTTACTATTGGTCCACCATGGAAGCGATTGTCACCTTCGCTCGACCTTGTCACAAATGCGGTTATGCCGATAAAGTACCGTACCTCGATTACCTCGAGCGTTTTAACTTCTCCTTGGCCTTTTGCAATGTGGGGCATTGACATGATTGGAGAAATTAAGCCCACAGCTTCCAACGGACATCGTTTCATCCTTGTGGCAATCGATTACTTTACCAAGTGGGTAGAAGCAGCCTCGTTCGCATCTGTTACCAGGAATATTGTGGCTCGATTCATCAAACATAATCTTATCTATCGATATGGCACTCCCGAAAGGATTCTCACAGATAATGGCTCTAATCTCAACAATAAGATGATCACCGAACTCTGCACGGAGTTCAAGATCAAGCATCACAACTCTTCTCCTTATCGGCCTAAGATGAATGGCGATGGAAGCCGCCAACAAGAACATTAAGAAGATTATCTGAGAAGATGAGAGACTTACAAAGATTGGTATGAGATGTTACCATTTGCTCTTCATGGTTATCGCTTTTCTGAGCGAACATCAGAGGCAACCCCTTCTCTCTTGTATATGGTATGGGCGGTTCTACCCATCGAGGTTGGATACCCTCAACGAGTCCTCGGGGCGGAGTTAAGCGAAGCGATTGGGTTCGAGACTCGCCTTGACCAGATTAATTTGATTGATGAGAAGCGACTCGCATCCATTTTCCATGGACAGTTATCGAAGCGAATGATCGAGCATTTAACAAGAAGGTCAAGCACCGAGTCTACCAAGTCGGTGATCTAGTAGTCAGCGCATCATCCTTCCACAAGGTGATCCGAGGGCAAATGGACTCCCACCTACGAGGGACCGTTTGTAGTCAAGGCAGTATTTTCGGCGGAGCTATGATACTTAGCACCATGGATGGTGAAGACTTCCACACCACGTGAGCGCAGACATAGTCAAAAATACTACGCATGAAGAGACCCGCTAGGTCGAAGAACCTAGGCAAAATAAGGGCATCTGGCGAACCAAAGGGTTCGGGCAAAGTTAAGGATATATACAAAACATGTACACCGGCAAGTCGAAAACACGAAAAGGCGGCTTGGGCAAAAGGTATCATTGGTGAAAACCGAAAGGCGGTCTAGGAAAAAGTTAGGGATTTAAGCGTCGACTATGTCTCTTCGGATCACTGCTCCCGGACTACTATCGGCATTCAAGATTCAAATGGCGAAGATCAACCTACTCACTTTCTCTTGTGACAGGAGATGAAATAGTCGAAATATATGAGTACTAGCATAGTTGGAACTTAACGAGATTGTTTCCGCATAGCTTTTACTTTTCTTGTGTACAAACTACTTGGCCATCGCCACCTTTCAAATAAGCATAGCTTCTTTCTCTTTACAATTTTTGTTGTTGTCGTTTGCAATAAGTCCAACGTTTGTTTTGAATGATTATCGCATTTGACAATAAGAATCTAATCACAAACATACTGACGGGCATACAAAAGTAGTTACTACGGGCTCTAGGAATTGAGATGACGAAGGTCACCAAAACATTCCCCATGAACATAATCCTGCAGAGGTGTCACTCACTAAACCTCCCCAGCGAGTATATGTTAATCCGGCGGTGATTCCACTCAACTAAGAAATGTTACATCGATCTGCGGCGGTAACACTTCATCCCACTAAGATGTTTATCGTGGATATCTCTCAACAATTCTCCTTTTCTCCGGTATCAAACTCGAGACTTGGTCGAGATAGTGCAGGAGAAAATCTACATCTCTATTCTCCGATCGGAGATTCCAGGCCTCAACCGGGCTCCCAACCATCAACGCTCTCCGGTGAGATCTGCGCTCAAAATCCCGATGGGCGCCACCTAATGCTTCAGCGGGTCTACATGCAAGATCCCCAACGGACTTCCTCCCAGACTCTCCCCAGTAGGGTCTATGTATGAGATCTCCGACGACGAGCTTCTCAAATCTCTACCTTCCTCAACAATATCTAGGCCCAAGCCTTGGTCAGATAGTGCATCGGAGGAATCCAGGATATCTTTCTTCTCCTTCAAAAGCGGGGTTCTCACCTACCCAAATCCCCAAGCAGAAGTCATAAATCCTCAAACAGAACATCCGCATCTTCTTCAAGATGGATATGTTTTGAAATACCACAACATCTTTCATTCATACATTACTCATAAAGTCATAATTCATGCATATGTCATTCATACACATTGTCATGCATCATACTTTGCATAAGACTAACAAATATTCTATCAAAGTTTCTCTTGTTTTCTCCAAAATAGGTGAAAGTCACTTAAGCAATTTGGTCGAGTTAAGCCCGAACCGGCGGGTAAACTATCGAAAGACCACCTGGTTGTCCTCCGGTGGTCGAGGATTAAGCCCGAACCGCGGAAAACTATCGAAAGACCACCTGGTTATCCTCAACGGTGGTCGAGTTAAGCCCGAACCGGCGGAAAACTATCGAAGACGCCCCTGGTTATCCTCGATAGAGGCAATTGATCAACACCGATGCACTGCAGGAAGCTATCCACATTTTGCCAACTACTAATTCCCTCGAGTAATCGGTACGAAGATCTATTCGAATCCTTCTTATTATCAACCACAACTACAGTGCAGCGTCGACTCGGTTACCTTGGATGGCATCTTAAGCCCATCTCCGACTACTTGTCAACATTTCTCCACTTCGAGAATCTGCATACTTGGTTAAAAATCAATGCAAACCAATAACTTCATTCAAAAATGAGCACGAAGTCTAACATCGACTCCTCCGGATGGCATCTTAAGCCCATCTCCGTGCTCCTTCGAGAGCGTCTCTGAGCCTAGCGTCGGCTCACTCCCAGCATCGATCTTTCGGATGGCATCTTAAGCCCATCCCGTCAATTCTCCTATTGACATTCTCGAGTCTAGCGTCGACTCATCCCCCAAGTATCCGGCTTCTCTAAATGGCATCGTAAGCCCATTCCGCATCATCCACCAGCAGTAGTGCAAATTTTCGGTGTATTCGAGTGTTCAATCATCTTCTACCTTTAGGTCACGAAAGGCAGTGTCAATCTAACCCTTCGGTACAAGAAGATTGAGCAGGGAAGGCATCATACCCAAAATTTTCCCTCAATTCTCTCAAGATATTTCATACATCCATACTCAAGATTCCTCGAGAGTTGATCGAGACAAACTCTCTCCTAGACAATCAACCCAAACTAGGGTTTGGCAATTCTCGAGTCAAGATGGACTCCCAACATCTCCAATGGTCTTCATGCCTCCTCATATGCTTCAAAGATTCTCCATGTCAAGATTCAAGCCTTACAAGTCAAGATTGCTCGACAATTGCTCGGATGGTTGAAAATCGGTTGTATTGGACAAAAAGTCAAGCTGTGGTCAACATACAGTCAAACTTCATAATTTTTGGTCAACATCCTCATTTTGAAGTTACATTCATCATTTGATCAAGGGTTGATCATGATTCATCAAGAAAACTCAAGATTTGCTCAAAGTCAAACTTTCTAAATTAGGGTTTCTAGATGAAAAGTCAAGTGAACTTTGTTGATCATAACTTCTTCATACTTTCTCGAAATTTTCCACCACCTCTTGTTTTGAAGGAAATTCAATTCTTTACAACTTCATGTCTCACAAGAATGTCAAAAATGCTTCATTTGAGAGGTATGGCTCAAAACATTCTGGTCATTTTCAAAGTCAACAAAAGTCAACTTTTGTTTTGAAGATATATTGAGCATGGAAACTCCAATTGAGATGAGACCAAAAGGTTGGTTAGAGGACTCTTAGATCTTTCCAAAAGTCCAAGAGCACTCAAAAATGTGGAAAATTGAGCAAGATACACTATTCAAGAAGTTGGGCAATTTTGGACAATTGCACAAAGGACATTTTGGTCAAAATGCAAGATTTTCCAAATGGGCCTAGAATCTTTTGATCCAAACTTGTTCATGACATTATTTTTGACCCATAAATGCTTGGCCATGGTAATTTTCTATTTTTATGATTTATATTTGAATTTTAAAACATTTAATTCAAAATTAAATCATGTAAAATATGAAAATAAGATTTTTCAAAGGTTGGATTTATATCTTCCTTGAAGTCCAAGATAGCCCAAAACTCTTACCAAATTCGTGCTAGCCTCTTACATGGAAGAAAAATCAATTTTTTTCAAAGATTTGATTTGTTTTAAATGGAAAAATATTGCACATTGATGGAGGAATCCTTTTTCACTCTTTTTTCTCTCCAAATTGCCTCTATAAATACTCAGCAACATGCCAAGCCAAAGGGCGAAACCTAGCTCAAGCCAAACCCTTATTCTTGCAAATTTTTTCTCAAAACTTTTGAAAATCGAATTCCATACAACAGCCACTTTCAGCAATCAAAAACCATCCCATTGTCTTCAGGAGGTAGGTTTGAGTAAGAATGCACCATTGTTATTGATCAAAGCAAGCTGAATCGATGCATACATGATCATACATATCTCAAACTTTTGATTTTTGCATTTACTATTCTGCGTATTTCCATTGATTCTAATGCTTTTAATGTGTTCATGAGGTTCTATGGAAGGGATCTGGGCAATCGTTTGAAAGCTTGCACGTAGAAAACACGAGTTGCCATGTTTAGGGTTTCTCAAACTGTCGTCTTCGAACCGGCCTGTACAGGCCGATTCAGCCAAAACCGTGGCCACCATTGAATCGGAAGGGTGAAATAGGTGGACTAGGTCTTTCTTTGCCTTGAATCTTCGTGTTTTGCGGGTTTGGAAGTTATAGGCTGGGAGAAGATGGCCAGACCCTAGCTCGTGACTCGGCGAAGCCGGCGAGGAGGCGTGGCACAATGGAGCTTCGATTCGCTCTCTCGTTCAACTGGACCCCATTGTTGTGTTTCAAACTTGTCCTTGACGTCATCACTCAAAACAATTGATTTTGTTCTCTCGAACACCAAGTGACGTTTGGTCTAGTGGTTAAAGCGCTACCTGTTCAGAGATTCTCCTTCTGGTCATGGGTTCGATCCTCACTGGGACCAGTTTTGTTTCTTTTTTTCAAACTTTCATATTTTCCAACTATTTTTCATATTTTCTTATTATTTAATATTTTTGCATCAATTTTAATTCTTTTCATATTTTTATTTCTGCATTAAAAAATCATCAAAAATAATTTTTCTTTTTACATTATTTTCAGAAAAACTTTATTTAATTTATAAAATTAAAAAATATAATTTTGCATGCATATTTATTTTTATTCATAATTTTGCATTTTAATTACTTTTAATTCATTTTAAATTATTAAATTGCATTCAAAAAATCCCAAAAAATTATTTTAGCATATTTATGTTATTTCCAGCATGTCATATTTTTTCCAATTAAAAATTTTCTTTTTTTCTAACATTTTCTCTTATTTCGATTTCATCATATTTTCCGATTTCTCTTATCGTTTCACAGGTTATTCCGCTTCAGACGTTTCTTTACCGTTTTCATTCTTTTCCAATAATGTAACTGTTTATGGGATGTAATAGTTTAAATTAGGTTTTAATTTTCCATAAGTTTAAATTATGTATACGCCCCAAAGCCATGTAATAGCGTGGGACATTTACCTTTCACTTTACATTCCATTTTAATTACCGCACCTATAAGCGCTAGTAACTAGGCGTGTATGGCAAGACTAAAATCAACATAGCTCACTCATAATGCCAAGATAAAATATAAAATCAACACACTTTTCACACATGCCCCTTAGGGTAATTCTCTCTCGTTGCCTTCAATTCAACGGTCAAGTCCCTCGAGCGTAGAGGTATCCTAGCACCATTGCCTTCCAAACAAATCATCATAGTCCCTTGATACAAAGATCATAAGACCCACGATGTCGCCTCCGAATACATGATCTTGACCCTCGATTGTCGCCTACGAAAATGATGATAGTCCCTTGAATGTGCTAGGATACTTCCTAAGTTGCCTTCTATGACCATCCGATGTCCCTTGAATGTCCGCTTACATCCAACAAATAGGTTACCTACCAACTAATGGTATGGATAGCACTATTCTAAAGGAGCGTAAAATAACACGGGCCAATTCGTAGGTAATAAGACTTTTAGTTGCTTGCTCAAAACAAATGCTTTTCACACCTCACACTTTTGTCAAAGTTCAAACTCTTTTCAAAGCGAAACATTTCGAACACTTTGTATACATTCCTACATGAATCATTACAAAGTCAAAGCGAAATGCCTTTTCAAAACATTTTATCAAACAAGCGAAAGCACAATTTTTAAGTGATCTAGAGCAACTAAGAGCCGTAGATAACTACGGATGGAAAGGGTGCTAATACCTTCCCTTTTCATAACCATTCTCCGTACTCGAGAATCTAACGAAGGTCTTTTTCGTACTTTTACCTTCCCTTAATTGGATAAAAATAAAAGTCGATGGCGACTCTTGCTATCCGCACATTTGCGATACAAAACCTACAAAGTCGTTCACGTATCACGGTAGTGAGCGTGCCGACCAACTTCCTTTCCACATCGGCCGTGGAATCCATCCTATAGAAGGCGGCGACAACGACTTGACATCAACAAGTGGATCTTCCCAACTCCAGACAATGGACTCAGCAATTGGAAGACTGAAGACGTCATACCAATCTCCTTTAGACAGGAGTAATTGCTCTTGTTTCGTTTTGCTTTTCGTAATTTCTATGTTTTGAACAATAAACTCTAAAGCCTAGTGCCATGCCGGGCATCGTGGCTCATTGTGAGGATATTATCATCATTTGCATATTTTATTCAATAAAATCGTTGGACTTTTGCATTCAATTGTTGTTTTCTTTCTTTTACTTTATCACCCCTTCAAAAGGCTATGTGTTTCTTACACACACCCACGTGATACACTGCAGAATCACTACGAATCTCGTTGATAACAGCTATGCTATTGCTAAATATGACTTTGATAATCTGATCTACCAAGTCGAAGGCGAAGTGCGGAAGATTGTGAAGTGCCAGGAGAACTTGTCGATTGCTACAACAAGAAGCGAGTTATCTGACCACGAAGAAGCGAGGTTGAGGTTGTGAATTTGGTGCTGATGAAGGCAGAAAAGAGATCAAGATAGGAGCGGGTCTTGGGAACATTGTTAAAGAAAGGTTGGTACGGATGTTACGAGACTATGTTGAGGTTTTGCTTGGTCATACGAAGACATGCCAGGTTTAGACATTGATATTGTGGTACACGATTGCCGAAACAAAGGTTTTCTCGGTGAAATAGAAGGTTCGTCGCATTACGAGATGTCGAGAGAAAATCAAAGCGAGTTATGAAACAGTTCAACGCCGGTTTCTTAGCCGTTACTTCCTATCCACAATGGGTTGCTAATGTGGTGCCTGTGCCCAAAAAGGATGGCAAAATGCGAATGTGTGTAGATTAAAGAGATTTGAACAAAGCAAGTCAGAAAGGCGATTTCCCACTTCCTTATATTGATGTTACGGTTGACAACACCTCGGCATAAGGTTTTCTCCTTCATGGATGGTTTCTCCGGTTACAATCAGATCAAAATGGCTCCTGAAGACATGGAGAAGATAACTTTCGTTACACAGTGGGGCACTTTTTGCTACAAGGTTATGCCGTTCGAGCGAAGAGCAGCGCCACTTATCGGTGCTATGGTGGCGTTTTTCATGACATAATTCATCACGAGATAGAGGTCTCGTCGGCGACATGATAGCTCGATCACGGTGAAGAAGAACATCTTGATCATTTGCAAAAACTATTTGTGGTGAAGAAGTATAGTGAGACTTAATCCCAACAAGTGCACCTTTGAGTCGGATCCGGAAAGCTCCAGGGTTTGTTGTCGATGGTAAAGGTTTTGAAGTTGACCCGCCAAGGTTAAAGCCATTCAAGAGATGCCGACTCCCGCAGGAAGGAAGTCGAGGTTTCTTGGGCGATTGAATTACATTGCGTTCATTGCACATTTAACTACTACTTGTGAGCCAATCTTGACTCTTGAAGAAAGATCAAGTAGTGGAATGGAGCGACGATTGCCATATCGCTTTGACAACATCAAGGGTACCTCAGAATCCTCTATCCGATGCCGCTTTGCGAAGGAAGACCTCTTATCATGTACTTGACCGTGTTAGAGAACTCAATGGGGTGTGTGTTGGGGCAACATGGCGAGTGCAGTCGAAAAGAGTATGCAATATACTACCTTAGCAAAAATTTTACCGTTGTGAAACAAGATACTCACAACTCGAGAAAACTTGCTTTGGCTTGGGCGCTTGCCGACTAAGGCAGTATATGTTGACTCACACTACCTTGTTGATTTCCAAGATGGATCCGATAAAATACATATTTGAGAAACCAGCTCTCTCGGGAAGAATAGCAAGATGGCAAATGATCTTGACGAATCGACATCCGGTACACTTCTCGAAAGCAATCAAAGGAAGTGTAGTAGCGATCATTTGGCTCATCAAGCCGTAGATGACTATCGATCTATGCGGTTTGAGTTTCGAGATGAAGATGTTTTACTAGTTCTTGATTGTGAAGAACCGAGGCTCGACGAAGGACTGAACAAGGATCTCGATGGACCATGGTCTTTGATGGAGCCTCAAGCGCCTTGCAATGGCATTGGCGCCATCATTACATCTCCTACGGTACCGCCTTTCACCGATTATGTTTCAATTGCACCAACAACATGGCGAATCTTGTCGTAAAATTTGCCCTCCTCTTCTTAGGATATTCCATACATCCATACTCGAGGATTCCTCGAGTTGATCGGACAAACTCTCTCCTAGACAACCCAAATTAGGCTTTGGCAATTCTCAGGTCAAGATGGACTTCCAACATCTCCAATGGTCTTCATGCCTCCTCATATGCTTCAAAGATTCTCCATGTCAAGCTTCAAGCCTTACAAGTCAAGTTTCCTCAGACAATTGCTCAGATGATTAAAAATCAGTTGTATTGGACAAAAAGTCAACTGTGGTCAACATACAGTCAAACTTCATAATTTTTGGTCAACATCCTCATTTTGAAGTTACATTCATCATTTGATCAAGGGTTGATCATGATACATCAAGAAAACTCAAGATTTGCTCAAAAGTCAAACTTTCTAAATTAGGGTTTCTAGGTGAAAAGTCAATGAACTTTGGTGATCATAACTTTCTCATACTTTCTCAGAAATTTTCCACCACCTCTTGTTTTGAAGGAAATTCAATTCTCTACAACTTCATGTCTCAAAAGAATGTCCAAAAAATGCTTCATTTGAGAGGTATGGCTCAAAACATTACAGGTCATTTTCAAAGTCAACAAAAAGTCAACCTTTTGTTTTGAAGATATATTGAGAATGGAAACTCCAATTGAGATGAGACCAAAAAGGTTGGTTAGAGGACTCTTATAGATTTCCAAAAAGTCCAAGAACACTCAAAAATGTGGAAAATTGAGCAAGATACACCATTCACAAGTTGGGCAATTTTGGACAATTGCACAAACGGACATTCTGGTCAAAATGCAAAATTTTCCAAATGGGCCTAAAATCTTTTGGTCCAAACTTGTTCATGACATTATTTGTGACTCATAAATGCTTGGCCATGGCAATTTTCTATTTTATTATTTTATTTTTGAATTTTAGAACATTTAATTCAAAATTAAATTATATAAAATATGAAAATAATATATTTTTCAATCAGGCTATTGCTAGGGGTTGCTTACATTCTGAAATTCAAATTATTTCAGATGGATGTGAAAAGTGCCTTCCTAAATGGCTACTATGAGGAAGTATATGTATAACAGCCTAAAGGATTTGTGGATCCAAGTTTTCTTGATCATGTCTACAAGTTAAGGAAAGCCCTATATGGACTAAAGCAAGCTCCTAGGGCCTGGTATGAAAGGTTGACCAAGTTCCTTACAGACAAAGGATACAGGAAAGGAGCCTTGGATAAAACCCTCTTTGTCAAGAATGAAGGAGGAAAGATAATGGTGGCCCAAATGTATGTTGATGACATAGTATTTGGAGGAATGTCAGACACAATGGTGAAACATTTTGCCAATCAAATGCAAGCTGAGTTTGAAATGAGCCTCATGGGAGAGTTGACTTACTTTCTTGGACTTCAAGTCACACGGATGGAAGACTCAACATTCCTTTCACGAGCAAACATGCAAGGAATATTGTCAAGAAGTTTGGAATGGAGAATGCCGACCATAAAAGGACTCTGCTCCCACATTTGAAGTTGTCCAAGGACACCGATGGTGAAAAGGTTGATCAAAGTTTGTATAGAAGCATGATAGGAAGCTTGTTGTACCTAACGCCAGAGACTGATATTGCTTTTGTTGTTGGAGTATGTGCAAGATACCAAGTGAACCTAAAGTAAGTCACATCAACGGTGAAAAAATTACGAAGTATGTAAGTGGAACTTGCAATTATGGTATCTGTATTCTCATGGATGTGAACCAATTTTGTGCAGTTATTGTGATCTTGTTGGGCTGGTAGTCTTGATGATGAAAAAGCATACGGAGGATGTTTCTTCTTGGGAAACAATCTTTTTCCTTGGTTCAGCAAGAAGCAAAACTGTGTGTCCTTGTCCACTGCTGAAGCAAAATACATAACAGCTGGTAGCAGTTGTTCTCAACTGGTCTGGATGAAGCAGATGTTGTTTGAGTATAATGTCACACAGGATGTCATGACATTGTACTGTGACAATCTGAGTGCTATTAATATTTCAAAGAATCCTATACAACACAGTAGGACTAAGCACATTGACATTCGACATCACTTCATCAGAGACCTTGTGGAAGAGAAAGTGATTAAATTGGACCATGTAACTGTCATACCCCAAATTTTGAACTTAATTGAAGAAAAGCGCTTGACCGCTCTGTGTCACGGACAACTGTATCAAAAAAGAATGAAGAAAGCTTTCGACAAAAAGGTCCGACCTCGTGAATTCCGAGAAGGCGACCTCGTGCTTAAAAAGATTCTGTCTTTTCAACCTGATTCTAGGGGTAAATGGACTCCTAACTACGAAGGCCCATACGTCGTCAAAAGAAGCTTTTCTGGCGGTGCTATGACTCTCAAAACCATGGATGGTGATGAACTCCCGCATCCTGTGAATGCTGATGCAATCAAGAAATACTTTGTCTAAAAAACAATAGAACAGCTCGGTAAGTCGAAAACCCGAAAAGGCGGCTTAGACAAAAGCGTCTCGGTGGATTGAAAACACGAAAAGCGATCCGGGCAAAAATTAGAGACAATAAGCAGAAATTATCCTGATAGATTGAAAACCTGAAAGGGCAATCTAGGCAAAAACAAGGATACAAAAATGACAAAGTAACTGCAGTCAGTCTGTATTTTGTCCATATGAAGAATTTTCCATCAACGGATCTTCAATCAACTCTTCTGAAGCAACAAGCACAGTTGGAATTCAAAGTTGTTAGGGATAGTAATGGTTATTTGCTTTCAATGTAGCCTTTTCCCAATAAATTATCATTTCCAACTTTTGTAAATAGTTCATGGAATCACGCATTTGGCTGATTACCATTCTATCAATAAATTTGAGCCTTGTGCTTTTTGTTTGCAATTCCTACTTTATTACATTTTGCAAAATAACGCTTTTTATTGTGAAAATCACTTTTTGAAACTAAAATGTTTTAAATGAATTTTTACTTCAAAATTTTGAAACAAAAGCAAAAATTTTCCTTTGAACTATGAACACGGAAAGAACTTCAACAGTTTCTCCACGAGTGTTTCAATCTCCGAAGGATAAAGGCAGCACTAGTCTTCTCCTCGATGAAATCATCAAAGGGCGGTATTCTTATTCCGAAAAAGAATCCCCACCAAGTTGCCAATGAAGTGCCTTTCTCGAAAGTTTAAAGCATGCAACTCGAAATCTTCATTAGTGAGCGTCGCACCATTCTTGCAATTTTCACCAAGTATTTGTTCGACGTGACATGGTCCTTTTCCCAAATATCCCTTTAAGTGTCTTTGTCAAGTATTGTTAGCATGCATATAACATTCATGACATTCATACATAATAGCATCATTCTTTGCATTTTTTGCATTCCTAGAAATGTTTGCTTCCATATCAACTGGTATAAGTCACACTTACTCATGTAAGTACAAGTCATCGATGAGTATCTCCCAAACGGAAAAGATACATTTTCCTTTTCCCCGGAGTATCCCCAAACAAAGTATATCTTTTCTCTCATATTCCCAGTGGAGATCATTCCTCATCAGAACGAAGTCTTGATTGACCTTTTCTTTCCAGTTCATTCCTGGACAAAATCCTATCAACAAAACAATAAGCAATAGCCTCATCATTTGAGCCGCTTATTTTCATTCCTAAACTTGTCACAAAGGTTTGTTCTTCTTATCAAGGTCAAATCGTGACAATTCAAAAATCCCAGAGTTGTCTTTGTCTAAGAAAACACGTATGCATCATCGATCAAAAGCCGCATCTCCTCAAAAGAGATCCTCGGCGAGATTGTATCAAGAAGATAGAAACTCATTGGAGTTACATTTCTTTCATTATCATTATTCACCTTCTGAATAATCAACAAAATCTTTCAAAGATTTACCTTGTTATAGTTATCATTTCTTTGATAATTGGTAATATCTTCAAAACTCATCTAAAATTTGTTTTCCATCATCATGCATTATTCACAAAGTGAATACACGCAACTCATTCTCAAGATCTACCTTGTTATAATTATCATTTCTTGATAATTGGTAATATCTTCAGAATTCATTACCATGAACTATCACAAGGCTGATAATTGGTAATATCATTTTCACTTACCTTAAACATTGTCACGAGGCTGACAGAAGGTAATCTCTTTGTTTCCCAAAGTGAAACAGATATTCACATATTTTGTGAATCATTATTTCCCCAACAGGGACGCATTCACAAATTTTCCCCACCATGTCATTTCTTTGGGTGAAATTTTTTTTACAATCATTTTGCATCATCCGTATTTTTGGTATCTTAGGTCCAAAATTTGCGTATTTTGATATTTAAGTCTCTTTACACCTATCAAAATGAAGATATTCATCTTCATCTCTCAGGTTAAAGAAACTTAAATAGGGGCATCTGTCATACCCCAATTTTTGACCTAATATACCACCTTACATTTGCATCATTGCATAACTAACAATTCAGATAGCATTAATCGGGTATAGCATTCACAGGTCGAAATTAGGGTTTCATCAGATTTTCATCTGATTCAAGAGGCAATCAATTAGGGTTTGAGTTTTTCTCACCTCATTTGATCTATTTTGATCAAATCATCAACCTCTGATCATCAGATATCCATTTTCTCTCACAGAACAATCAAGGATCGACCAATTAGGGTTTTGATCGGGCATGAGTTTTCTCTGACTTTTTGAGCAAGAAATGACTTTTTTGGATAGAGATTGGTCATTATATCTTAGATACAACATCTTGACCTAATTTACGGATTCAAAACATCACGAGTTCACAGTTTCATCGATCGATTTAAAACATCGATGAATTTTCATCGCAGAAAAGTCAAACTTTGACTTTTGATCAAATTTTCAAAACAAAACTTTTTCAACATCAAAATACTTCAAATGATCCATCATGATCATAAAAATCAAAGAATTTGGAAAAGTCAACAAAAGTCAAAAGTTTTCATACTTAGAAAATTTTTAAGTGTTGAAATTTCTTATTTTTCAAACTTCATGCCATTTTTCACCTAGTTCTATTTTGAATTAGAAAAAACTCAAAACATGAAAGTTGTAGCTTGTGAAAAAAGCTTTCCAAAATGTCCAAGAACTCTCAAATCCATGGAGTCTAGCCATACTTTTGAAATTGAAACATAAGGCTCCATGAAACTTGATTTTCAAAATCCAAAACTTCAATTATAGGTCATTTTTGTGCTTTCTTCATCTAGAAGCAATCTAACCTTGCCAAATGGATGATTGAACTGATAAATATCAGTTAGAGGTAATAATTGAGAGGATTGGATCAAATTGTAAAAATAAGCACATGGTGAAAAAAGGAAGTTTCTTTTTTTGGCAAAAGTCTTTCTTACCCCTTAAGCTATCTTTGAATCACCAAAGGCTTGTACTTGTTACCTAACATTTCAGAATTCTCTTGCCTATAAATAGTTCACAAATTCAAGCTCAATCCACACCAAAGCATCACAAATCCATGCTTTCATTCTTCTTTCTTGAAAATTAAGCAACATAGTGCAAATTGGAGAATTATTGCATTTTTGAAAAACAGTTGAAAACATGTTAAAATTTGGTGTCTAACATGTTTCAATACCATTATCAAACTTGTGTGTAACTTAAAATCAAACTGAAATTAATTTAAAACCTGTTTTCACTTTTCATGCTTTCAAAACTTCCAAATCTGCCTTATGATTCGAATTAATGGCTAAGCTGAATTAACTTGTGATCTAACTACTCAAACATCATCCATGTACCTCATGTACATGATCCAGATCATTGGCAAGCAACTGTAATTCCATTAACCCCAATTTCGAGTTTCATATTGAACTGACTGTAGGTGGACTTGGCTGGATTGATTGGAAAGGATTCAAGGCAAGCAAATCATTCACACAGCTTCCATACATGCCGATAAAGCTCAAATGATCAAGAAATCCGTTCTGGAAACACTCTAAGATCGAATTTGATTCTCACTTTCACAGGTAAGAACACGAAATCCATTCTCATAATTCTTTGATTCTTTTTGAAAAAGCTCTTGGCCAATCTCTTTCTGCACCTAACACGATCAATAACCCTCAAAAAAATCCAAGAATTATCAAACATACATCATTTAATTTGAATTTTTCAGTTTAGGGTTCTTAGTGTTCTTCGAAACCTAAATCGTTCTGGGCTTAAAATAAATGCAATTAACAGTTACTATCATGTTCGTTGTTCAAAATCGATCAAGTTTCGTTTTACATCATTGAATTTCGTTGAGAAACGAAGATTGTAGCTGGAGTTGAGCAATCTGAAGATCAAAACGAAGAACCCAGGATGCGCGCGTGTTCTTCATGGTTTTCAAATTTGAATTTTTAAAATTTCCAATGTTTTACTAACACGTGTTCTAGCCCACTAAACACAGAAACGCGTTTGGCTTAGTGGTAGCTTGCTTGCTCTTAGTCTCCTCTGCCACGTGTCCCACCCTTTGGTCATGGGTTCAATCCTCTCAAGACCATTTCTTTTCAAACTTTCCAATTTTTCATGTTTTTATAAAACTTTCACAATTTTTGACCAATCAAAATTCTCATTTTGAGATGATTTTTAAACACTTGTCAATAAATACATCTATTTTATGATAGTGCAAAATTTTTCAGAAGAAACTTTCATCGATTAAATTTTAATCGAGGCAACGACGTTACGAACACTTTTTCAAACCTCCTTAAAAGGTGAATTTTTCAAGTTTTCGACTTCCGATTTCTTTCAAAACTTTTCATAAGTGAACCTCACATTTCAAAACACTTTTCAAAATCATTTTTCAAAACTTTTTTCATCAAAACTTACATCTTTTTACCACGATCGATCCGATTTAAACGATAAAATCAAATTCGTTCTTTCTCGAATTTCTCAATCGATCATGGGCCACCCTTATGGTGTAAGTCCCAATCCTTTATGTACATACTTAGTTTTACTTGTACATACTCAAAATCATCATTGTCAATATTCAAACATAAACAAATTTCTTTCGTTTTTTTCATTCGTTTGTTTATACAGATGCCATTGGTATTGAAAGGAGCATTATTCCTGTGCGCTTTCAAACCAATGGGCCTCCTTCAGTGTAACTCCCATAACATTCTTTTATGTACATAATATTTCTTTGTACATATCAAATCATTTCAAATACATTCAAATTTTATACATTCATAACACGGATACTTTTTATATTCAATGCGACAAACTTTGATCGTTTGTTTTCACTTCACTTGTGTATACTCAAATTAACATTCTTTATGTACAAACAAAACATTCCTTGTACATATCAATTTCTTTTCATACAAACTTTTATCATACATAACACGGATACCCTTTTGTAAATACTCAAACACGGATAAACTTGATCATTCGTTTTGTTTCATCATACATTTTACATTGAATACCATTGGTATTGAAAGGAGCATTATTCCACAATGAAGCGCTTTTAAACCAATGGGCCACCATCATGGTGTAAGTCCCAACCCTCCTATGTACATCCACATTTTTCTGTACATAAAAACTCGTTCGTGTACATATTCATTTCTTTGTACACATTCAAACTTGTAAAACAATTAAGTTGCGCTCGTTTTAAATGTTCGTTTCACAGACACTTGTTTATATTTCCTTCATAAACTCCTGCAAATAAACATCATTGCATTGTTTATATTTCCCTCATAAACTCCTGTGAATACATATCACACACACACACTTGTTTATACCATTGTCTGATTATAGCATAACAATTAGACTAATCAATAGGTTCCCCATAATTTAGCCTCCGCTTGGGCTTTATACAAGGCAATCCATCCCCAGCATTGGTCAGCCTCCTCTTAGGCTTCATATAAGAAAACTCTCCCCACAGAGTTTAGCCTCCGCTTAGGCTTCATATAAGACAACACTCCCCTGTTGAGTCAGCCTCCTCTTGGGCTTCGTTCAAAAGAACTCCTCATTGAGTTTAGCCTTCTCTTGGGCATCATACAATGAAAGGGCAAATCTCTTAATAGCCTCCTATTGGGCTTCCAATACAAAGAATCACCCGAGCTAAGATAGAACCCTGAAAGGATGGTTTCTCGGTGAAATCACTTTCAAAATCCCCAGAGTGTAAAATTTCCCGGTGAAATTGCTCTTAATTCCAAAAGGATGGTTTCTCGGTGAAATCCCTTTTAAAGACAAAGCCAGCCATACCCTATAGCTTCCTCTTGAGCTTCATACAAGGACCCTCGATGACCCTCGATGACCCTCGAAATGCCTCCTCTTGGGCTAACAATACAAGGACCCACGGGCTTATTAAAAGCATCCCTTAATCCAATCAATTTCTCCTCGAGATTTAGACGTTTATCATCTCTATGGAAGAAGTATCTCATCTATCACATCACATACAGTCAAAAACTTTTCAAAAACTTTTCAAACTCTTTTCAAACTCTTTTCAAACTCTTCTCAAACTCTTTTCAAACAAAAACATCTCTTAATTGTAAGTGGTAACACTTGTACACTCAAGCAAAACACCCAATACTTACATCAAAGATTCAATCATCTTTTCAAACATCTTTCTTAAACATGTAAGTGGTAGCGCTTGTACACTCAAGCAAAACACCTATAACTTACGATGAAAGATTTTAATCAATCAAACTTTTCAAAATGTATGTGATGAAATAGATTAGATACATTTTCATTAAGATGACATTTATGCATCTCTTACTAACATCCGTTGCTTTCCACTAGCATAAGTGGGAACTACGATTGCTCGACTTTCTCAACATCCTTTTGGAATACGTAGCACAGGTCTCATCCTTGCCGAGCAAATTTCTTTCTCCCTCGGACCAAACAAACCATAGAACCACAGATCCGAGCTACAAATGCTCTGATTCCCACTAGGGGATATGTATGCAGAATATCCACAGATCTTTGCGAGCACAATAATAACAAAACCTAGGATCCCACATAATCTATCCTTTTTAAAATCCCAAAGGAGAAACTTTCCCAATCATAGCAATAGCAATTAAAACACACAAACATATCAAACATATTCATATATAAAGCTATAGCTAACTATATATATTTAGGGTGCTCCATCTATTCCCTTCATATAACAATCCCCCTTACTCAGAATCTCCCCAATGCGTTGCGTCTAGTTTGCGCTAGTCGTTACGCATACCAATATCAATTGAGGGTATTTTAGCTTTCCCCTTTTTCATAATCATTAAATCATCTTTCTTGTGTTGAAAATAATAAAGCTTGATGCTCGCGGCATCTTTATAAATCAATCAAAAGATTTAAATCGTTTCGAGCCAGAGAATCCGAATTAACGTTCACATCCTCTAGTGCGTCACCTTTTAGCGACAGTAACCAGAACTTTGGTGACATTTTCACTAAAGCTCTTGATGCTAGTCGGTTTGAAAATTTAAGGACAAGCGGGTATTTGTCAATATGAGGAATTATAGCAATTAAGATTGCTTAAAAGGAATGGAAGAGATTTTTTATTAATTATAAGTGGGTCATTTAATTATTTTCCTCTTATTTTTAAAAGTTTCAAGAATATGAAGAGACTCCTCCATATAATAGGCTCTTCATTTGAAAGTATCATATCCTCTTCATTCAAAAGATACTCTAAAACTCTCTGTCATTCTTGTTCTCATTGTCTCAACATATCTCAGCAAAATATGTCTTCATCATCTGCCTCATCTCATGACTCTGACTGTTCATCTCCTACCATGGCTGAGATTAGGGCAAGTGCTGCAGCCATGAATGTTGAACATGAAGGTCTCTCCTCGGTTCAATGGCGACTCAAGAAGACCAAGAATCTGCATGCAAGGAATACAGGAAGGTTATCAGCTCGTCCTCTGGTAAGATCTCTGACTCATCTTCATTTGTTCCTCCAGAGATAACAAATAGAAAAGGTACTATGTATGTACAAGAAGCCATTTCTAGGATAGTCACGGGATCCTAGGCGAAATCACTGCATGCACAGGTTTACATTCCCTTAACCAAGAGTCTGCTAGCCCTAGTTTAGCGGTGATCCGGATGTCACGAGAGAATGTCAAGACATCGAAGATCATGTCGAAAACTTGTGGATTACGATATTGCTACTCTGCTGATTCCCTGTCAAAGCAAAGGGTGGTATCTACGGTTCCAAGTTGAGCGGAGATGACCAAAGTGGGCTGTTTCAAAAGTATAGAGTTAAATCATTGGTAGCTCAAGACCCAAGAGGACACCAATTTCCAAGAAGAAAGGCTCACAGACCTTGAGTCGATCAAGATTACGATGTCAAGATTCGGTGAAGTGGTGGTGGCAATGTTCTTCTGGTGTTGATCACAATGATAATGATACCAATGCTTTTTCAGGAAAGGAGAGCACATGATCTGTTGTTGTGATGGTTCTTGCTTTGTTGGTTTTGGCTTGTTGTTTACTACATCTCTGTTTCTTTACATTTCTTGTTTCTGTTCTTGTTCTTGTTCTGTTTTCCCATTTTTAATTTGGATGATTGTAATGTTTGTTGTGAATTGTAATCATTTAACAATCTTGGTACTTCATTATATGAATAAATGATTGGGGTACTTGTATTGATTCCTTTGGCCCTTTGTGGCTAAAAGGGGAGAAGAAATATTGTGGGAAGCTGTATGGAAATTCAAATTTATTTGTGGGGAATTGTGGGATTTTGTATGGGTAGAATTTATCTTATCTCTAGGTTCTAGTTTCTTTAAGCTTAGGAGAGCTTAGAACTAGTTTGTCTTCTGCTGCATAGGTACTCTGATAACTTAAGTAGTTTTAGCCAAAAATGTGCCAAAGGGGGAGTTTGTTAGTGTTTTAAGTTGACATTAATTTTGGTAAAACTAGGCTTCAGCAATGTCTTGAAAAATGTCATGACATTCAGAGATTGAAGATAAATCCTACTTGACAAGGATGTTTAAAGGACAGCTCAGAACTGGAAGCTAAAAGATGTCTTTGAATTCTAAAATAGTCGATGTCATAACGGATGTTATGACATTCGATGTGACGATACAGAGATCATTTTTCTTGAGACTTTTCGGGAAGTTTGTTGAGCTACTATATTATGTTTTTGTTATTAAAATGCATGCTCACGTGGCTGCTAGGCTAATCTTAGTTAAACCTAAATTGGTTGTTGAAAAGACCATGTTTTAGGATTAAATTAAGTGAACCCTAGCTATCTTTATGGAAAGCGAAGTTTAGAATTGCTTTTATAAAAGGAATTCAACCCTTACAATGTTCTTTGCGCCTTGTGTCTTTTAGGAGATTTAGCGTTGTATTTTGTGTAATTCTAGTTTCTCTTGTGAGCCAAGCAATTATCAATTGATAAGTGCCTTGGACTAGGATTTGTTTGTAAGGGTAGTTTATCACTCAAAGCTTTGAAGCACAGTGTTTGTCTCTTGATTAAAGCGTGAAGCAAAATCAAGATAGTTTATTGAAGTGTGTCCGCGTTAAAGGTGGCGCTAGAGGATTTGAGCGTGAATTGGTTCTCCGGCTCGAAGCGATTTACTCTTTTGATTTGTTTATAAAGATGCGCGAGCATCAAGCTTTATTATTTTCAACACAAGAAAGATGATTTAATGATTATGAAAAGGGAAAATTGTAATACCCTCAATTGATATTGATATGCGTAAAGACTAAGCGTAAACTAGGCATAGCGCATTGGGAGATACGAGTAAGGGTTGTTATATAAAGGGAATAGATGGAGCACCCTAAATATATATAGTTATCTATAGCTTTATATATGAATATGTTTGATATGTTTGTGTGTTTTAATTGCTATTTCTATGATTGGGAAAGTTTCTCCTTTGGGATTATAAGAAAGATAGATTATGTGGGATCCTAGTGTTTGTTATTATTGTGCTCGCAAAGATCGTGGATCTTGCAAACATATCCTTAGTGGGAATCGAGCATTTGTAGCTCGGATCTACAGGGATCTATGGTTTGTTTGTGCGAGGGAGAAAGAAATTTGCTCGGCAAGGATGAGACCTTGTGCCTCGTATTCTCAAAGGATGTTGAGAAAGTCGAGCAATCGTAGTTCCACTTATGCTAGTGGAAAGCAGCGGGATGTTAGTAAGAGCAGACAAATGTCATCTTAATGAAAAATGTATCTAATCTATTTCATCACATACATTTTGAAAAGTTTGATTGAAATGAAATCTTTAAATCGTAAGTATTAGGTGCTTTGCTCGAGTGTACAAGCGTTACCACTTACATGTTTAAGAAAGATGTTTTGAAAAGATATTTGAATCTTTTAGTAAGTATTGGGTGTTTTGCTTGAGTGTACAAGCGTTACCACTTACAATTAAGAGATGTTTTTGTTTGAAAACAATTTGAAAAGATTTTGAAAAGTTCTTGTTGTATGTGATGTGATAGATGAGATACTTCTTCCATAGAGATGATAAATGTCTAAATCTCTAGGAGAAATTGATTTGGATTAAAGGGATGCTTTTAAAGCCCATGGGTCCTTGTATTGTAAGCCAAGAGGAGGCATTCGAGGTCATCGAGGGTCATCGAGGTCCTTGTATGAAGCTCAAGAGGAAGCTATAGGGTATGGTTGGCTTTGTCTTAAAAGGATTTCAGAGAAACCATCCTTTTGGAATTAAGAGCAATTTCACCGGGAAATTTTACTCTCTAGGGATTTTGAAAGTGATTTCACCGGGAAACCATCCTTTCGGGGTTCTATCTTAGCATGGGTGATTCTTTGTATTGGGAGCCCAATAGGAGGCATTAAAGATTTCTGTCTCTTTCATTGTATGATGCCCAAGAGAAGGCTAAACTCAATGAGGAGTTCTTTTGAACGAAGCCCAAGAGGAGGCTGAATCAACAGGGGAGTGTGTCTTATATGAAGCCTAAGAGGAGGCTAAACTCAGATGAATGAGTTTTCTTATATGAAGCGTAAGAGGAGGCTAAACTACGTGGGGAGAGTTAACTTGTATAAAGCCAGCGGAGGCTAAATTCATCTTTGTGATGAATTATCTTGTATAAAGCCAGCGGAGGCTACAAGCATGGGAACCTATTGATTAGTCTAATTGTTATGTTATAATTGGACAGTTGTATAAACAAGTGTGTGTGTGTGTGTGTGATATGTATTCACGGGAGTTTATGAAGGAAATATAAACAATGCATGATGTTTATTCAAGTTTATGAAATATAAACAAGTGTACGTAAAGCGAGCGTTTAAAGCAGCGTAACGATTATTTACAAGTTTAAGCGTACAAGGAAGTGAATATGTACCGAGCAGTATTTATGTGAGAGAAAGATGGATGTACATAGGGGTTGGGACTTACACCATAAGGGAGGCCCATTGGTTTGAAAGCATTTCACGAGGGAATAATGCTCCTTTCAATACCAATGGTATTGATGTATATCTGAGATGAAAGCGGAAATGAGCGATCGAATTTTATCGTGAAAAGTATCATATTATGTACGGATAAAGTTTGTATGAAAAATAAATTGATATGTACAAGGAAAAGGTATGTATGTACATAAAAGAATGTTGGTTTAAGTATACAAGTGAAATGAAAACAAACGATCGAAGTTTGTCTGTACTTGAGTATAAAAAGTATCTGTGTTATGTACAGATGAAAAATTTGTATGTGTTTGGAAATGATTTAATATGTACAAAGAAATATTACGTACACAAAAGAATGTTATGGGACTTACATCGTGAGGGAGGCCCGTTGGTTTAAAAGAAGTTTCATCAGTAATAATTCTTCTCCTTTCAATACCAATGGTATCGGTGTATAAACAAACAAATGAAAACAAACGAAAGAAATTTGTTTATGTTTGAATATTGACAATGATGATTTGAGTATGTACAAGTAAAATTAAATATGTACATAAAAGGATTGGGACTTACACGTAAGGAGGCCCGTGATCGATTGAAAATTCGAGGAAAGCGAATTCGGTTTATCATTTAAATCGGATCGATCATGGTAAAGGTTGCAAGTTTGATGAAATGTTTTGAAAATGATTTTGAAAGTGTTTTGAAATGTAAGGTTCATTTATGAGAAGTTTTGAAAAGAATCGGAAGTCGAAAATTGAAAATTTCACCTTTAAAGGTGTTTTGAAAAGTGCTTTCGAGCGTCGTTTTGGCTCGATTAAAATATAATCGATGAAAGTTTTTCTGAAAATTCTTGCACTATCATAAAATAGATGTATTTATTGACAAGTGTACAAAAATCACCTCAAAATGAGGAGTTTTGATTGGTTAAAAAAATGTGAAAGTTTTGTAAAAAACATGAAAATATGGAAAAGTTTGAAAAGAAATGGTCTTGAGGAGTTGAACTCATGACCATGGGGTAACTACGTGGCAAGGAGACTTAAAGGCAAGCAAGCTACCCTGGGACAACAGCGTTTTAGTGTTAATGGATCGGACCAGCGTGATACGGTGGTGACTTTTTAGTTTTGTATCATGAAATGCGGATAGCAAGAGTCGCCACCGACTTTTATTTTATCAATTAAGGGAGGTAAAAGTACAGAAAAAGACCTTCGTTAGATTAGTGCGGGAGAATGGTTATGAAAAGGGAAGGTATTAGCACCCTTTCCATCCGTAGTTATCTGGGCTCTTAGTTGCTCTAGATCACTTAAAAATTGTGCTTTACGTGTGTTTGACAAAATGTTTTGAAAAAGGCATTTCGCTTTGACTTTGTAATGATTCATGTAGGAATGTATACAAAGTGTTCGGAAATGTTTCGTTTTGAAAAGAGTTTGAACTTTGACAAAAGTGTGAGGTGTGAAAAGCATTTTGATAGAGCAAGCAAATAAAGTCTTATTACCTACTCAGAATTGGTCGTTTTCGTGTTGTTTTACGTTCCTTTAGAATAGTGCTATCCATACCATTAGTTGGTAGGTAACCTTATTCGTTGGATGTAAGCGGGACATTCGAAGGGACATCGGATGGTCATAGAAGGCAACTTGTAGGAAGTATCCTAGCACATTCGAAGGGACTATCATCATTTTCGTGGCGACAATCGAGGTCAAGATCATGTATTCGTAGGCGACATCGTGGGTCTTATGATCTTTGTATCGAAGGGACTATGATGATTTGTTTGGAAGGCAACGGTGCTAGGATACCTCTACGTTCGAGGGACATGACCATTTGTATTCGTAAAGGCAACGAGAGAGAATTACGCTAAGGGGTGCATGTGTGAAAAAGAGTGTGTTGATTCGGGTATTTTTATCTTGGAATTATGAGTGAGCTATGTTGATTTTAGTCTTGCCATACACGCCTAGTTACTAGCAATTTATAGGGTGCGAAAATTAAAATGCTGAATGTAAAGTGCGGAAAGGTAAATGTCCTACGCTATTACATGGCTTTGGGGCAGATACATAATTTAAACTTGCCGGAAAATAAAAACCTAATTTAAACTATTACATCCCATAAGTTACATTATTGAAAAAAATGAAAGCAGTAAAAGCGTCAAAAGCGAATAACTGTGAAACGATAAGAGAAATCGGAAAATATGATGAAATCGAATAAGAGGAAAATGTTAGAAAAATGCAAATTTTTAATTGGAAAAAATATGACATCCTGGAAATAACATAAATATGTTAAAATAATTTTTTGGGATTTTTTAGATGCAATTTAATAATTTAAAACTAATTAAATGTGATTTAAATGCAAAATTATGAATAAAAATAAATATGCATGCAAAATTATATTTTTTAATTTTATAAATTAAATAAATATTTTCAGAAAATAATGTTAAAAAGAAAAATAATTTTTGATGATTTTTTAATGCAGAAATAAAATTATGAAAAGAATTAAAATTGATGCAAAAATATTAAAATAATATGAAAGTAGAAAAATATGAAAATATGCAAGTTTGAGAAAAAGAAGCAAAACTGGTCTTGGCAGGGATCAAACTGGGGACATGTGAGAGCATCTCTGAACAGTGAACGCCTTAACCAACTGAGCCAAGTGTGCAAGCCTGTTTGGAAACGGAGTGAGTGGGATCAAAACACGTGTCGCCTTCTGGTTGCCTCGTTCTCGCGCCAGACTTCATCTTCTTCCTTTCAAATTTTTGAAAATCCAGCGTCGGCCATTGCTCGACGCTAAGTCCCTGGCAAACATCAAAAATCCAGCATACATAATATAAATGAATTCTAAAGGCATGGTTCGATTCCTGAGATCATTCCGAATGCATTGGTATAGGTCTCATGATCCAATTTTTTCGTTTAAGGGAAACCCTAAATCGTGCTCATGAACCCTAACTATGGCATCTCGAGTTTCCGGCCATGAAAATGCAATTAAAGTACCCAGAAAGCTTGCAATCTTCCTACTAATCACAAAAACAAACACAAAACATGTTAAAGATGCATGAAAATTAAAATACGATTTTGGATTTTTCAAGAACAAACCGATTTCGGATTTCACGATTCTGGATGGTTTTGATCAAAGTAAAGGTCTGGATCGACTCAAGAGGTATCAAGGAATGTGTTGGACACCTCAAAATCGATTGAAAACGGCTGGAAGTATGATTGCCACTTGCTTGTTTGCCACGGTTTTTTGAGTTCTAGGTTAGGGTTCTTGAGCCAATTTTCTCCTCTTTTCTTGATAGGTATGCATCATACATTTATACTGGATGGATTTGGAATGGTTTTGGGAGAGAATCAATCAACATTCAATGCAAATCAAATTTGATTTTTGTACAAAATCAAATTTTCAAAATTTGATTAATTTTCAATCCAATCTTGCCATATTGATCTAATTTGAAATTTCTTTGGCCTTTGTGAGTTGCTTGGGTCTCAAGGAAGGAATAAAAATCAATTTTGCAATTAATTTTGATTTATACTTTATTTTTAAATTTAATTTGTATTTAAATGAATAAATTCCAAATTAAATAGAAAAATAAAATAAAAATTCGTGGCATTGGGCTTGGATATTCCTAATTGTATGAGGAATAAGTTTGGATGAACAAAAAGCAAGCCCATTTGCAAAAAATTTGATTTTTAGAAGTATCTCTCTTTGTGCACTCTTTCAAAATTGCCCAACTTGTGAATGGTGTATCTTGCTCATTTTTCCACATTTTTTAGTGTTCTTGGACTTTTTGAAAAGCTCTAAGAGTCCTCTAACCAATCTTTTTCGTCTCATCTCAATTGGAGTTTCCATGCTCAATATATCTTCAAAACAAAAAGTTGACTTTTTGTTGACTTTGAAAATAACCTGTAATGTTTTGAGCCATACCTCTCAAACGAAGCATTTTTTGGACATTCTTGTGAGAGATGAAGTTGTAGAGAATTGAATTTCCTTCAAAACAAGAGGTGGTGGAAAAATTTCTGAGAAAGTATGAAGAAGTTATGATCAGTCAAAGTTCAGTTGACTTTTCATCTAGAAACCCTAATTTAAAAAGTTTGACTTTTGAGCAAATCTTGAGTTTTCTTGATGAATCATGATCAACCCTTGATCAAATGATGAATGTAACTTCAAAATGAGGATGTTGACCAAAAATTATGAAGTTTGACTATATGTTTACCACAGTTGACTTTTTGTCCAATACAACTGATTTTCAACCATCTGAGCAATTGTCTGAGCAATCTTGACTTGTAAGGCTTGAATCTTGACATGGAGAATCTTTGAAGCATATGAGGAGGCATGAAGACCATTGGAGATGTTAGGAGTCCATCTTGACCTGAGAATTGCCAAACCCTAGTTTGGGTTGATTGTCTAGGAGAGAGTTTGTCTGATCAACTCTTGTGGAATCCTTGAGTATGGATGTATGAAATATCTTGAGTGGATGGAGGGCAAATTTTGGGGTATGACAGCTGCCCCTGTTAGATCTTCTTGTACTGGAAGGGTTAGATTGACACGCCTGTCTTTTGTGACCTGAAGGTAGAAGATGATTGAACACTCGAATACACCTGAAAATTTGCACTCGCTGTTGGTGGATGATGCGGGAATGGGCTTACAGATGCCATTTGGAGAAGCTGGATACTTCGCTGGGGGATGAGTCGTATGCTAGACTCGAGAATGTCGATAGGAGAATTGACGGGGATGGGCTTAAGATGCCATCTGGAAAGATCGATGCTAGGGAGTGAGCCGTACGCTAGGCTCTGCAGTCGTTTCTAGAAGGAGCATGGAGATGGGCTTAAGATGCCATCCGGAGGGAGTCGTATGTTAGACTTCGTGCTCATTTTTGAACGAAGTTATTGGTTTGCATTGATTTTTAACCAAATATGCGACATTCGAAAGTGGAGAAATGTTGACAAGTAGTCGGAGATGGGCTTAAGATGCCATCAAGGCGAAAATCGCCTTGACTACTGTAGTTGCGGTTGATAATAAGAAGGGATTGAGAATAGATCTTGATTACTACGAGGGAATTAGTAATTGGCAAAAATGTGGATAGCTTCCTGTTGTGCATCGGTGTTGATCCATTGCACATTATCGGAGGATAACCGAGGCGGTCTTTCGAGATAGTTTTCCGTCGGTTCGGGGCTTAATCTGGACCGATCGTCGGAGGACAACCGAGGGTGGTCTTCGAGATAGTTTTCCCGTCGGTTCGGGGCTTAATCCTGGACCAGTCGTCGGAGGTGACTTTCACCTGTTTTTTGGAAAAACAAGAGAAACTTTGATAGAATATTTGTTAGTCTTATGCAAAGTATGATGCATGACAATGTATATGAATGACATATGCATGAATTATGACTTTATGAGTAATGTATGAATGATAGATGTTGTGGTATTTCAAAACATATCCATCTTGAAGAAGATGGGATGTTACATTTGAGGATTCGACTTACGCTTGGGGATTTGGGTAGGTGAGAACCCCGCTTTTGAAGGAGAAGAAAGATATCTTGGATTCCTCCGATGCACTATCTGACCAAGTCTTGGGCCTAGATATTGTTTGAGGAAAGTAGAGATTGAGAAACTCGTTGTTGGAGATCTCATACATAGACCCTGCTGGGAAGAGTCTGGGAGGCAATTTGTTGGGGATCTTGCATGTAGATCGTGTTGGGAAGAATTAGGCGCTCTCTGGAATCTTGAGTGCGGATCTCACTGGAGAGCGTTTGATGGTTGCTGGGAGACCGGGTTGAGGCCCGTTGGAATCTCTGACCGGGGAATGGGAGATGTAGATTTTCTCCGGTGTACTATCTGACCAAGTCTCGAGTCACGGATACATTCTTTGGAGAAAAGGAATTGTTGAGAGGCATCCATTGGGATAAACATCTTAGCGGGGATGAAGTGTTCTGCTCGGAGGCGATGTAAGATTTCTTAGTTGAGTGGAATCACTTGCTCATGGATTAACATATACTCATTTGGGGAGCTTTAGTGAGTGACACCTTCGGGGATTATGTTCTGAGGGAATGTTTTTGGTGACCTTCGTCGTCATCTCGATTCCTAGAGCACATAGTAACTACTTTTGTATGCCCTCTTTTAGTATGTTTGTGGTTAGATTCTTATTGTCAAATCGTATAGTCATTCAAAACAAGCGTTGGACTTATTGCAAGCGACAACAACAAAAATTGTAAAGAGAAAGAAGCTTGCGTTTATTTGAAAGGTGGCGTATGGCCAAGTGGTTTGTACACAAGAAGGTAAAAGCTATCTGAAACAATCTCGTTAAGTTCCAACTATGCTAGTACTCATATATTTCGACTATCTCATCTCCTTTGTCGTTAGAAAGTGAGTGGTGATCTTCGCCATTTGAATCTTGAATCTTGATAGTAGTAGTGCGGAAGTAGGTGATCTGGACGAGACATAGTCGTGCGCTTAAATCTAACTTTTGCCTAGACCGCCCTTCGGGTTTTAGTCTGGGATACCCTTTTTTGCCCAAGCCGCCTTTTCGGGTTTCGACTTGCGGGTGTACATGTTTTGTATATATCCTTAACTTTTGCGAACCACTTTTGGTTCGCGGGATGCCCTTATTTTTGCCTAGGTTAGTCGACCTAGCGGGTCTCTTCATGCGTAGTATTTTTTCTATGCTGCGTTCACGGGGTGTGGGAGTCTTCACCATCCATGGTGCTAAGTATCATAGCTCATGGAAAACCTTTTTGACTACAAATGGTCCCTCATGGGTGGGAGTCCATTTGCCCACAGGATCACCTTGTGGAAGATGATGCGCTTGACTACTAGATCACCGACTTGGTAGACTCGGTGCTTGACCTTCTTGTTAAATGCTCTAATCATTCATTTCGATAAATCATCCATGGCAAATGGATGCGAGTCGTTTCTCATCAATCAAATTAATCGGTCAGCCGTATGCGAACCCATCGTCTTCGCCTCTCTGCGTCTGGAGGACTACGGTTGAGGTATCGAATCTCGATAGGTAGAGCGCTTCCATACCGTATCTGAGAGAAGGGGTTGCCCTGTTGATGTTCGCGTTGTGCGATAACCATGAAGAAAAATGGTAACATCTCATGCCAATCTTTGTAAGTCACTGTCATCTTCTGTATAATCTTCTTAATGTTCTTGTTGGCGGCTTCCACTGCGCCATTCATCTTAGGCCGATAAGGAGAAGAGTTGTGATGCTTGATCTTGAACTGCGTGCAGAGTTCGGTGATCATCTTATTGTTGAGATTGGAGCCATTATTTGTGATAATCCTTTCGGGAGTGCCATATCGACAGATAAGATTATGTTTGATGAATCGAGCCACAACATTCTTAGTAACAGATGCGAACGAGGCTGCCTCTACCCACTTGGTGAAATAGTCAATTGCCACAATGGTGAAACGATGTCCATTGGAAGCTATGGGCTTGATTTCTCCGATCATGTCAATGCCCCACATTGCAAAAGGCCAAGGAGAAGTTAAAGCGTTGGTCTTTGGAGTACGTGCACTTTGTCGGCGTATATCTTGCATTTGTGACAAGATCGAGCGTAGCGGTGACAATCAGCTTCCATGGTGGACCAATAGTAACCTGTTCTCAAAATCTTCTTAGCCATTGTATGTCCACTGGAGTGGGTACCAAATGCGCCGTGTAACTCTTCCATGATACGTATTCTTTTTTACGGTCTACAGTAGATAAGCACAAGTCGTGGTTGCGCTTGTACAAGATGTCGTTGCTGAGGAAGAATTTGGATGCAAATCTTCTTATGAACTTCTTATCATTAACAGATGCCCTGGGATATTCACGAGTCTCAGATACCTCTTCACGTCGTAGTACCAAGGTTTCTCTTACGTATCAAGCTCATAACAATCTGTTGGTTTGTCAAACCTCTCAATGATGATCTGGGGAGCCTCGTTGTCCCATATGACCTTGAACATAGATGACATAGTAGCCAATGCGTCTGCCAACTGATTCTCTTCTCGTGGAATATGATTGAAAGTGATCTCTTCAAAATAGGGAATCAAACTCAAAACATGCTCTCGTCTGAATGAGATTCGGATGCTTCGTATCCACTTGCCATGTCGATTGATCACTAAAGCTGAGTCTCCATACACTTGCAAGAATTTGATTCTTAAGTCGATAGCAGCTTTGATACCCATGATGCATGCTTCGTATTCGGCCATGTTGTTAGTGCAGCTGAAACATAATCTGGAGGTGAAAGGCGTATGTCCGTCTGCAGGGGATGTAATGATGGCGCCAATGCCATTGCCAAGTGCATTTGAGGCTCCATCAAAGACCATAGTCCATCGGGATCCTTGTTCGGGTCCTTAAATCGGGCTGGTTCTTCCTGATCTGTAACTAGTAAAACATCTTCATCTGGAAATTGACTGCATAGGCGATAGTCATCTACGGCTTGGTGAGCCAAATGATCGGCTACCACACTTCCTTTGATCGCTTTACGAGAAGTGTCTTGGATGTCGTATTCGGTCAAGATCATTTTCCATCTTGCTATTCTTCAGGAGAAATGGTTTCTCAAATATGTATTTTATTGGATCCATCTTAGAAATCAACAAGGTAGTGTGAGTCAACATATCTTGCCTTAGTCGTGACAGCCAAAAGCGTTGCAAGTTTTCTCATTGTGAGTATCTTGTTTCACGATCGGTAAACTTTTGCTAAGGTAGTATATTGCATGCTCTTTTCGACCGGACTCGTCATGTTGCCCCAACACACATCCATTGAATTCTCTAACCATCAAGTACATGATAAGAGGTCTTCCTTTGGCGGTGGCATCGGGATAGGAGGATTACAGGGTACTCCTTGATTTTGTCAAAGCGATCGGCAATCGTCGTTCCATTCCACTACTTGATCTTTCTTTAGTAACTTGAAGATTGGCTCACAAGTAGCGATTAAGTGTGCAATGAATCGGCAATGTAGTTCAATCGGCGAAACCTCGACTTCCTTCTCGGTGCGGGGGCTGGCATTTCTTGAATAGCTTTAACTTTGGCGGGATCAACTTCAATACCTTTTCGCGACAACAAACCCTAGGAGTTTTCGGATCGACTCCAAGCGTGCACTTGTTGGGATTGAGTCTCGACACATACTTCTTTAACTTTGTCAAATAGTTTACGCAAATGATCAAGATGTTCTTCTTGATGCGTGATCGAGCTATCATGTCGTCGGCGTAGACCTCTATCTCGTGATGAATCATGTCATGAAATAATGTCACCATAACGCGATAAGTGGCACTGCGTTCTTGATCGAGCGGCATAACCTTGTAGCGAAAGTGCCCTTGTGTAACAAGGTAGTCTTCTCCATGTCTTGAGAACCATTTTGATCGATTATGTAGGAGAAACCATCCATGAAGGAAAACCTTATGTTGGCGGTGTTGTCAACGAACATCAATATGAGGAAGTGGGAAATCGTCTTTCAGACTCGCTTTGTTCAGATCTCTGTAATCCACACACATTCGTACCTTACCATCCTTCTTAGGCACAGGAACCACGTTCGCAACCCATTGTGGATAGGAAGTAGCAGCTAGGAAGCCGGCGTTGAACTGTTTCATAACTTCAGTTTTGATTTTCTCTGACATTTCGGGCGCGTCGACAGACCTACATTTCAGGGAGGAAACCTTCTTTTGTCGGCAATCGGTGTACCACAATATCAATGTCTAAACCAGGCATGTCTTCGTATGACCAAGCAAAAACCTCAATATAGTTTCGTAGCATCTGAACCAACCTTTCTTTAACACTATTCTCAAGACCTGCTCCTATCTTGATCTCTTTTACATCTTCGTCGATACCCAATTCACAACCTCGACACTTGCTCTTGTGTGTGTATAACTCGCTCTTCTTCTTGCGATCGACAAGTTCTCTGGCACTTCACAATCTTCCTCACCTTCGTCTTGACTTGGTAGATCGGATTATCGAAGTCATATTTAGCAATAGCATATTTGTTATTGAGATTCGGAGTGATTACTGCGGTGTATCACGTGGGTGTGTGAAACACATAGCTTTTTGAAGGGGTGATAAAGTAAAGAAAGAAAACACAATTGAATGCAAAGTCCAGCAATTTATTGAATGAAAGCAGCGCAAACGGATAATAACCCTCATAAGCGAGCCATGATGCCGGGTAAGGCACTAGGCTTTCAAAGTTTATTGTTCAAACATAAAAATCGAAAAGCAAAACAAAAACAAATTACTCGACTAAAGGAGATTGGTATGGCGTCTTGATCTTCCAATTGCTGAGCCCATGATCTGGCGTTGGGAAGATCCACTTGTTGATGTCGAAGCCATTTTTGTCGTCTTCTATAGCATGGACTCCACTCTGGCTGATGCGGAAAGGAAGTTGACCGGCACGTTCGCGGCGTATCATCTTGACCTTTGATGGTGAAGCCTAAACCGGTCTTGTCGGTTGAAAGGGAGATCGGGGCGGCCCCAAATAGTACTACCTTCTTCAGCGGCTTGAGCATCCTTCAATGAGGACATCCTAGGCGGAGTCTTAACAACCTCAGGAGCGACATGAGAGTCAACAGGCGTGACTCTGGGCATTGTTTCAAAAGCTTGACAGGGAGTCTCAAAGAATTCACCCTCCACCTCGAGGTATCGGAATGATTGTAGATGGTGACCATATACTCTTCTTCACCACATCTTGTGACAACCTTCCCTTTACGGGTACTTGACCGATGTAAGGTAGAGTGTGGCCGCCCATGTATCAAGGGCATCCAAGTAGGCAAGAATAAGGTGGACGGATGTCCATGACAAAAGTGGAGTCAAAGTGCGGGAACCGACTTTGTGATGAGCTCTCCAATCTTGTTAAGCTTAGAACCATCAAAAGCTCTCACAATTATGTCCTTGGGTCTCGAGAACCAACCCTTCGACATCAAGTCGATCAAAAGCGATCTTGGTAAGATATTGAGGCGAGCGGTGTCAGCAAAACATGAGATAATGTAGCCCTTGCATTCCACGAGATGTGCAAGGCCTTGTTGTGTTCTTCCGTGGGAGTTAAATCGACATCGAGAGAAACCTAGGCCGTTGTTGGCGGCCGGGCTAGCAATACAAACTTCAAGCGGTCGGTGGTAGTGTCTTGAGTGCGTGAGCATTCTTGAAACTCCACAAGGCATTAGCATGAGCCTCGAGCACAAGCGAGCAAGCATGGAAATTTTGGACGAGTTTGTCCCAATTGTTCCACAACATTGTAGTCACTCTTCTTGATAATCTTGAATTTCCTCCATTTCTTGTTTGAAGGTGTCTTGATAACTTCCTTTGGTACTACAGTGGCGGGATGAGTCAGGGTTCTTGGGGCGATGGAATAGGCGGAATGCGGTGAGTCGCGTCTTTTTGGAGGAGAGATTTACGAGAGAAAACCCTTCGGTTACGGTCACTTTACTAGATCCGGTGATGTTGTCAATGTTAGGAATGGTAGCTTCAACTGTAAGATCTTCAATGGTCAGAGGGTCTTGCTTGACGCCATGATAGTAAACATCGACTCCATAATTCCAAGGGATAGCCTTGTCGGAGGAATATGGGGCCTCGGAGAAGTGATAATGTGAGGTGCCACTCTAGGCACAGGATCAGTAGAGGAAATCCTTATTGTGTTAACATCAGCATAATCTTAAAATCGTCACCCCATCCGGTTCCTTAACATCTTCAATAGGAATCTTGTAACTCTCGGGAGCAGTGTACTTCACCATGTAATCATACTTTCCACTTGGCGGCCCCAGGTATCCCACAGATGAGTGCAGTTTCGTTTGCATTGTCGATCTTCAACTTAGACATTTCATCACACACTTACGCACGGTGGTTTCGGGAATAGTATCTCACGGTTATCCATCATGCCTTGAACCGTCTTCTCGACCAAGCACAACCATCGGTAGCGGATGGGCACCAGCACAGTTCTCGGGCATCTGGGTTGACACCGCTTGTAGCAAATTCTTCTTAATCATCGGAGGAATGGTCAAGTCATCTATGTTAAAAACATAAGTATCGTCACTGACATTGGAACTCTTGTCATGATTAGGCATGGGCGCGTTGATCACATTGGTCTCAGCGGAGGATCAAACTCAATGCAGCAGCTTGATCATATCTTGAATCTTGTTCTTGAGCCCAACAATTGTCGATGTCGTGCAGGGCTATTGGAATGGTAAGCACACTTAGGGATTGTATTTGAAGAGGAGGTGTTGACATTACGAGGAGGATCCCTCAAAGTAATCGATTACGCTTTCAACATGTGTTGCAAGGCTTGCGACAATGGCATGTTGATCTTCGTGCTTGTCTTCGTTCGCGTTACGGTTACGTTGTCTCGTGAGGTTGTCTTGATGGAGGATTGAGATCCTGGCCCCAGTTGAGTGCGGTCGGTCTTGGCTCGGCTTTTTGACCATACACAACATTGGCTTCTTTCTTACCACCAAAGATCTCTTGAAGATGTCTCTACTTGAATTTTCCACTCTTGATACCGACTTCAATATGCTCTTTGTCAATATCATTTCGGTGAATCGGTGAAGAGTTTCAATCGGATGATTGAAGAATGGGCTGTCGGTGTTCCATAAACATATCAACCAACTCCCTATTGGACAAGGGTGGTTGAACTCTACTGCTAGATCTCTCCATTTACGAGCATACTCCTT
The DNA here is from genome assembly GCA_021764765.1 of Vicia sativa. NCBI lineage: Eukaryota > Viridiplantae > Streptophyta > Magnoliopsida > Fabales > Fabaceae > Vicia > Vicia sativa. Next base: position 152,599,750 of record CM038793.1, on the reverse strand, counting down.
GAACTTCTCATCACGACCCATAGACATGCTTTGTAGTTGCATGCGAGTGGGTGTCAATTGACATTGTACTCATCATGCATGAAAACATCGGCCAAGTCACTCCAATACGGATCGGTCATTCTCTGGTGATAATACCATTCAAGCGGGTTCGGACAAACTCTCTTGAAAATAATGCATCCTGACTTTACATCATCGGTGTGGGGATTGATCTTGAACATAAGACTTCAAATGCGACTTAGGGCAAGACATGCCGTCATACTTAGCAAAGTTGGAACTTTGAACTTGGGAGGAATCACAACAACGAGGACAAGACTCAGATCATCAAAATTCAGCCGGACATTTTCAGATTTTCCACAGCATTCAGACGGTCTTCAAGTTGCTTGTACTTGTCATCCTCATCAGAGTATTGGCCACCATCATAGTTCTTCTCAAGCTCGGTGACTACCTTCACCATCACCCTTGTTACTTGGTTCGGTCTTGACACTTCCTTGAGAGCTCTCAAGTGACCCTCTTAGGACCACCTTTGTAGCGTCTACCCATGTTGAGAGACCAACAACCATCTTCTTTCATTGATGAGCTTCTTGGATCTTCTTGGCCTTGGACCAAGCTGGTGAACATCTGCTTTGAAACTAAGCATTCGAGCTTGAAGATCTTTGTGGTGTTCAAGAGCCATTTACGCTAAAATAAATAGCGAGAAAATGAGAAAACCAATCTCTAATGTACCTGTGATGCAATGTTATGCTATGATATGCAATGTTTTTGCGAATGCAATGCAATGTTTTCAAGGACCTAAGAGATTTAAATTTGTTAAACAAGCAATGAACAAACATTTATTAGCTCTCTTTTTATTCTTCTTCTTTTTCTTTTTAAGTACAAGAGATAGTTCAAAACAATAAAAGAAAACATAAACATCCTAAAGCTCTAAGTCTCCCATGGGCGCTTCCTCTTGGTGCCGATGTAGGCGTTGATGCTTCGCTCCTCATGAAGTAGCTTTGTCAACTCTAGTACCTTCTTCTCACTTGCATAGCAGGCTTCAAGGTATCCCTCTCTTCTTTAAAATTGAATCCGGGATCTCTTCAAGTTTTCAAAATCGGTAGGCATGTCGGGATGGAGAGCGTATAGAGTCGTCACCTATAGCAGGTTCCATAATTCTTGGTAAAGCAGTGAATGGCATCATGAGGTTTGAGCTCGAGCTCGCACCCATTTGAGGTAAGGTTCCCAAGGAATGGAGTTTGGTGTCCCAAAATCTTAGTATCGATCTTCTTTACCATGCCCCAGCGTGTATGAACCTTAAAGTAATTACGGAGATCGTGATTGTGTCGAACACAATATCTTGGAGAAGCATATCATGTGGACCATCTCTTTGAGCAAAACCAAGCGGCGTAGAGCTAAAGAAGGGTTGTAAGTAATACCTCCCTTATACCAAGGAGTGGTACATTAGAATTCTCCACAGCTCAATGAATGTGAAGTCCTTTTGAGAGAAAAGGTTCCAACGGATATCTGAATGAGAGAGTGACATTAGTCTTTGAGACCATCTCAACCTTGTTCATTCTTCAAAGCGATGGAGGAAGGTGCGAAATAAACCACCAGAAAGTAGCGGTATACAACACATGAGAGTTCCTTGTCTCTTAGTAGTGCAGTGTGGAGAAAATGTAGGATATCTCCAGTAAAGTAGGCCTTTGGATTGCGGGTAAGGAACAACTTGATGGCGTTGACATCTATGAATTGATCGAGTTAGGGAATAGAACCAAACCATAGATTAGCAAGGCCACAATGTCTTCAAATGCATGGAAACTCATAACTTTGAGGAATTCTCGGGCTTTCTTTATTAGGAACTTAGCAAGTAAACCCTTAACTCCACTTCTAGTTTCCCAATTGGCTTCAATGTCGGCTTAAGATGTAAAGCGGATGCAATGTCTTCGTACTTAGGAACCTTTTCTAAGCCGGTGAATGGCATTTGGTCAAGAATAGGTACCCAGTAGCTTAGAGAACTCTTCAAGGTATGAACCAGCGATAATCAGGAATGTAAAGCAATGGTGTTTGGATCGAAGAGCTGGAATAGGACATGCATCATATCTTCTTCAAAACGGAGATAACCAAATCAAGTAGATAACCATGTCTTTTGATGAGTGAGCATGGTGGGAATTTACGAAACCAATTCTTTGAGTGAGAAGGTATACCCATGAAGTTGATTCGGATAGTCTTTCTAGAAGCCATAATCCCTACAAAGCGAGCAAAGATAAATCCCTAGGTCCTTGAAATAGTTAGAAATGATATGCAATGCAAATGATGTCATGATGTCATGTTTAGCACACCTGAACAATTCACACAATGAGCCTAGGGTTAAGGCTTGCATGAGGTATAGGTGATTACCCTACCAAAAGTTTGAGTTGGTTCATCTGTCCTATAATAATGTAGGGTTCTAGGAATCTCACATCATTGATCTTTCTCGTAGGCGCTTATTTCAATACGACTACCAAGTCGACGAAAATGTCCCAAAGTCGATCTCAATGGCGTAGCATCGGTATCAACCAACCTCGGTCTACCAAAGCCGGCCATCTCACTACCTTCTAATGGCCAAGATGGGTCAATTAAGGTTCTAAAAGTTTAGTTAGCGCTTGATGACACCACGAAGCCAAATACTATCCTCGACTTGGGAATGAAGAGTATCGGGACAACCAAAGTGTCACGCTAACGTAGCCATCATGTTGACCGTTTTGATATCGTCTAGCAGTCGCGACGATTTATTGCTACTTACCTAAAGGAAACCGGATCGGGTGTAGGATCCCCAACAATATAATACCCAAGCAACCCTTAAAGATAAAGCAAGCAAGTCAAAAAGCGGTAAAAGTGATTTAGAAATCCTTAAGGCAATTCTCTCTTTAGGGTGTGTCCCGTGAGTCGCCCGATTACGTGATACGGTGAAGCCGACTTTTTAGTTTTGTATCGCAAATGTGCGGATAGCAGAGTCGCCACCGACTTTTATTTTATCAATTAAGGAAGGTAAAAGTACAGAAAAAGACCTTCGTTAGATTTTGAGTAAGGAGAATGGTTATGAAAAGGGAAGGTATTAGCACCCTTTCCATCCGTAGTTATCTGGGCTCTTAGTTGCTCTAGATCACTTAAAATTGTGCTTTATGTGTTTGACAAAATGTTTTGAAAAAGGCATTTCGCTTTGACTTTGTAATGATTCATGTAGGAATGTATACAAAGTGTTGGAAATGTTTCGTTTTGAAAAGAGTTTGAACTTTGACAAAAGTGTGAGGTGTGAAAAGCATTTTGAAGAGCAAGCAACTAAAGTCTTATTACCTACTCGAATTGGTCGTTTTCGTGTTGTTTTACGTTCCTTTAGAATAGTGCTATCCATACCATTAGTTGGTAGGTAACCTTATTCGTTAGATGTAAGCGGGACATTCGAAGGGACATCGGATGGTCATAGAAGGCAACTTGTAGGAAGTATCCTAGCACATTCGAAGGGACTATCATCATTTTCGTGTGCGACAATCGAGGGTCAAGATCATGTATTCATAGGCGACATCGTGGGTCTTATGATCTTTGTATCGAAGGGACTATGATGATTTGTTTGGAAGGCAACGGTGCTAGGATACCTCTACGTTCGAGGGACATGACCATTTGTATTCGTAAAGGCAACGAGAGAGAATTACCCTAAGGGGTGCATGTGTGAAAAAGAGTGTGTTGATTCGGGTATTTTTATCTTGGAATTATGAGTGAGCTATGTTGATTTTAGTCTTGCCATACACGCCTAGTTACTAGCAATTTATAGGGTGCGAAAATTAAAATGCGGAATGTAAAGTGCGGAAGGTAAATGTCCTCGCTATTACATGGCTTTGGGGGATACATAATTTAAACTTCGGAAAATAAAAACCTAATTTAAACTATTACATCCCATAAACAGTTACATTATTGGAAAAAAATGAAAACGGTAAAGAAACGTCTGAAGCGGAATAACCTGTGAAACGATAAGAGAAATCGGAAAATATGATGAAATCGAATAAGAGGAAAATGTTAGAAAAATGCAAATTTTTAATTGGAAAAAATATGACATGCTGGAAATAACATAAATATGTTAAAATAATTTTTTGGGATTTTTTAGATGCAATTTAATAATTTAAAACTAATTAAATGTGATTTAAATGCAAAATTATGAATAAAAATAAATATGCATGCAAAATTATATTTTTTAATTTAATAAATTAAATAAAGATTTTCAGAAAATAATGTAAAAAAAGAAAAATAATTTTTGATGATTTTTTAATGCAGAAATAAAATTATGAAAAGAATTAAAATTGATGCAAAAATATTAAAATAATATGAAAGTAGAAAAATATGAAAATATGCAAGTTTGAGAAAAAGAAGCAAAACTGGTCTTGGCAGGGATCAAACTGGGGACATGTGAGAGCATCTCTGAACAGTGAACGCCTTAACCAACTGAGCCAAGTGTGCAAGCCTGTTTGGAAACGGAGTGAGTGGGATCAAAACACGTGTCGCCTTCTGGTTGCCTCGTTCTCGCGCCAGACTTCATCTTCTTCCTTTCAAATTTTTGAAAATCCAGCGTCGGCCATTGCTCGACGCTAAGTCCCTGGCAAACATCAAAAATCCAGCATACATAATATAAATGAATTCTAAAGGCATGGTTCGATTCCTGAGATCATTCCGAATGCATTGGTATAGGTCTCATGATCCAATTTTTTCGTTTAAGGGAAACCCTAAATCGTGCTCATGAACCCTAACTATGGCATCTCGAGTTTCCGGCCATGAAAATGCAATTAAAGTACCCAGAAAGCTTGCAATCTTCCTACTAATCACAAAAACAAACACAAAACATGTTAAAGATGCATGAAAATTAAAATACGATTTTGGATTTTTCAAGAACAAACCGATTTCGGATTTCACGATTCTGGATGGTTTTGATCAAAGTAAAGGTCTGGATCGACTCAAGAGGTATCAAGGAATGTGTTGGACACCTCAAAATCGATTGAAAACGGCTGGAAGTATGATTGCCACTTGCTTGTTTGCCACGGTTTTTTGAGTTCTAGGTTAGGGTTCTTGAGCCAATTTTCTCCTCTTTTCTTGATAGGTATGCATCATACATTTATACTGGATGGATTTGGAATGGTTTTGCGAGAGAATCAATCAACATTCAATGCAAATCAAATTTGATTTTTGTACAAAATCAAGTTTTCAAAATTTGATTAATTTTCAATCCAATCATGCCATATTGATCCAATTTCGAAATTTGCTGGCCTTTGTGAGTATCTTGGGTCTCAAGGAAGGAATAAAAATCAATTTTGCAATTAATTTTGATTTTATACTTTATTTTTAAATTTAATTTGTACTTAAATGAATAAATTCCAAATTAAATAGAAAAATAAAATAAAAATTCGTGGCATTGGGCTTGGATATTCCTAATTGTATGAGGAATAAGTTTGGATGAAGAAAAAGCAAGCCCATTTGCAAAAAATTTGATTTTTAGAAGTATCTCTCTTTGTGCACTCTTTCAAAATTGCCCAACTTGTGAATGTTGTATCTTGCTCATTTTTCCACATTTTTTAGTGTTCTTGGACTTTTTGAAAAGCTCTAAGAGTCCTCTAACCAATAATTTTGGTCTCATCTTAATTGGAGTTTCCATGCTCAATATATATTCAAAACAAAAAGTTAACTTTTTGTTGACTTTGAAAATGACCTGTAATGTTTTGAACCATACCTCTCAAATGAAGCATTTTTTGGACATTCTTGTGAGACATGAAGTTGTAGAGAATTGAATTTCCTTCAAAACAAGAGATGGTGGAAAAATTTCTGAGAAAGTATGAAGAAGTTATGATCAGTCAAAGTTCAGTTGACTTTTCATCTAGAAACCCTAATTTAGAAAGTTTGACTTTTGAGCAAATCTTGAGTTTTCTTGATGAATCATGATCAACCCTTGATCAAATGATGAATGTAACTTCAAAATGAGGATGTTGACCAAAAATTATGAAGTTTGACTATATGTTGACCACAGTTGACTTTTTGTCAAATACAATTGATTTTCAACCATCTGAGCAATTGTCTGAGCAATCTTGACTTGTAAGGCTTGAATCTTGACATGGAGAATCTTTGAAGCATATGAGGAGGCATGAAGACCATTGGAGATGTTGGGAGTCCATCTTGACCTGAGAATTGCCAAACCCTAGTTTGGGTTGATTGTCTAGGAGAGAGTTTGTCTGATCAACTCTTGAGGAATCCTTGAGTATGGATGTATGAAATATCTTGAGAGGATGGAGGGCAAATTTTGGGGTATGACAACCACATGTTAATACAAGATTGGAAAATTTAAAAATTTAAACTCAAGAACACGCGCGCAAGCTTGTTCTTCGTTTTTGATTTTCAGTTTCAAGAATCCATGCTAAAATCTTCATTTCTCAAGGAAATTCAATGAAATAAAAACGAAAGTTGCTCGATTTTGAACAACGAACATGATGGCAGATGTTAATTGCATTTATTTTTGACCTAGCATGCTTAAATTTAGGGTCGTGATGAACCCTAAAGCTGAATTTTCAAATTAAATGATGTGTAGTTAATGATTTTCGATTTTCTTGAGGGTTTATGATCGTGTTAGGTGCGAGAAAGAGATTGGCCAAGAGCTTTTCATTTAAGTTCAAAGAATTATGATATCCAAGTTCATGTTCATACTTGTTCAAGTGGAGATCGAATTCGATTAGCGTGTTTCGAACTTGTTTGTAGATCATTTGAGCTCCAACGACCTCTAAGGAAGGTGTAGAAGTAGTGCACTTCTTGAATCAACTGGAACTCTCCATAAGTCCACTGCATCAGCGAAAATAGAAACTCGAATTCGTGTTTTGGTATTCTGATTGTTGTAATGGATGCGGATCATGTCTATGGGTACATGGAAGGTGTTAGAGTGATCCTGACACAAATTAATCCGACCTAGAATGGAATTCGAAAGTTATGGCGTTTGGACAATTTTGAAAGCATGGCATGTGATTTCTGATTTTTACTTGTTCTTGTTATGATTTTAAGTTCTAAACAAGTTTGACATGGATATTGAAACATGTTTGACACCAAAGTTCATCATGATTTTAACTGAATTTCAAAAATGCAATGTTTCTCACTTTTGCACTATGTTGCTTGAATTTCAAGAAAGTAGAGAGAAAGCATGGATTTGCATTGCTTTGGTGTAGTTTTGAACTTGAAATTGTGATCCATTTATAGGCAAATAGTTCTGAAATGTTAGGCAAGAGTACAAGGCTTTTGGAAATTCAAAGATGCCTTAAGGGGTAAGAAAGGTATTTTGTAAAGAAAAATGAAGTTTCCTTTTTTACCATGTGTTATTCTTTCCAACTTGATCCAATCCCTCAATTATTACTTCTCACTGATTTTTATCAGTTCTTATCCTAATTTGGCAAGGTGGCAAGTGTTCTAGATGAGAAAATCACAAAATGACCTATAACTTGATGTTTTGGATTTTGAAAATCAAGTTCATGGAGCCTTATGTTTCGATTTCAAAAGTATAGCTAGACTCCATGGATTTGTGAGTTCTTGGACATTTTGGAAAGCTTGTTTCACAAGCTACAACTTTCATGTTTTGAGTTTTTTTCAGTTCAAATTGGAACTAGGTGAAAAAATGGCATGAAGTTTGGAAAAAATAAGAAATTTCAACACTTAGAAAATTTTCTAAGTATAAAAACTTTTGACTTTTTGTTGACTTTTTCAAATTCTTTGATTTTCTATGATCATGATGGATCATTTGAAGCATTTTGATGATTGAAAAAGTTTTGTTTTGAAAAAGTTGACCAAAAGTCAAAGTTTGACTTTTCAGTGCAGATGAAATTTCATCAGATGTTTCTGAAATTGTTGATGAAGTCGTGAACTACGTGATGTTTTGAATCCAAATTAGGTCAAGATGTTGTATCTAGGATATAATGACCAATCTCTATCCAAAAGTCATTTCTTGCTCAAAAGTCGGAGAAAACTCATGCGATCAAAACCTAATTGGTAGATCCTTGATTGATCGTGAGAAAAAATGGATATCGAAGATTGAAGGCGATGATTTGATCAAGATAGATCAAATGAGGTGAGAAAAACTCAAACCCTAATTGGTTGCCTCTTAAATCGGATGAAAACATGAAACCCTAATTTTGACACATAAAGGCTATACAGATTAATCTTTATGAATTGTTGGTTGTGCAATGATGCAAATGTAAGGTGGTATATTAGGTCAAAATTTGGGGTATAACAGAATACCCCTATTTAAGTTTCTTTAACACGAGAGATGAAGATGAATATCTTCGTTTTGATAGGTGTAAAGAGACTTAAATATCGAGAATCTGTAAATTTGGACCTAAGATACCAAAAATGCGATGATGCAAAATGATTGAAAAAGTTTCACCGGAGAAATATCAAAGAAATGACATGACGGGGAAAAATTTTGTGAATCGTCCTACTGGAAAGAATGATTCACAAAATATGTGAATATCTGTTTCACTTTGGGAAACAAAGAGATTATATACATCGACCTTGTGACAATATTTAAGGTAAGTGAAAAGGATATTACCAATTATCAGCCTTGTGATAGTTTAGGGTAATGAGTTTTAGAAGATATTACCAATTATCAGCGAAGTGATAACTATAACAAGGTAAATCTTTGAAAGATTTGGTCGATTATTCAGCCTTGTGAATAACAGACAGTGGGAGAAACAGAACTCAAATGAGTTTCTATTTTCCTGGATAAAAATCTTGCCGAGGATTTCTCTTTCGAGGAGATGCGGGCTTTTTGATTGGAAAGCATAGGTTTTCCTTTAGACAGAAAGACAACTGTTGGGGATTTTTGAATTTCTCATTCAGTCACAATTTTGACCTTGTTGAGAAGACAAATTTTCATGACAAGTTTAGGAATGAAAATAAGCGGCTCAGACGATGAGGTTATTGCTTATTGCTTTGTTGATTATAGACAGTGTTCTATCCAGGAACGAACTGGAAAGAAAAAGTCAATCAAGACATTATTCCCAATGAGGAATGATCTCAGCTGGGGAATGTGGTGGAGAGAAGAAAAGGTATTTCTCTGTTTGGGAATACTCCGTTGGGGAAAAAGATGTATTTTTTTTCTGTTTGGAGATATTCTACTGGGGACAGACTTGTACTTACATGAGTAAGTGTGACTTATACCAGTGATATGGAAGCAAACATTTCGAGGGATGCAAAATGCATAAATGATGCTATTATGTATGAATGTCATGAATGTTATATGCATGCTAACAATATTTTGACAAAGACACTAAAGAGATATCTGGGAAAAGGACCACGTCACAGTTCGAACAAATACTCGGTGGAAGTTGCAACAATGGTGCAGATGTTTCACTGACGAAGAATTTGAGTTGCATGCTTTAAACTTTCTGAGAAAGGCAATTCATTGGCAACTCGGCCGGGGATTCTTTTTGGATAAGAATACCGTCCTTTGATGATTTTCTTGAGGAGAAAAGCTATGTGGTTGTTTTATACTTCGGAGATCGAAACACTCATGGAGAAACTGTTGAAGTTCTATCCGTGTCCATAGTTCAAAGGAACATTTCTGCTTTTATTTCAAAATTTTGAAGTAAAAATTCATTTAAAACCTTTTAGTTTCAAAAGTGATTTTCACAATAAAAGCGTTATTTTGCAAAGCAGAATAAAGTAGGAATTGCAAACAAAAGGCCTGGCTCAAGTTTATTGATAGAATGGTAATCGAAAGGCGTGATTCCATGAACTATTACAAAAGTTGGAAATGATAATTTTTTGGGAAAAGGCTACATTGAAAGCAAATAACCGCTACCATCCTAACAACTTTGAATTCCAATGCTTGTTGCTTGGAAGAGTTGATTGAAGATCCGTTGATGGAAGATTCTTGATTAATATGCGGATGACTGCGATTACTTTGTCATTTTGTGTATCCTTGTTTTTGCCTAGATTGCCTTTTAGGTTTCAATCTATCGGGATATTTTCATTTATTGTCTCTAATTTTTTGGATTGCCTTTTTAGGTTTCAATCCACGGGCGCTCATTTTGCCTAAGCCGCCTTTTTGGGTTTTCGACTTACCGAGTGTTCTTTTGTTTTTAGACAAAGTATTTTTTGTGCGTCGGCATTCACGGATCGGGGTTCATCACCGTCCATGGTTGTGAGAGTCATAGCACCGGAAAAGCTTCTTTGACGATGTATGGGCCTTCGTAATTAGGAGTCCATTTGCCCTAGAATCGGTTGAAAAGCGAGAATCTTTTTAAGCAGAGTCGCCTTCTCGAATTCACGGTCGGACCTTCTTGTCGAGCTTTCTTCATTCTTCTTTGATAGAGTTGTCCATGACACGAGGCGGTCGGTAGCTTTTCTTCAATTAAGTTCGGTTGGTCGTATCTGCTTTGACACCATTCGGCCTCAGATAGCTTAGTTTCCATGAGAACTCTCATTGATGGGATCTCAACTTCTACGGGGAGCACTGCTTCCATGCCGTATACTAGAGAAAAAGGAGTTGCCCCTGTTGAAGTGCGTCTTGAATACGATGCGAGCAAATGGCGACATTCGTGCGGTCTTTGTAGGTGATGACCATTTTCTGGATGATCTTTTTGATGTTCTTGTTGGCTGCTTCAACGGCGCCGTTCATCTTTGGCCGGTAAGGAGATGAGTTATGATGCTCGATCTTAAATTCCTCACACATTCCTTCATCATTTTGTTATTCAAGTTCGATCCATTGTCAGTAATGATCTTACTTAGAATTCCATATCGGCAAATGAGGTTGTTCTTGATGAACCTCACAACCACTTGTCTTGTAACGTTGGCGTAAGACGCTGCTTCGACCCATTTGGTGAAGTAATCAATAGCCACCAGAATGAAGCGATGTCCCTTGGACGCTTTCGGTTCAATCATTCCAATCATGTCAATGCCCAACATGGAGAAAGGCCACGGAGAGGAGAGAACATTGAGTAGAGTCTGAGGCACATGGATCTTATCTGCATAGATCTGGCACTTGTGACATCTTTTGGCGTGTTCTGACAATCGATTCCATTGTTATCCAATAGTATCCTGCTCTCAAGATTTTTACGGACATTGCATGCCCATTTGAGTGGGTTCAAGGTCCTTCATGCACTTCATGGATGATCGTATGCTTCTTGTGCATCGGCGCATCGAGCGAGAACCATATCGAAGTTTCTTTTGTATAGCACATCCTCGTTCGGGAAGAAATTCCTAGAAAGCCTCCTTAGAGTTTTCTTATCTTTATACGATGCCGCGGGTACTCTCGTGTTTGAAGGAAGCGTTTGATGTCGTGGAACCACGGTTTATCGTCGAAGGCTTACATTGCAAATACATATGCGGGTCTTTCAAGGCGTCGATCGGGTTACGGGCATATCATTCCAATCGTTGACTTTGAACATGGAAGATAGAGTAGCCAGGCGTCGCCATTCGGTTACGATCTCGAGGATATGATGCGATTTCTTTGTTGAAGAAAGTCAACAATCGCCTTGCATAATCTACGTAAGGAATTAGACCAAGATGATGAGTTTCATACTTGTCTTTGATTTGATTGATCACAAGTGAATCTCCATATATGTCAAGGATCTTGATCCTCAGTCGATGGCTTCTTGATACCCATGATGCATGCTTCGTATACGCTATGTTGTTGGTGCGATCGAATAGCAATTTGGCGGAAAAGCGGGATATGAGAACCCTCGGGAGTGATGATGACTGCCCCAATTCCATTGCCAAAAACGTTAACTGCTCCATCAAAGACTAAACCCCATCTGGATTCTGGATCTGGTCCTTCTCCGAGTAGCGGTTCGTCGCAATCTTTCATTTTTAAGTACATAACGTCCTCGTCTGGGAAGTCAAACTTGAGAGATTGGTATTCGTTGAATGTGATAAGTGATCGTGAGAATGCTTCCTTTGACCGCTTTTTGAGCACGGTACTGGATATCATACTCAGATAACAGCATTTTCCATCGTGCGATTCTCCCTGTTAAGGCAGGCTTTTCAAAGACGTACTTGATTGGATCCATTTTGGAGATTAACCAAGTCGTGTGATTGATCATGTACTGGCGGAGATGTTTTGAAGCCCACACCAAAGCGCAACATGTTTTCTCGAGCATGGAGTAGCGAGTTTCCGATCTGTGAACTTTTACTCAAGTAATAAATGGCATGCTCCTTCTTACAGGTGTCATCTTCTTTGTCAATCGCGACCCATGGACTCTTCTAGTATGGTAAGGTACATGATTAGCGGTCTTCCTTCAACTGGAGGGATCAGTATTGGTGGTTCTCACAGGTATTCCTTGATACTATCAAACGCTTTTTGGCAATCAGCTGTCCATACAACCTTTTGATCTTTGGAGAAGCTTGAATATCGGCCCATGCGGTCATCGAGAGATAAATCGGAGATGTAATTTAATCGTCAAGAAATCCTCTTACTTGCTTTTCCGTGCGTGGCGTAGGCATTTCTGAATAGCCTTGACTTTGTCGGGGTCCACTTCAATACCTCTTTGTTGTGATGAAACCTAGGAGTTTTCTAGATCTTACCCCAAAGGTGCATTTGTTAGGATTGAGTGGGCTGAAATTTCATTAGTCGTTGAAACAACTTTAAGAGATAGTCTATATGCTCCTCTTGATGTCGGACTTTGCTATCATGTCGTCTCGTGACTTGATCTCTTTGTGCATCATATCATGAAGAGGTAGTCATTGCCCTTTGGTAAGTTGCGCATTCTTTAATCAAGCGGCATTACTTTGTAAAAGGTGCCCATGGCGTGATGAAGGATGTCTTCTCCATGTCTTGGGAGCCATTACGATCGATTGTAACGGAGAAACCGTCCATGAAGGAAAAGGCGTTGAATTTTGCGGTGCTATCCACTAGCATGTCGATATGCGGTAGTGGGAAATCGTCTTTTGGACTCGCTTTGTTCAGATCCCGGTAGTCAACACACATTCTGACCTTTCCATCTTTCTTGGAGACAGGTACTATGTTGGCTAGCCATTGAGGATATTCAAAAGTGACTAGGAAACCAGCGTCAAGCTGTTTTTGAACTTCCTTTTTGATTTTATCAGCCATATCAGTGTGAACTCTTCTCAGCTTTTGCTTAACTGGCGGACACTCTGGTCTTAACGGCAGGTGATGCTCCACGATACTGGTATTCAACCCTGGCATGTCCTGGTAGGACCAAGTGAACACGTCAACATACTCTTTGAGAAGATCTATCAGTTTGCTCTTGACGTTGCTGTCGAGCGAAGCTCCGATGTTTACTTCTTTTTTCTCTTCCTCGGAACCCAAATTGATTGTTTCTAGAGGTTCTTTGTGAGGCTGAATTATCCTTTCCTCGTGCTTTAGTAGTCGAGAAATTTCATCAGGATCTCTTCTTCAATTTCCTCCTCGGCGACTTCACGGGATTTCAAAGTTGGGAGAGCATAGAGTTATTGCTTTCAATGGATTGGTCCATCTGTTTAGTCGCATATTTGATTTATATACGATTATTTAACTCCTTGTCATTTTTTTTTTGAAGAAAGTTAATGTGAAAGTGTATGCAGATTAATTTTTTCATTATGATTTTTTGATTTTTTTATTGTGTTTTTTAGGATTATCATTTCCAGAAAAGGGTAAAAATGAAAATAAACACAAAGTGTGGAAACAAAACAACGCGTTTTATTTATGATTCACAATATGAAACAGAGCCCTAAAATACAAACTCATCTATCTTGGGCAAGACAAAGAGAAATTATTTAAAAGCTAAACCCTATAAAACATCTCTTCACTTTGGGCGAGTTCAAAACAAAAGCAAAGATAAACTACTTAGAGCTATGAACATTAGTCCGAACTAGCGGGTTTCGATGGTGGCGAACTCCTTGGAAGTCGAGGTACTCGAGTAATTTTCCGCTTGGTTTAACCCTTGAATAGACTTTGGTCACTGGCCGAGCAGGCTTTGAAGACTCTGGACGATGGCCCTTGCCTTTTGTGCTGCTAAAGCGATCTTCCTTAGTTTGATTAACAGATCGGGAAGTATGGGATATAGCATGTGTACTTCCTGTTGACCTCTATGTTGAATTCTGAGGATGCACCCTTCAATCTTTTGAGTGAAGAGACTCGTTGTCGATGACACTTTCCGCATCGTATCCGGTGTACTCTTGATCTTGATGATCATGTTGATGTAGTGATAACCAGGATCTGGCTTGGTGAATTCCACAGGCGTGTTGAAGCAGAGATCTTCATTTGGGATCTCGATCTATTGATTAGTTTGAGAAGATGTATATTCCTCTTCTGATTGACTAGGGTACTCAAAATAATCGCCCCATCACATGGGTTGGATATCTTCGATCCGGATTTTCGAGCTTTACGTGATGTGTTTCACCATGTAGTCGAATTTGCCACTTGGTTCTCCCAAGGTATCCCCGAACTTGGCGGGGCGGTGGATTTTCATGCCTTTGCAGGGACATGTCTTTGAATTGATTAGTTGGCACATATGACTCCTCTTGAGACACATACTCAGGGCTATTTAAATAGGTGCTCCACTCTTCAGATTCAGATGGATCGTCTTCATCCTCTTGATGGTTACAACGCTAACCTCTTGGAGAACAGTTTAGGAAACCCCACTATGAAATACTTCCTTGATCGGAAGTGCTTCATCCTTTGCTTGTCTTTGGAGAATACGGGTGTGAACGAGTCCGCTTCGTTTAGTTCTTGTGGGTTTGATAACTTGTCCCCATCCTTGACATTGCCATCTTTCACCATTTGTGCACTTCTTTATATGAAGAGATAGATGATCTATTTTTCTTTGGTAGATTCATCTTCTAATGGATGTTCGAGGCGTGTTCCTTGATGTCATTAGCGGTGATGAAAGAAACTAGAAAAATGGCTTACAAGCAAAGCTTGTTCACCGTGATAGTCACCAACTTTCCATTAGCTGTAATTTCGACCGATGGAGAGTAGATTCTGCTTACGCCTCATGAATCCATGGTCTTCCTAGTAGACAAGCATGTGGTACATCCATGACTTGGAAAGTAATTTGAAAGGTATGCGGGCCAATTGTCATCGGAGATCAACTTCCCAAATAAGCGACTTCCTTGATCCATCAGCTCTTACTATTATGTCGTTGAACTTCATTGGCGTCCTTTGTAAGCTAAGCAGAGCGTCGTTTTGGCATTACGTTTAAAGATGAACCCGTATCCACCAATACATTGGACGAGGGAATCGGTAGCAAATCATCGAGATGTGCAAGGCCAAGTTGTGATCTTTCCTTCTTACGGAAGTTCCTCATCAAGCTGAGATTATTACATCTTTGTTATGTTGGAGCGATCCTCAAGTGCTGGTCACATCGTGATCCACATAAGCCTGGTCTAGTACTCTCATCAAAGCTTCTCGGTGAGCTTCGGAGTTAAGGAGTAAAGACAATATTGAAATTTTGGAAGGAGTCTGCATCAATTGATCTACGACTCGGTATTCCCTTTTCTTGATTAATTTTAGTATCTCTTCAAAGTCTGAGTTGATGTTGGTTCCATCAGTAGAACCAATGTTTGTACTTGGGTTAACAATGGGAATCGTTGCAGGATTCTCAGAAGATATGTTAACTGGGTTCTATCTAACAACAGGAGCTGCAGGCGATCTTGGTGGCAATGGAGCGTGTACTCGTCCACTTCGCGTTACTCGTCCGATTTCTGTTATATTGACATTAGCTGGAAGTGTAGGCATGGGTTTCTCCTTCCCATCCTCTATCAGGGTTGCATTGTATTGGTAAGGAATTGCTCTGGTAGAATTGTATGGAACAGGACCGGGTGGGCAAATTACCAAAGGAGATGTTGGAATGTTGGAACCATTGTATTCAATCTCCACATGTCTGGAAGTGCGTTGAAACAAGGGATGATAACGTTTACTTGGGGTTTCGAGTTGATATACGAGACTAAAAGCTCATGCGGAAAATGCCCTACCGTATTCGTCGTGATCATCTACATTTACGTAAACTTGTAAATCACCAATATCTAACAACATTTGGATGTCGGCTCTTATGGTGGGACATCCTCGAATATCTTTAAGCGAGCGTTACAATTTGTGTAATCATGCTTGGTGAAAGCGCTCATTACCTTTGTATGCTTCGTGGAGATGTACTAAGTTCCCTCGATCAAGTTTAAATGCGTGACAAGATACTGTCTGTATTTCTTAGCATCAGTTCAGAATGTCCTTGTATTTGGGAAGTGGATTGGCTTGCGTTTGGTTGTATTTTTGAAGGAAAGAAAATTAGATCTTACTAATTTACGTATACGCCTTTAATGTTATGCAATGCTCAAGGTCATGACACGGTGCCCCTTGATGAAAAGGGCAAGATCGTGCATTTTGTACCACCACGGCAATTTTTGGGCGGAGGTGGTGACCTTGTCATGTCAGTTTCTTTCTATCGGTAGCGGGTAAAGTTACGTATGCGTCATTGGAATCGGGTCGGTGCGTAACCGAGGCGTCTGATTTTGATTGCTATCTTCTTGAGCTGTTGGGAAATTGAGTTTGTTGATTTTGTTGAAATTGCGGAGCAATTCACGTGTTTGGAGTTGTGTTGTGGGCGCTATAGCGACTACATCGTTGTTGAATGACATTCTTACGGTTTCCTCGGGATACCATTCCTCGTCATGTTCTTTTTCTTTGGAAGCTAGTTCCAACCTTTCTAGTTCCACTAGAAGATCACCTTTCTTGGTTGGGCGTCGGTTCGAACCCCTCTTCTAATCGCATTCCCATGCTTACCATCTCGGTGAAATCTCGGGGCTAGCGATCATTCGCTCATAGTAGAATGAGCCTAGGTATTCAAGAATACTTTAGTCATCTCCTTTTCTTCCAATGGTGGGTTGACTTGGGCGAAATTTCCCGCCATCGTTATGCATACTCTTTGAATGTCTCGTTCTTTACGAGACATGGAGCGGAGTTGATCTGGTGGGAGCCATATCCAAGTTGAACTTGTATTCTGGACAAAGGCTTCACCTAAGTCGTTGAATGTTTGGATATTCGTCTTTGTCTAAACCCATGTACCACTTGATCGGCACGGTGAGACTATCTTGGAAGTAATGGATTAACAATGGTGATCTTAGTTATCGTAGACATTTTCTGGCATACATCGTGAGATGACTTTGTGGACACGAGTTTCCTTTGTACTTTTCAAAATCGGGGACTTTGAATTTTGCGGGTATTCTTACGCTAGGAACTAAGCCACGGATCTGGGCGTTTTCCCAAACAATTCTTTCCCAAATTGTTTTATCTCAAGCATTTGTGGAGCTATTCACGGAGATTCTCCATCGAGCCACGTGGTCGTGTTATTTCTGGAGTATGGTGAACTTCTTCGTCCATGGTAGTGTGCACTCACAGGCGAGTTAAATCATGATCGGTTGAAAACGGCATTGTTACTTGTGGAAGAGTTACTCCATGTTGCGGAGTAAATGTAGAGTTTTGCGACAAAGTAGGTATTTCAAGCGAGGTTGTTTGAGAAGTCGGTTGGCGAAATCCGATGCCAAAGTTGAAAGGCATGCCCATGGATAGCCTTATCTTGAAAGGTGAACTCTTGTTGCGACGGTGGCTGAGTAGTAGTATCCTCTGAAGTCATTGCTTGGTTTGGTGCTTTCGATCTTGCTTGTTGACTTTGCGTTGCGGCAAATGAGTTGACCAAAGATGTGAGTCTCTCCACTTCTTCTTGCAATGTTGTTCCGTGCTCTGAGTTCAACGTTCTCTTGCTCAAATCCTTCCATTACTTTTCTTCTTTTTGATCTTGTATCGTGCGTTCGAGTTACGTGGGCGGTCGAGAAACTCTAAGGCGACGACAGCGATCTTTTCCTATCTGTTCAAATTGTTCAAAATTTGTTCAAATTTGTTCAAAATTCAAAATTTGTGCAATTTGTTCAAGCATGAAGCATTCAAGTGTCGGACTCTGACAATAGACCTAAATGCAAAGTATGATGCATGAATATGATTGTAAAGAAATTTCCAAAGAATTTAATGCTAAAAGAGATATTTCTGGCAAATATTTGGATGGAAAAAAACACACATTTATTGATTAAATGGAAGAAGATTACAACAATATTGTTTTTTGTTGGAGCATTGCTCACACAAATGATAAATTAAATGATAAAATTACAAACTAAATTGAATCAAATGTCTTCGTCGGATGAAGATCCAAAGGCTTGATGTAGCTTCAACTTCAGCATTTCCTTTCCATAGTGAGCTTTCAGTTCAGCTTTCTCGGCTTTTAGCTTGCTGATGATTCTCTTCCACTCATTGGGAGCGGGATCGCTGGTTGTCATTTCCTCAAGCTTTCTTTTCCTTTCTTTGACGTATCTTTGGATTGCGTTATCCTTCTAGCGAATCTTCTCATCTTTCTCCATGAGCCATTCATCCTGGAAGTAAAGCGTCTTTTCATGATCTTTGACTTGCTTTTTGAGCTTTTCATTCTCAAGATTAGTCTGAAGGAATTTGTTTTCCAAAGCTTCTTTCTCAAACCTTATCTTGGTCAAGGCTTCTTGGTATTCTCCACACCTTGACGGAAAATTTGTTGATTTGGGCGATTGAGAACATGGGATCCTCATAAGCGTAAGGCATTGAAATTCCTTAGCTCTTTTCTTTACCCAAGTGTAGGTTTCCATGGCTACACAATTCTTTGCCTTCCCTTTTATTTCCTTGGGATGTGATGCCAAGCTTTGATCATCCTAGCTTTCAATCCAGGGAATCCTCTCCTTCGTGATAGAGTAACTTTCTGATGAAACCAAGAGGTTTACTAGAGTTTGCGTATCCGAGTTGACGTCTACTTGAGAATGGGTTGTAATTGATTCCTCCTTTTGTACCGATGAGAGAATGCGTTGGCAAATTCTCCACGACTCTCAATGATTTCCATCTCATTGTTTGCCAAGGTATACCAATGGATATCGTCGTTTGTAAGAGACATGAGTCTTCTTGACCAATGCCACTCGTCTTTGTTTTCGCGGAAGATAGGAGATTTAGGCAAATGTGAGGTAATCCATTTGAAAAACAGAGGTACACAACACACGATAGTTCCGTCTCCTTGGCGATTCCTATGATAAATAGAGGCGTCGTGTCACCAAGTAAGGTGGGAGCAGGTTTCCAATCGAAAAGATCCTTATGGCGTTGATATCAGCGAAATTTGGGACGTTGAAACAACACCAATCCATAGAGGAGTAAAGCTAAAATAGCTTCAAAGGCTACCATACTACCCGGAGAATTTGAGGCCTTCTCCATTAGGAACTTTGAAGTTAGTCCTAAGAGTTTTCCTCTGGTAGTTAGGTTTTGTCTATCTCGTTTCTTTAAGTGAGTCATTGTTGCAATGGTGACTTAGGAATGGCTTCAAACCATTGAAAGGCACTTTGTCCGATACTGAGATACTTAGGATATGCGCGTACTCTTCCAAAGTAGGCATCAACTGATAATCAGGGAAAGTGAAACAGCGATAGACTAGATCGTAAAACTGAACAAAAGTTTTGAGAAGTCCTCCATCGACGTTAGCGTTCAGAAGAGTTAAAAGAGTTCCATAGCATTTTTTGAAATCCGAGGGATCTTCTACCAAGGATGCTAACTCTTTCAACTTTCCTACATCAGGAATTCTAAAACTGTATTTTTTTTGAATGAATGAATGCATGCATGAATGCAACAAACATGGTTAGTAGTTATACACACGAGCAGCGTTGAAGTCGAGCATGAGGCGCGATAAGAATCAGCGTGGTTAAGTTCTATGGGCTTATTCATACGTGAAGCGGGTTCTCGATAATCTCTCAACACTCCTCTTTGAAATATTATCGAATTTGTTGAATACTCGATGGTCCAATAATATTTTTCAAGAGGAACTACTTTGATCGTGTCTCGCATGACAATTACTCTAGGCTTACACGAATAATCTGCACTACATCCTAAATGGCAGGATGGGTTATGTGTTCTGACCCTCGACTTCTTAAGTTTCCTCGAAAGCAAAATGTCTTCGCAAATACTTGCTAAACACAATACCCCAGACAACCTCCAGGCGGAGACATTAACCCGTAAGCATTGAACTTCTCACGTATTAATACCTCCACCTAGATCTTAAAAATGTTTCTTAAATCCGGGTTAGGATTTCTTTCCATCAGATGAAATCGCGAAAACACACAATAAAGAAAAACAGACATATGCAAAACATGAAAGCTTAACCCTTTCTTTTCTTTTTGAAAACAAAAAAGCTTGGTGCTCTTGACGATTCACATTTTTGAAAATCAAAGTTTAGTACTCCCGGTAGTCGCCATTTTTCTGTTCGCGTTAAAGGTGGCTAGAGGATTGAGCGTGAATTCGGTTCTCTGGCTCGAAGCGATTTACTCTTTTGATTTGTTTATAAAGATGCATGAGCATCGAGCTTTATTATTTTCAACACAAGAAAGATGATTTAATGATTATGAAAAGGGAAAGGCGTAATACCCTCGATTGATATTGATATGCGTAAAGACTAAGCGTAAACTAGGCATGCGCATTGGGAGATCGAGTAAGGGGATTGTTATATAAAGGGAATAGATGGAGCACCCTAAATATATATAGTTATCTATAGCTTTATATACGAATATGTTTGATATGTTTGTGTGTATTAATTGTTATTTCTATGATTGGGAAAGTTTCTCCTTTGGGATTATAAGAAAGATAGATTATGTGGGATCCTAGTGTTTGTTATTATTGTGCTCATAAAGATCGTGGATCTTACGCATACATATCCTTAGTGGGAATCGAGGCATTTGTAGCTCGGATCTGAGGATCTATGGTTTGTTTGGTGGGGAGAAAGAAATTTGCTCGGCAAGGATGAGACCTTGTGCCTCGTATTCTCAAAGGATGTTGAGAAAGTCAGAGCAATCGTAGTTCCCACTTATGCTAGTGGAAAGCAACGGGATGTTAGTAAGAGACAGACAAATGTCATCTTAATGAAAAAATGTATCTAATCTATTTCATCACATACATTTTTGAAAAGTTTGATTGAAATGAAATCTTTAAATCGTAAGTATTAGGTGCTTTGCTCGAGTGTACAAGCGTTACCACTTACATGTTTAAGAAAGATGTTTTGAAAAAGATATTTGAATCTTTTAACTGTAAGTATTGGGTGTTTTGCTTGAGTGTACAAGCGTTACCACTTACAATTAAGAGATGTTTTTTGTTTGAAAACAATTTGAAAAGAGTTTGAAAAGTTCTTGTTGTATGTGATGTGATAGATGAGATACTTCTTCCATAGAGATGATAGATGTCTAAATCTCTAGGAGAAATTGATTTGGATTAAAGGGATGCTTTTAAAGCCCATGGGTCCTTGTATTGTAAGCCCAGAGGAGGCATTCCGGGTCATCGAGGGTCCTTGTATGAAGCTCAAGAGGAAGCTATAGGGTATGGCTGGCTTGGTCTTAAAAGGATTTAGCGAGAAACCATCCTTTTGGAATTAAGAGCAATTTCAGGAAATTTTCTCAGGGATTTTGAAAGTGATTTCAGGAAACCATCCTTCGGGGTTCTATCTTAGCGTGGGTGATTCTTTGTATTGGGAGCCCAATAGGAGGATGTTAAGAGATTTCTGTCTCTTTCATTGTATGATGCCCAAGAGAGGCTAAACTCAATGAGGAGTTCTTTTGAGCGAAGCCCAAGAGGAGGTGACTCAGAGGGTGTGTTATATGAAGCCTAAGTGGAGGCTAAACTCGGATGAATGAGTTTTCTTATATGAAGCCTAAGAGGAGGCTAAACTACGTGGGAGAGTTATCTTGTATAAAGCCTAAGCGGAGGCTAAATTCATCTTGGTGATGAATTATCTTGTATAAAGCCAAGGAGGCTACAGCTGGGAACCTATTGATTAGTCTAATTGTTATGTTATAATTGGACATTTGTATAAACAAGTGTGTGTGTGTGTGATATGTATTCACAGGAGTTTATGAAGGAATTATAAACAATGCATGATGTTTATTCTGAAGTTTATGAAATATAAACAAGTGTACGTGAACGAGCGTTTAAAAGCAGTAACTTGATTATTTACAAGTTTGAGCGTGTACAAGGAAGTGAATATGTACACGAGCAGTATTTATGTACAGATAAAGATGGATGTACATAGGGGTTGGGACTTACACCATAAGGGAGGCTCATTGGTTTGAAAGCGGTTTCACGAGGAATAATGCTCCTTTCAATACCAATGGTATTCAATGTATATCTGGATGAAGCGAAATGAGCGATCGAATTTTATGCGAAAAGTATCGTATTATGTACGGATAAAAGTTTGTATGAAAATAAATTGATATGTACAAGGAAAAGGTATGTATGTACATAAAGAATGTTGGTTTAAGTATACACAAGTGAAATGAAAATAAGCGATCGAGTTTATGCGTACTTGAGTATAAAAAGTATCGTGTTATGTCGGATGAAAATTTTGTATGTGTTTGGAAATGATTTGATATGTACAAAAAATATTATGTACACAAAAGAATGTTATGGGACTTACACGTGAGGAGGCCCATTGGTTTAAAAAGTTTCATCGGTAATAATTCTTCTCCTTTCAATACCAATGGTATCGGTGTATAAACAAACAAATGAAAACAAACGAAAGAAATTTGTTTATGTTTGAATATTGACAATGATGATTTGAGTATGTACAAGTAAAATTAAATATGTACGTAAAAGGATTGGGACTTACACTGTAAGGAGGCCCATGATCGATTGAAATTCGAGAGAAAGCAATTCGGTTTTATCATTTAAATCGGATCGATCATGGTAAAAGGATGCAAGTTTGATGAAATGTTTTGAAAAATGATTTTGAAAGTGTTTTGAAATGTAAGGTTCATTTATGAGAAGTTTTGAAAAGAATCGGAAGTCGAAAACCTGAAAATTTCACCTTTAAAAGGTGTTTTGAAAAGTGCTCAGAACGTCGTTTTCGGCTCGATTAAAATATAATCAGATGAAAGTTTTTTCTGAAAATTCTTGCACTATCATAAAATAGATTTATTTATTGACAAGTGTACAAAAAATCACCTCAAAATGAGGAGTTTTGATTGGTTAAAAAAAATGTGAAAGTTTTGTAAAAAAACATGAAAATATGGAAAAGTTTGAAAAAGAAATGGTCTTGAGGGGAGTTGAACTCATGACCATGGGGTGGCTACGTGGCAAGGAGACTTAAAGGCAAGCAAGCTACCACTGGGACAAACGCGTTTTAGTGTTAATGGATCCAGACCACGTGTTAATACAAGATTGGAAAATTTAAAAATTTAAACTCAAGAACACGCGCGCAAGCTTGTTCTTCGTTTTTGATTTTCAGTTTCAAGAATCCATGCTAAAATCTTCATTTCTCAATGAAATTCAATGAAATAAAAACGAAATTTGCTCGATTTTGAACAACGAACATGATGGCAGATGTTAATTGCATTTATTTTTGACCTAGCATGCTTAAATTTCTGGGAATCGTGATGAACCCTAAAACTGAATTTTTCAAATTAAATGATGTGTAGTTAATGATTTTTTAGTTTTCTTGAGGGTTTAAGATCGTGTTAGGTGCAGAAAGAGATTGGCCAAGAGCTTTTTCATTTAAGTTCAAAGAATTATGATATCCAAGTTCATGTTCATACCTGTTCAAGTGGAGATCGAATTCAGTGTAAACGTGTTTCCAGAACTTGTTTGTAGATCATTTGAGCTCAGTGACCTCTAAGGAAGGTGTAGAAGTGGTGACTTCTTGAATCAACTGAACTCTCCAGCCAAGTCCACTGCATCAACGAAAATAGAAACTCGAATTCGTGTTTTGAGCTATTCTGATTGTTGTAATGGATCGGATCATGTCTATGGGGTACATGGAAGGTGTTAGAGTGATCACAACACAAATTAATCCGACCTAGAATGGAATTGAAAGTTATGGCGTTTGGACAATTTTGAAAGCATGGCATGTGATTTACGATTTGTACTTGTTCTTGTTATGATTTTAAGTTCTAAACAAGTTTGACATGGATATTGAAACATGTTTGACACCAAAGTTCATCATGATTTTAAGAATTTCAAAATGCAATGTTTCTCACTTTTGCACTATGTTGCTTGAATTTCAAGAAAGTAGAGAAAAGCATGGATTTGCATTGCTTTGGTGTAGTTTTGAACTTGAAATTGTGATCCATTTATAGGCAAATAGTTCTGAAATGTTAGACAAGAGTGTAACACGGTGAATGACTTGTTAGTGCTTTTGTATCGCAAATGTGCGGATAGCAAGAGTCGCCATCGACTTTTATTTTTATGCAATTAAGGGAAGGTAAAAGTACAGAAAAAGACCTTCGTTAGATTAAGTAAGGGAGAAGGTTATAAAAAGGGAAGGTATTAGCACCCCTTTCCATCCGTAGTTATCTACGGGCTCTTAGTTGCTCTAGATCACTTTAAAATTGTGCTTCCTGTGTGTTTGAAAATGTTTTGAAAAGACATTTCGTTTTGACTTTGTAATGATTCATGTAGGAATGTATACAAAGTGCTCGGAAATGTTTCGTTTTTGAAAAGAGTTTGAACTTTGACAAAAGTGTGAGGTGTGAAAAGTATTTTGATAGAGCAAGCAACTAAAAGTCTTATTACTTACTCAGAATTGGTCGTTTTCGTGTTTATTTTACGTTCCTTTAGAATAGTGTCATCCATACCATTAGTTGGTAGGTAACCTATTCGTTGGATGTAGAAGGACATTCGAAGGGACATCGGATGGTCATAGAAGGCAACTTGTAGGAAGTATCCTAGCACATTCGAAGGGACTATCATCATTTTAACATCAAGATCATGTATTCAGGTCTATGGGACTATGATGATTTGTTTTGAAGGCTCTGGTTCAGGTTGAGGTACAAGAGAATTACCCGGGGGTGCGTGTGATGTGTTGATTCTAAAAAATTAGTGAGCTATGTTGATTATTATCTTGCCATACACGCCTAGTTACTAGCAATTTATAGGGTGCGGAAATTAAAATGCGGAATGTAAAGATGCGGAAAGATAAATGTCCTCTTATTACATGGCTTTGGGGATACATAATTTAAACTTGCGGAAAATAAAACCTAATTTAAACTATTACATCCATGAACAGTTACATAATTGGAAAAAATGAAAGCAGTAAAAGAAAGCGAAGCAAGAACGTGAAAAGATAAGAAAATCGGAAAATACGATGAAATTGAATAAGAGAAAAATATTAGTAAAAATGCAAATTTTTGAATGAGAAAAATATGACATGCTGGAAACAACATTAATATGCTAAAATAATTTTTTGGGATTTTTTGGATGCAATTTAATAATTTAAAACTAATTAAAATTGATTTAAATGCTAAATTATGAACAAAAATAAATATGCATGCAAAATTGTATTTTTTAATTTAGTAAATTAAATAAGTATTTTCTGAAAATAAATGCAAAAGGAAAAAATGTTTTGATGATTTTTAATGCATAAAATAAAAATATGAAAAGAATTAAAATTGCATGAAAATATTAAATAAATAAGAAAATATGAAAATATGAAAATAGCTTGAGTTTGGAAAAAAGAAAACAAAACCGAGGTCTGATGAGGTTGAGCAGGACCTTTTGGAGCATCTTTCAATCCCAACGCCTTAACCACTGGGACAACGTGTCTTTGGTGTTTGAAAAGCTGGAAACATTTGAATATAAGCGCTCACGTGTCATGGATTGGTTTGAAAAACAAGTCGACAGCGTGGACTCAGTCGACATGGATGAGCGAATCGAGAGAACCGAAGCAGCATGACCCCTCGCGGTCTTCGCTGGTCGGTGTCGAGCTAGGGCTCGGTCATCTTCTCGGCTAGCCGAAATCGAAACAAGAAAAATACGAGGAATAAATGGGAAGGGGACCTACCCCTAAATCGACCCTCACGAATCAATGGTGGCATCGGTTTGGGTGAATAAATCTGTCAGGCCGGTTCGAAGAGCAGATTCAAAAACCTAACTATGGCAATTCCTTGTTTTCACGTGTAAGCTTGAAATGATGGCCCGGATCAATCACATGGAGTCTCATGAACACAATAAAAGCATTAGATTCAATGGAAACACGAGAATAGTAAAATGCAAAAATCAAAAGTTTGAGATATGTATGATCATGTATGCATCGATTCGGTGTTTTGATCTATAACAATGATGTGTACTTACCCTAGGAACACAAAGGAATGATTTTTGAGGGCTGAAAGTGGCTGGATTTTGAAACACGATTTTCAAGTTTCTTGAAAATTTTGCAAGAATAAGGGTTATGCTTTGAGCTAGGGTTTAGTCCCTTGTGCTTGCAATAGGTGAGTATTTATAGAGGATTTGAGAGAGAAAAAGTGAAAAAGATTGGTTAATCAATGTGCAATATTTCTCATTCAAATAAAATCAAATTTCCTTAAAATTTGATTTTTCTTTCCATATGCATGCTATCACGAAATTGGTATGCTTGGTGGGCTATCTTGGACCTCAAGTAAGATATAAATCCAACCCATTTGAAAAAATATCTTATTTTCATATTTTATATGATTTAATTTTGAATTAAATGTTTTAAAATTCAAAGATAAATCATAAAAATAGAAAATTACCATATTAACATTTATGGGTCAAAAATGATGTCATGAACAAGTTTGGACCAAAAGATTTTAGGCCCATTTGGAAAATTTTGCATTTTGACCAAAATGTCCTCTTGTGCAATTGTCCAAAATTGCCTAACCGAGTAGTGTATCTTGCTCAATTTTGCACATTTTTGAGTGTTCTTGGACTTTTTGGAAAGCTCTAAGAGTCCTCTAACCAACCGTTTTGTCTCATATCAATTGGAGTTTCCATGCTCAATATATCCTCAAAACAAAATGTTGACTTTTTGTTGACTTTGAAAATGACCTGTAATGTTTCGGGCCATACCTCTCAAATGAAGCATTTTTTGGACATTCTTGTGAGACATAAAGTTGTAGCGAATTGAATTTCCTTCAAAACAAGAGGTGGTGGAAAAATTTCTGATAAAGTATGAAGAAGTTATGATCGATCAAAGTTCGATTGACTTTTCACCTAGAAACCCTAATTTAGAAAGTTTGACTTTTGAGCAAATCTTGAGTTTTCTTGATGAATCATGATCAACCCTTGATCAAATGATGAATGTAACTACAAAATGAGGATGTTGACCAAAAATTATGAAGTTTGATTGTATGTTGACCACAGTTGACTTTTTGTCAATACAGTTGATTTTCAACCATCGAGCAATTGTCGAGCAATCTTGACTTATGAGGCTTGAAACTTGACATGGAGAATCTTTGAAGCATATGAGGAGGCATGATGAACATTGGAGATGTTGTAAGTCCATCTCGGTGAGAATTACCAAACCCTAGTTTGGGTTGATTGTCTAGGAGAGGATTTGTCGATCATCTCTTGAGGAATCATTAAGCATGGATGTATGAAATATCTTGAGAAGATGGAGGGAAAATTTTGGGGTATGACAAAAGTACAAGGCTTTTGGAAATTCAAAGATGCCTTAAGGGGTAAGAAAGGTATTTTGTAAAGAAAAGGAAGTTTCCTTTTTACCATGTGTTATTCTTTCCAACAGTCCAATCCCTCAATTATTACTTCTCACTGATTTTTATCAGTTCTTATCCTAATTTGGCAAGGTGGCAAGTGTTCTAGATGAGAAAATCACAAAATGACCTATAACTTGATGTTTTGGATTTTGAAAATCAAGTTCATGGAGCCTTATGTTTCAATTTCAAAAGTATAGCTAGACTCCATGGATTTGTGAGTTCTTGGACATTTTGGAAAGCTTGTTTCATAAGCTACAACTTTCATGTTTTGAGTTTTTTTCAATTCAAATTGGAACTAGGTGAAAAAATGGCATGAAGTTTGGAAAAAATAAGAAATTTCAACACTTAGAAAATTTTCTAAGTATAAAAACTTTTGACTTTTTCAAATTCTTTGATTTTCTACGATCATGATGGATCATTTGAAGCATTTTGATGATTGAAAAAGTTTTGTTTTGAAAAAGTTGACCAAAAGTCAAAGTTTGACTTTTCAGTGCAGATGAAATTTCATCAGATGTTTCTAAAATTGACTGATGAAGTCTGTGAACTTCTGTGATGTTTTGAATCCAGAAATTAGGTCAAGATGTTGTATCTAAGATATAATGACCAATCTCTATCCAAAAAAGTCATTTATTGCTCAAAAAGTCAGAGAAAACTCATGCCCGATCAAAACCCTAATTGGTCGATCCTTGATTGATCTGTGAGAAAAAATGGATATCTGAAGATTGAAGGCTGATGATTTGATCAAGATAGATCAAATGAGGTGATAAAAACTCAAACCCTAATTGGTTGCCTCTTAAATCAGATGAAAACCTGATGAAACCCTAATTTTGACCTGTAAAGGCTATACCCGATTAATCTTTATCGAGGCTATTGGTTGTGCAATGATGCAAATGTAAGGTGGTATATTAGGTCAAAATTTGGGGTATAACGATGTCTTCACAATTCAATTATTTAATAGGTTGATATCACTGTTGTGATTCAGGGGGAGTGAGTAGGAACTCAGGTCTAAGTAGGACTTAGATTGAAGTTGCATTGGGTAAGTTTTTAGTGAAGGAGATAAACTGGTTGGTTTATTCCTGAATTAATTCTACTAATAGTGAATTTCCTCCACGGCTTGGTAGCCCCGGATGTAGGTGTAGTTAGACCTGAGCGGGTAAACAACTTATTGTGTTCTTCTTCATTTAAATTTATTGTGTGAATTGTTAGCAGTGTCGAGATAGTGTGTCATAACATTCTGTGACATCACGTATCTGTTTAAATCTGATGTTGGACAAAAAGTTAGCGTGGTCAACATACGGTGAAACTTCACGATTTTGGTCAACATCCTCATTTTGAAGTTACATTCATCATTTGATCAAGGGTTGATCATGATTCATCAAGAAAACTCAAGATTTGCTCAAAGTCAAACTTTCCAAATTAGGGTTTTTAGTGAAAAGTCAATTGAACTTTGGTGAGCATAACTTCTTCATACTTTCTTAGAAATTTTTCCACCACCTCTCATTTTTAAGGAACTTCAATTCTCTACAACTTTATGTCTCACAAGAATGTTCAAAAATGCTTCATTTGGAAGGTATGGATCAAAACATTACGGGTCCTTTTCAAAGTCAACAAAAGTCAACTTTTGTTTTGAAGATTTATTGAGCATGGAAACTCCAATTGAGATGAAACCAAAGAGGTTGGTTAGAGGACACTTAGAGCTTTCTAAAAAGTCCAAGAACACTCAAAAATGTGGAAAATTGAGCAAAATACACCTTGCACAAGTTGGGTATTTTTGAAGAAGTGCACAAAGAGAAATGCTTGTTAAAATCCAAAATTTTGCAAATGGGCCTAGTTTTTCTTCATTCAAACTTGTTCCTTAGATAATTTGGAACATCCAAGCCCAATGCCACAAATTTTAACTTTATTTTTCTATTTAATTTGGATTTCATTCATTTAAATACAAATTAAATTAAAAAATAAGGTATAAAATCAAAATTAAATGCAAATTGATTTTTTCTCTCATCCTTGAGGTCCAAGCAACTCATAAAAGTTGTCAATTTTGAAATTGGTTTTGATTTGGCAAGGAATTGATGAAAATTGATCAAAAAAGATAAGATTTGATTTTTGTACAAAATCAAATAATATTTGCATTGATTGATGATTATTTGTTCCTCAAATCAGCTCAATTTTCATCCATTATAAATATACAATGCATATCACACAAGAAAGAACAGAAAAATTGCCTCAAGAACCCTAACCTAAAGTAAAAAAACCGTGCACTACAAGTCACTAGCGTTGGTTCGACTTGATTCAACCAATTCTAAGCATCCAAACACGTTCCTTGACATCCCACGAAGCATTCAGGACCTTTACATCATTCAAAAGCATCAAGAATCACGAAATCAGGTTTGGTTTGTTCATATAGTTTTCAAAATCGAATCTTTTTTATCATGCATTTTAACATGTTTTGATGTTTGATTTGTGTTTAGTTTGAAGTTTGCAAGCTATCTGGACAATCGAATTGCATTTTGTGGCTGGATCGAAATATGCCATTCTAGGGTTTTAC
This sequence comes from Vicia sativa, assembly GCA_021764765.1. Classification (NCBI taxonomy): domain Eukaryota; kingdom Viridiplantae; phylum Streptophyta; class Magnoliopsida; order Fabales; family Fabaceae; genus Vicia; species Vicia sativa. The sequence goes on along the minus strand of CM038793.1, from coordinate 152,569,704 downwards.
GAACGGTTATGGCTTCCTTAAAGCGGAAAAATTGAACAAAGACCACCACCATCGTGTTTAGAATGTTATTTGCAATCGATTCATGTACTCACAACTCATTTATATTACTTGTATGAGATTTTGGAAATGCGGGGGCTTGTTCGCGTTAAAAGTGTCGTGCTAGCGAATCGAATATGAATTGATTCTCGGCTGAACGATTACTCTTTGATTTGTTTATAAAGATGCGCGAGCATCAAGCTTTATTATTTTCAGCAAGAAAAGATGATTTAATGATTATGAAAAGGAAATCATTAATACCCTCGATTGATTTTGATATGCGTGTGACTAAGCGCAAACTAGGCATAACGCATTGGGGAGTATTCGGGTAAGGGGTTTGTTATATAAAGGGAATAGATGGAGCACCCTAAATATATATAGTTATCTATAGCTTTATATATGAATATGTTTGATATGTTTGTGTGTTTTAATTGCTATTTCTATGATTGGGAAAGTTTCTCCTTTGGGATTTTAAGAAGGATAGATTATGTGGGATCCTAGTGTTTGTTATTATTGTGCTCGCAAAGATCGTGGATCTTACGCATACATATCTAGTGGGAATCAGGCATTTGTAGCTCGGATCTCAGGGGATCTATGGTTTGTTTGGTGCAGGGAGAGAGAAATTTGCTCGGCAGGATGAGACCTTGTGCCTCGTATTCTCAAAGGATGTTGAGAAAGTCAAAGCAATCGTAGTTCCCACTTATGCTAGTGGAAAGCAGCGGGATGTTATTAAGAGGCGGACAAATGTCATCTTAATGAAAAATATATCTAATCTATTTCATCACATACATTTTGAAAAGTTGATTGATTGAAATCTTTCATCGTAAGTTATAGGTGCTTTGCTTGAGTGTACAAGCGTTACCACTTACATGTTTAAGAAAATGTTTTGAAAAAGATGATTGAATCTTTAGCGTAAGCATTCGTGTTTTGCTTGAGTGTACAAGCGTTACCACTTACAATTAAGACATGTTTTTGTTTGAAAAGAGTTTGAAAAGTTTTTTGATTGTATGTGATGTGCTAGATGAGATACTTCTTCCATAGAGATGATAAGCGTCTAAATCTCGAGGAGAAATTAATTGGATTAAAGGGATGCTTTTAAAGCCCATGGGTCCTTGTATTGTAAGCCCAAGAGGCATTAGGGTCCTTGTATGAATCTCAGAGGAAGCTATAGGGTATGGCTGGTTTTGGCTTTAAAGGGATTTCACGAAACCATCCTTTTGGAATTAAGAGCAATTTCATAAAATTATACTCTCGGGTTCTATCCTAACGTGGGTGATTCATTGTATTGGAAGCCCAATAGGAGGTGTTAAGAGATTTCATGGTCTCTTTCATTGTATGATGCCTAGAGAAGGCTAAACTCAATGAGGAGTTCTTTTGAGCGAAGCCCGAGGGCGACTCAGCAGTGTTGTCTTATCTGAAGCCTAAGCGGAGCTAAACTCGAGATGAGTGAGTTTTCTTATATGAAGCCTAAGAGGAGGCTAAACTACGTAGGGAGAGTTATCTTGTATAAAGCCAAGAGGAGGCTAGTGGGGAACCTATTGGTTAGACTAGTTGTTATGTTATAACTAAAGCAGTTATGTAAACAAGTGTGTGTGTGTGTGTGTGATATGTATTCACGGGGAGTTTATGAAGGAAATACAAACAATGCATGATGTTTATTTACAAGAGTTTATGAAGTAAATATAAACAAGTGTACGTGAAAGCGAGCGTTTAAAGCAGCGTAACTTGATTATTTACAAGTCGATTTGTGTACAAGGAAGTGAATATGTACACGAGCGGGTTATTTATATAGACAAAGATGGATGTACATAGGAGGTTGGACTTACACCATAAGGGTGGCCCATTGGTTTAAAGCAGTTTCACAGGAATAATGCTCCTTTCAATACCAATGGTATTCGGTGTATATCTGACGAAGCGGAAGCGAACAATCGAATATTTATCGTGAAAAGTATACATGTATACAGATAAAGATTTGTATAGTATAAAAATAATTTGATATGTACGAGGAAAATATGTATGTACATAAAGAATGTTGGTTTGTGTATACATAAGTGAAGTGAAAACAAATGATCGAAGTTTGTCTGTACTTGAGTATAAAAAGTATCTGTATTATGTAAAGATAAAAATTTGTATGTATCTGAAGAGAGTTTGATATGTACAAAGAAATAATTATGTACATAAAAGAATGTTTTGGGACTTACACCGTGAGGGAGGCCCATGATCGATTAAGAAATTCGAGAGAAAACGAAATCGGTTTTATCGTTTAAATCGGATCGATCATGGTAAAAAAATGTAGGTTTGATGAAAAAGTTTTGAAGAAATGTTTTTAAAAGTATTTTTGAAAAGTGAAGTTTATTTATGAGAAGTTTTGAAAAGAATCGAAATTCGAAAGTTTGAAAAATTCACCTTTTAAAGTGGTTTTGAAAAGTGTTCAAAGTGTCGTTTTTGGCTCGATTAAAATATAATCAGATGAAAGTTTTTCCTGAAAATTTTTGCACTATCATAAAATAGATACATTTATTGACAAGTGTACAAAAAATCACCTCAAAATGAGGAGTTTTGATTGGTTAAAAAAAATGTTAAAGTTTGTGAAAAAACATGAAGAAAATATGAAAAGTTTGAAAAAAAATGGTCCATGGGAGGCTTGAACCCAGGACCTGTGGGTGGCATACGTGGCACAAACACTTACGAGCAAGCTGGCAACCGCTGGGGCAAGAGTGCATTCGTGTATTGAAACAAAAACACGTGTTTATATTATATTGGAAAATTTGAATTTGAAAATAACAAGAACACGCGTGAACATGTTCTTCATCCTCTTCATTCTTTGATTTTGTAACTTTCTTGTTTCTCAATGATTTTGAAAGTTGTAAACATGAAAGTTGTTCGAAATTTAACAAGGAACATGATGATGCTCATTAATTTCATTTATTTTCAATTAAACATGATTGAATTTCGAAATCACGAAGAACCTAGAATTGAAAACCTAATTGAAATGGCGTATGATGGATGATTTTGTCAATTGTTTGAGGGTTTATGATCGTGTTAGGTGCGAAACAAAGCCAAGAGTTTTTCAAATGAATCAAAGAATCATGAGATTGAGTTTCGTGTTCTTACATTGAAGCTGGAATCGATTACGGATTTGAGTGCTTCCGTTGTTGTTTGTGGATTGTTTGAGCACGGTGACCTCTAGGAAGGTGTGGGAGTGGTGCACTTCATGAGCATGCTGGATCACTCTACTCAAGTCCACCTGCATAGAGCTTGAATGGAACTGGAAATTGATGTTAGAGTTATTCTGATTAGTTATTATTGATGCATCATGTCTATGATGTTCATGGATAGTGTTTGGATGATCGAACATCAATTACTCAAGCCAAACCAAGAATTCGAATGATAAGGTAGTTTTGCATAAGCTTGAGCATGACATGTAATTCTGGTTTCTAGCTTGGCTATGTTGTTTTAAGTGTTCAAACAAGTTTCATGTTGATGTTAAAGCATATTAGACATCAATTTGATAAAGTTTTTCATTAATTTTCAAAAATGCACAGTTCTCAAAATTCACTAAGTTTCTTGATTTTTAAGAAAGAAGAATGAAATGACTTGGCATTACTTTGGTGTGGTTTGAATTTGAAAAGAATGCCTCTATTTATAGGCCATAAGCTCTGAAATGTTAGGCACAAGGACATGGCTTTTGGTAAATCAAAGTTGCCTTAAAGGGCGAAAGACATTTTGCCTTAAAAGGAAACTTCCCTTTTTCACCATGTGTTAAAATCTCAAACTTGATCTTATCTTTTCACAATTATCTTCAACTGATATTTATCAGTTCTAATCTCAATTTGGACAGGTGTCTTTGCTTCTAGAAGAAGAAATCACAAAATGACCTATAATTGTGAAGTTTCGACCTTGAAAACCATGGTTATGGAGCCTTATGTTTCAATTTCAAAAGTATAGCTAGACTCCATGGATTTGAGAGTTCTTGGACATTTTGGAAAGCTTGTTTCAAAGGCTACAACTTTCATGTTTTGAGTTTTTCCAAATCAAAGTGGAACTATGTGAAAAAATGCCATGAAGTTTGGAAAAATAAGAAATTTCAACACTTGAAAATTTTACGTGTTGGAACTTTTGACTTTGTTGACTTTTCCAAATTCTTTGATTTTTATGATCATGATGGATTATTTGAATTATTTTGATGTTGGAAAAGTTTTGTCTTGAAAAAATTGACCAAAAGTCAAAGTTTGACTTTTAATGCGGATGAAATTTCATCGGATGTTTGAAATTTGGTGATGAAGTCATGAACTTTGTGATGTTTTGAATTGAAATTAGGTCAAGATGTTGTATATAAGATATAATGACCAATCTCTAACCAAAATTCATTCCTTGCTCAAAAATCGAGAATACTCATGCTCGACCAAAACCTAATTGGTCGATCCTCGATTGATCAATGAGAAAAGTTGGATATCGAGTTAAGGTTGATGTTTTGATCAAGATAGGTCAAAATGAAGTGAGTAAAACTCAAACCCTAGTTTGTTGCCTCTTGAATCGGATGAAATTTTATGAAACCCTAATTTTGACTGTGAATACTACACGATTAATTACATTACAGGCTGTTAGTGATGCAATGATGCAAATGCGAGGTGGTATATTAGGTCAAAAATTGGGGTATGGATGCCCCATTTAAGTTTCTTTAACTTGTGAGATGGAGATGAATATCTTCGTTTTGATAGGTGTAAAGAGACTTAAATATCGAAATCATAAATTTTGGACCTAAGATACCAAAGATCTGAGTGATGCAAAATGATTGTAAAAGTTTCACCGGATGATATCAAAGAAATGACATGGTGGGGAAAAATTTTGAGGATGACTCGATCTGTTTAAGAAAAGAGGATCTGTTTGTTGAGAAACAAGCAATATGTCTCTTGGGAAAAGAGATTCACAAAACATGTGAACATCATTTCGTTTTAGGAAACAAAGAGGTTACCTTACAGACCTTGTGACAATGTTTAAGGTAAGCAAAATGATATTACCAATTATCGACCTTGCGATAATTTATAGTAATTGAGTTACGAAGATATTACCAATTATCGGTGAAGTGATAACTATAACAAGGTAAATCTTTGAAAAATTTTGTTGAGTATTCGCCTTGTGAATAACAGACAAATGATGGAAACAGATCTCAAAGCGAGTTACGAAGATATTACCAATTATCGGATGATAACTATAACAAGGTAAATCTTTAAGATATATTCGGTATTGACCTTGTGAATAACAGACGGTGAAAAGCAGAACTCAAATGAGTTTCTACCTTCTTGGATAAAATCTTGCGAGGATCTCTCTTTTGAGAAGGCGGTCATTTTGATCGGAGACACGGGTTTTCTTTTAGGCGGAAAGACAAGCTGGGGAATTTCTCGTGTCGTGATTTGACCTTGTTGAGAAGAACAAACTTTCATGACAAGTTTAGGAATGAAAAGAAAAATAAGCGGCTCAAATGCGAGGCTATTGCTTATTTGCTTTGTTGATTATAGGCGAGGGTTCTTTCGGGAGGCGAGCTGGAAGAAAGGGTCAATCAAGACTTTGTTCCCAATGAGGAATGATCTCGGTTGGGAATAAAAGAAAAATGTATTTTTGTTTGGGAAATAATCTCTTGGGGATAGAATTGTACTTACATGAGTAAGTGTGATTTAAACCATGATATGGAAGCAAACATTTTGAGGAATGCAAAAATGCATAAATGATGCTATTATGTATGAATGTCATGAATATTATGAATGTCATGTGCATCTTGACAAGACTTAACAATAAAGAGGCATTTGGGAAAAGGACGCGTCACGATTCAAACAAATACTCAATAAAATGCATCGTAATGGCGTGAGCGTTCACTAATGAAAGATCCGAGTTGCATGCTTTAGACTTTCGGAGAAAGGCATTTTATTGGCAACTTTCTTTGAGAATTCTTTTGGATAAGAATACCATCCTTTGATAATTTACATTGAGGAGAAGACTTACATGTAGCACCATTTTGTCCTTGAGATTGAATCACTTATGGAGAAAGCTGTTGAAGTTCTTTACGTATTCGGAGTTCAAAGACAATTTTGCTTTTATTTCAAAATTTGAAGTAAAATTCGTTTAAAAGCTTTTAGTTTCAAAAGTGATTTTCACAATAAAAGCGTTATTTTGCAAAGCAGAATAAAGCGAGAATTGCAAACAAAGGCACAGGCTCAAATTTTATTGATAGAATGGTAATCGGCCAAAGTGATTCCATGAACTATTTACAAAGTTGGAAATGATAATTTATTGGGAAAAGGCTACATTGAAAACAAATAACCGCTATTATCCTAACAACTTTGAATTCAAAGCGTGCTTGTTGCTTAAGGAGTTGATTGAAGATCCGTTGATTGAAAATTCTTTAGATTGATCTGGGGATGCGAGTTACTTTGTCATTTTGTATCCTTATTTTAATCCACCGGGCAGCTCATTTTCCTAAGCCGCCCGGGTTTTCGACTTACCAGTACATTCTTTTGTTTTTTTTTTAGACAAAGTATTTCTTGTTGCATCGGCATTCACGGGATCGGGGAGTTCATCACCGTCCATGGTTGTGAGAGTCATGCACTTGAGAAAAGCTTCTTTTGACGATGTATGGGCCTTCGTAATTAGGGTCCATTTGCCCTAGAATCGGTTGGAAGGCAGAATCTTTTTAAGCAGAGTCGCCTTCTCGGAATTCACGGTCGGACCTTTTTGTCGGCTTTCTTCATTCTTCTTTGATACAATTGTCAGTGACACGAGGCGGTCGGCGCTTTTCTTGATCAAGTTCAATGGTGCGTATGCCTTTGACACCATTCGGCCTCGGATAGTTTGGTTTCCATGAGAACTCTCATTGATGAAATCTCAACTTCTACAGAACCTTTGCCATGCCGTATACTAGAAAAGGGGTTGCCCTGTTGAAGTGCGTCTTGAAGTGCGATACCCATGCGAGCAAATGGCGGCATTTAGTGCCGGTCTTTGTAGTGATGACCATTTTAGGGATCTTTTGATGTTCTTTTGGCGACTTCACAGGTATGTTCATCTTTGGCGGTAAGGAGATGAGTTATGATACTCGATCTTGAATTCCTCACACAGTTCTTTCATCATTTTGTTGTTCAAGTTTGATCCATTGTCAGTAATGATCTTGCTTGGAACTCCATATCGACAAATGAGGTTGTTCTTGATGAACCTCACAACCACTTGTCTTATAACGTTGGCGTAAGATCTTTGCCCGACCCATTTGGTGAAGTAATCAATAACTACTAGAATGAAGCGATGTCCGTTGGACTCTTTTGGTTCGATCATTCCGATCATGTCAATGCCCACATGGAGAAGGCCACGGAGAGAGAGCGTTGAGTAGAGTTGGTGGCACATGGATCTTATCTGCGTGATCGGCCTTGACACCTCTTGGCGTGTTCTGACAATCGGATCCATCGTTATCAATAGTATCCGCTCTTAAGATCTTTCAGGACATTGCATGCCCATTTGAATGGGTTCAAAGGACCCTTCATGCACTTCATGGATGATGTGTACCTTCTTGCTTGTCGGCGCGTACAAGCGAGAACCATGTCGAAGTTTCTTTTGTATAGCACATCTTCATTGAGGAAGAAGTTTCTTGAAAGCCTCCTTGAGTTTTCTTATCCTTATCGATGCCCCATTGGGTACTCTTGTGTTTGAAGGAAGCGGCTTGATGTCGTGGAACCACGGTTTATCATGAATGCCTGATTCGAATACATATCACGGTCTTTCAAAGCGTCGATCTGGATCTTGGGCATATCATTCCAATCATTGACTTTGAACATGGAAGATAGAGTAGCAGGCGTGCATTCGATTTTGATCTCGAGGGGATGATGATGGGTTCAACTTTGTTGAAGAAAGTCAACAAACATCTTGCATAATCTCTGAGGAATTAGACCAAGATGATGAGTTTCATACTTGTCTTTGATTTGATTGATCACAAGGGTTGAGTCTCCATATGTCAAGGATCTTGATCCTCAAGTCGATGGCTTCTTGATACCCATGATGCAAGCTTCATATTACTGCGATGTTGTTGGTGCAATCAAACAACAATTTGGCGGAAAGCAGGATATGAGAACCCTCGGGAGTGATGATGAGCGCGTTCCATTGCCATAAGCGTTATTGCTCCATCAAAATTAGGCCCCATCTAGATTCGGATGGGCCTTCTTCTTGAGTGTGTTCATGCAATCTTTCATCTTTAAGTACATAACATCTTCGTGGGAAGTCAAACTTGAGAGATTGGTATTCGTTGATGGTGATAAGCCAGTGATCGTGAGAATGCTTCTTTTTGAGCCGCAGTCTTGGATGTCATATTCGATAATAGCATCACCATCGAGCAATTCTTCCGTTAAGGTGGCTTCGAAGACATACTTGATTGGATCCATTTTGGAGATTAACCAAGTCGTGTGATTGATCATGTATTGGCGGAGACGTTTTGAAGCCCACACCAAAGCGCAGCATGTTTTCGAGCATGGAATAACGAGTTTCACAGTCTGTGAAATTTTTACTCAAGTAGTAGATGGCATGCTCCTTCTTACCAGTTTCATCTTGCTGTCCAAGCACGCAGCCCATGGAATCTTCCAACACGGTAAGGTATGTGATTATGGTCTTCCTTCCTTTGGAGGATCGGTGTTGGAGGTTCGATGGGTATTCCTTGATCTTGTCACATGCTTTTGGCAATCTTCGTCCATACAACCTCTTGATTTTGCGGAAGCTTGAATATCGGCACGGTGGCAGTCATTTGAGATAAATGGAGATGTAATTAATCCAGAAATCCTCTTACTTGCTTTTCCGTCGTGGCGTAGGCATTTCTTGAATAGCCTTGACTTTGTCGGGTCAACTTCAATACCTCTTTGTTGACGATGAAACCTAGGAGTTTTCGGATCTCACCCCAAAGGTGCATTTGTTAGGATTCAAGCGGTGAAATTTCCTTAGTCGTTGAAACAATTTCAAGAGATACTCTATATGCTCTTCTTGATGTCGACTTTGCTATCATGTCGTCCGTAGACTTGATCTCTTTGTGCATCATGTCGTGAAGAGTAGTCCCCTTTGGTAAGTTGCGCTGCATTCTTTAATCAAGCGGCATTACTTTGTAGCAAAAAGTGCCCGTGGCGTGATGAAGGATGTCTTCTCCATGTCTTGGGAGCCATTACGATCTGATTGTAGCAGAGGCATCCATGAAGGAATAGGCGTTGAATTTTGATGCTATCCACTAGCATGTCAATATGCGAGTGGAAATCATCTTTCGGACTTGCTTTGTTTAAGTCCGTTAGTCAACACACATTCGACCTTCCGTCTTTCTTGGAGACGGTACTATGTTGGCTAGCCATTGAGGATATTCAGTGGCGAGGAAACTGCGTCGGTACATTTTTGAACTTCCTTTTTGATTTTGTCGGCCATTTCAAGGTGAACTCTTCTGACTTTTGTAAGCTGGTGGACACTCTGGTTTCAGCGGTGGTGCTCCACAATCTTGGTATCTAAACTGGCATGTCTGGTAAGACCAGCGAACACATCAACATATTCTTTGAGAAGATTTATCGGTTTTCCTTTGACGTTGCTGTCGAGTGAAGCTCCGATATTTACTTCTTTTTTGTCTTCTTCAGAACCCAAGTTGATCGCTTCTAAAGGTTCTTTGTGAGGTTGAATGATTCTTTCCTCGTGCTTAAGTAGTCGAAATCTCATCCAAGGATCTCTTCTTCAACTTCTTCCTCGGCGACTTCACAGGGGATTTCAAAGTTGGGAGAGAGCATAGAGTTATTACTTTCAATGGATTTGTCCATCTGTTTAATCTGCATATTTGATTTATGTTTGATTAATTAACTTTTCATCATTTTTTTTTTTGAAAAAAGTCAATGTGAAAGTGTATCGATTAAAAAATTTATTATTCTTTTTTTTTTTTGAAGATTTTTTTTATGTTTTTTAGGATTATCATTTCCAAGAAAGGGTAAAATGAAAATAAACACAAAGTGTAGAAACAAAACAACGCGTTTTATTTATGATTCACAATATGAAACAGGGCCCTAAAATACAAACTCATTCATCTTGGGCAAGACAAGAGAAATTATTTAAAAGCTAAGCCTATAAAACATCTCTTCACTTTGGTAGTGAGTTCAAAACAAAGCAGATAAACTACTTAGAACTAGGAGCGTTAGTCCGAACTTCCAGGTTTCCGATGGTGGCGAACTCCTGGAAATCGGTACTCGGGTAATTTTCCACTTGGTTTAACCCTTGAGTAGACCTTGGTTGTTGGTTGAGCGGGTTTTGAAGACTACGAATGACCGGACTTTGCCTTTCGTCTTGCTAGCGGTCTTCTTCACTTGATGAGCAGATCGGGAAGTATGGGATGCAGCATATGTGCTTCACAGCCGACCTTTACGTTGAATTCGAGGATGTACCCTCCATCTTGAGTGAAGAGACTCATTATCGGTGACACTTTCCAATTCGTATCCCAAATCGTACTCTTGATCTTGGTGAGCACGTTGATGTAGTGGTAATCGGATTGATTTAACGGACTCTCTTGGCGCGATAAGCGAAGTCTTCGTTAGGAACTTGATTGGTTGATTAGATCGGGAAGATGAGTACACCTCCTACGGTTGACTAGGGTATTGAAAGAATCACCCCATCGATGGGCTGGATATCTTCAATTCGATTCTCGAGCTTTCGGCGCGTTATATTTCACCATGTAGTCAAATTTACCTTTGGGTTCTCCCAAGGTATCCCAAACTTGGAAGGACGGTGGATTTTCATGTCATTGCGAGGACATGTCTTTGATTTGATCGGTCGTAGCGTACAATTCCTCTTGAGACACATATTAGAAATTGTTTAAATAAGTGATCCACTCTTGATTCGGAGGATCATCTTCATCATCTTCAATGGTTACAACGCTAACCTCTTGGAGAACAGGGTTTAAAACCCTTGTTGAATATTTCTTTAATGGCGAATTGCTTCATCCTTTTGCTTGTCTTTGGAGAATCGGGTGTGAACCGAGTCCGGCTTTGTTTTGTTGGCGGGTTTGATTACTTGTCCCCAACCTTCAGCATTGCCCTCTTTTACTATCCGTGCTACTTCTTTATATGAAGATAGATTATCTGTTTTGGTGGTAGATTCATCTTAGCGGATGTTACGGAGATGTGTCCTTCAACGTCATTAGGCATGATGAAAGAAAGCTGGACAAATGGCTTATAAGCAAAGCTTGTTCGCAACGATGGTCACCAACTTTCCATTCTTAATTTTAATTTACGGTGGAAGTAGAAGTTACTGCTCTGCCTCGTGGATCCATGGTCTTCCTAGTATTGAACGTAGCGGTGGCACATCCATGACACAGAAAATTTGGAAAGTGTCTTGGACCAATTGTCATCGGGAGGTCGACTTCCCATAGTGACCGTGATCCGTCAAAGGCTCTTACCACTATGTCATTGAATTTCATTGGTGTTCCTTTGTAAGCCAGCGAGCGAGTGTCGTTTTGGCATTACATTCAAAGATGAACCGGTATCCACTAATAGTTGAATGATCCGATTGTAAATTCAAGAGATATGCAAAGCCAAGTTGTGATCTTTCCCTTCTTGAAGTTCCTCATCAACTTGAAACTTAGATTATTACAAAATTTGTGTAATGGCGACAATACCTCAGCTGATGCATGAGTCACATCATGGTCTCTGAGGAGGCTTGGTCTAGTACCTTCATTAAAGCCTCTCGGTGAGCTTGGAGTTGAGGTAGAGGCAGTGTTGAAATCTTGGAAGGTACATCGGTTGATCCACGACTCGGTAGCTTTTCTTGATTAATTTGTTATCTCATCAAAATCATGTTGGCGTCGGTCCTATCGGAGGGCCAACATTTGTGCTTTCGGATTAACGGTAGGGAATTGTTGGGATTCTCGGGAAGATATATTAGCATATTTTGTCTAACAACTTGAGCTAAGCGGTCTTGAGTGTCAACAGTGTGTACGTCCGCCCATTATTACTCGTCCGATCTCGGTTATATTGACATTAAATTGGAAGAGTAGGCATGGGTTTCTCCTTCCCATCCTCTGTCGGGGTTGCATTGTATTGGTAAGGAATTGCTTTGGTAGAGCTGTAAAGCAGGACCGGGTAAGCAAATCACCAAAGGAGACCTGGAGCGTTGAAACAATCTCCACATGCTTGGGTACATTGAAGCAGGGGATGATAACATTTACTTGGAGTTTTCAGGAGTTGATATTTGAGACTAAAAGCTATGCGGAAAATGCCCTCTTGTATTCACGTCATGGTCATCTATTTACTGTAGATTTGTAGGTCACCGATATCTAACAATGTTGAATATACGCTCTTATGGTGGGACATCCTTGAATATCCTTGAAGCGAGATGTTGCAAGCTAGTGTCGTGTTAGTGAAGGCACCCATTGTGCTATATGTATCATGGAGCTGTACTAAGTTTCCTCACGATCAAATTCGTCATAACGAGATACTGTCTGTATTTCTTATCAGTTCACATGTCCACTATGGTTGGAAGTGGATTTGCTTGCACATTGGTTTATTTTCTAAAGAAAGAAGATTAGATTTCACTAATCTACTGTACTTACCTTTTAATTATAATGCTCAAGGTCATGGCTAGTGCCCTGGGTGAAAGGGCAAGATCGTCCGCTTTCTACCATGGCAATTTTGGGAATAGGAGGTGGTGACCTTGTGCCAGTTTCTTTATTAATGGGTATAGTTACGTATGCGTCATTGGAATTGGGTTAGTGTGTGACCAGGCGCAGTTTGATTCTTGAACTCTTGGGCACATTGGCGAAATTTGATGAGTTTGTTGATTTTGTTGAAATTCGACAATTCCATGTTTAGTTGTGGGTATTATGGCTACATCGTTGTTGGTGACATTCTTGCGGTTTCCTCGGGATACCATTCCTATGTCATGTTCCTTTTTCTTGGAAAGCTAGTCCCAACTTCCTAGTTCCACTAGAAGATCTGCTTCCTTGGTTAGGCGTCGATTCGAACCCCCTCTTCTAATCGCATTCCCATGCTTACCATCTCGGTGAAATCTCGGGGCGCTAGCGATCATTAGCTCGTTGTAGAATGATCCAAGGTGTTTAAGATACCTTAGTCATCTCTTTCTCTTCCGGTGGTGGGTTGACTTGGCGTTCCCTCCATCGTTCGCATATTCTTTGATGTCTCTCTTTCCTTTTTGAGACATGGGCGGAGTTGATCCCTATCGGGAGCCATATCAAGTTGAACTTATATTGTTGTACAAAGCTTCACCTAAGTTATTGAATGTTTGGATACTTACTGTCTAATCCCATGTTTTCCACTTGATCTTGTACCATTAAGACCTCTTGGAAGTGATGGATTAACTTTAAAGCGGTGACCGTCGTTGTATAGACATTTTCATACATGATGAGATGACTTTGTGGACAGAGGTTTCCTTTGTACTTTTCAAAGTGAGGGGACTTTGAATTTTCGAGGTATCCTTCACCGGGAGGAACTAAGCCGCAGGATCACGGTTTTCCCAAAC